>JAIGNY010001720.1:0-20000 GCA_020152595.1 Chiridota heheva | reverse complement strand
ATATATTTTATATATATATATATATACATATATATATATAAATATATAGATATATACATATATATATATATATATATATATATATATACATATATACATATGTATGTATATGTATATATATATATATATATATATATATATATATATATATATATATATATATATATATATACATATATATATATATATATATATATATATATATATATATATATATATATATATATATATATATATATATATATATATATATATATATATATATACATATATATGCGATAGAAGACTCTTGAAGAAACAAATTGGTGTAAAAACCATGATGATACCTCATCCTTAACAAAATAAAAGTTTGAAGTTGATTCCTCACTATTTTGTTTCTTTAGAAAATATTTTCTTATATAAGATGACCTTGCTTGACCACTAAAGTATTCCTTTAAAATATGACGAAATGCTCATCCTTGCTTTGCACTGCATGCTGTTGTAATGCATGCACTCTGAGATTTGTGAGCTGTTCCATGTGTGCGTAGAGTGAATAAATCACTAAAACCCATCTCATAATTGTTTGATGAGGGCTTAACGGCACCCCGACAGGGAAGGTCAAATTGTGCCTGAAAGGTTATAACATTTTAGAGGTAGGAAGAAAAGAAAATAGGGGGAGATTGAGAGAAATACGGGAACTAATATCCAGAAAGCTGGGATCGAGTGTGGATTCGGTGCATCGGTGAAAAAGGGGGCAAAAGTAGAGAGAAGGGGGTGGGAGAGGAGGACTAAATATGGTTGCAGAGGGAAGCATGATGAAGGAAGGAGATAATCTTATTCAAAGGGTTTTCTGGAAGAACACGGAAATTAAGTTGTGGGAGCGAGGCAAAGTCTGGGAAGGTTGTACAAGGGGCAAGCATGCGCAATTAACTTCGTATGCGCAATAACTTAAAACACTTTTCTTTATTCCTTACGAAAATTTTGAAATTGATGTTAAAGCTTTATTTCAGCATATTGCATATGAACATTAAAACCCCAAAAAGTATTTCCAGGGTAGTAGCGGGAAAAAATCCTGCTTGCAAGCGGATTATTGTACTGGTAAATTGAGTTTTCATTAAACTGTTCTTCAATTTTGGGTGATTCTCAAAATGTCCAATAATTTTACGACATTTTTCTGACTGATTGTACGTTTATGAAAAGCATAGGCGAGATTTAAAGTTTGTATCTTTTGTATGGTAATTTTGTGCATCTCAGCGTGATTCCATTTTTAACCTTGCCTCCCCATCCCCACTTTCGGTAGGCAAAATTTCGCCCATGATGAAAAGTATGATTGTACGACATTTCATCTGCAATTCTAATTTTGTTGGTCTTCTAAATAAAATCGATACTGTAATTCTGTAAAACGCACCACAAGTTGAGCGGCACATCACTTGTGTTTGTCATTTCATGTGTATACTTGACTGAAATTTTCTTCACAGTACCAACAGTTGTAAAGCTTTTCGCCTGTATGTGTCATTTGGTGTGTCTTCAAAGCAAACTCTTCAGCTGCGAAAGTTGAATAAAACAATTTCCACAATAACTGCATTCGTGCGGTTTCTCACCCGTGTATGTCCTCTCTTAGTTTCTTATAACAGATACATTACCAACGCATTTTTCACAGAACTTGCATTTGTATGGCTTTTCACCCGTGTGAATCCTTTCATGTATTCTCAGACTAGACCGATCACTGCAACTCTTTTCACAGTGTTTGCATATGTGCGGCTTCTCCCCTGTATGATTCCTTTCATGTAGCTTTGGTTGATGTAGTTGAGCAAAACTCTTTTTCACAATTTTGACAGCTGTATAGCTTCTCCCCCGTGTGTGTCCTTTCCTGTGAGTTACTATGAGGCACCTGACTAAAACTCTTCTCGCAGTACTTGCATTTGTATGGTCTCTCACCTGTGTGGGTTCGTTGATGTGTTCTCAGAGTTGAGTGATCGAGTGAAACTTTTTTCGCAGAAGTGGCAATAATACGGCTTTGCACCTGTGTGAATCCTTGCATGTCGGTTAAGGTCATGACGAGTGCTGAAACCCTGTTCACAGATGGCACACTTGTGTGGTTTCTCACCCGCGTGACATGTTCCTTCATGCTGCTTTACTTCAGACATTTGACCGAAACTTTGTTTGCAGTAATTGCAGCTGAATGGCTTCTCACCTGTGTGTGTCCTTTCATGTCTTCTCACATCAGACATATTCTTAAAACCCTTTTCACAATACTTGCATTTGTATGGCTGGTCACCTGTGTGGGTTATTTTGTGTACTCTTAGAGCGGATGGACTTGCACAATTTTTTCACAGAACGTGCATTCACATTGCTTTTCACCTGTATTTGGAATTTCCACTCCTGTCAGTTGAGGAATCTCACTTAAACACTTGTCACGATGCACTTGTTGGACTATCATTTCAGATACTTCTGTGTTAATTATTTCCTTGTTTGCGTCAGACCATCCCACATCATTTCCAATAAGGTGCACATTTTCATGCAACAAACTTATCTCTGATTGGCTGACAGCCTCTTCAACCCTTGGACAATCATTCTTCTCCAACGCTGTTCCTGGCGTTAGACAACTGGAATCTAAAAATGAAAATCAGATGAAGAATTATAAGGCGTACAACATTGAAATGGACGAGATGAGAGAGAGAAGGGTGGGGTGGTGTTTTCAATTTTTGAGGGATTTTGTCCCAATGGTTTTGGCCACAATTGCATTAATGCACTGGATACTACGCACAAATTGTGCGCTCTCAAATTTCGAGAATTCTCTCAGCGTAAAATGAACAGAACTACAACAATAATGTAGTGCAGTTTTTAACCTTTAAAAGTCTCCATAGTCATGTAATACACTCTGTATTGCTTGAAAGAGTCTTAAATTCTAACTGGATTTTGAGAATACATGTATTTATCTTTATGCAATTTCATAGATTTATTTCTCAGTCTAATTTTTCAGTCACTGAAAATGATCTATGGTACAGAAAGGTTCCTTCTTGCTGGAAGTAATATAACAAAACAAAACGTTTTGCTCAGAATTTGCTGCACCACTTTAAAGAATCATGACACACAGAGGCGGCACCAGGATTTTGATGTTTAAGGGGTTGGAGTGCAGTTTTGTCCCAATCGAATGAAATGTCACTTTTCAAAATTTTCAGAGGAGGGGGAGGGGGGAGTGGGGAAGCAAAGCGATCTTACAGGTCATTGAAATTGTTTACGGTACAAAAGCGTTTTTTCTTGCTAGAAGTAATGCAACAAAACAAAAGCTTTTGCTCAGTATTTGCTGCACCACTTCAAAGAATCATGACACACAGTAGCGGCGCCAGGATTTTGATGCTGGGGGCACGAAAGGGGCAATTTCATCTCATGGAGTGGGATAAAGCCTATGAATGAGACAACATATCACTCTCAAAATTTTGAGGGATTTTGTCCCAACACTTTTGGCCACAATTGTATACTGGATACCATACACAAGTTGTGTGCTTTTAAATTGCATGGATTCTCTCATAGCAAAATGAATAGAACCACAGCAATGATTCAACTCATCAGGGAAAACTCCTTATTTTAACTTGGAGGTATTTGCCAACACTTGTATCATATTCTTTGCTTTCCCTATTGACGAGGTATTTAAATCCTTCACATTCTTGCAATTCATTATCAGCTTATTAACAGTGCAATTATACTTAAAGGGGACATACAGTCTGACATAATGGACATACAGTCTGACATAATCCTTATTCCATATAATAGAATTAAAAATAACACATTTGTTTTACCAAGTTCTATACCTCCTGAAGCAATTGCACAATTTTCGTAATTAATGAAAACAAATAGTAATACTACTATGCATATGGGAGTCGCCATTTTGATTTTAGACCATGCAGAAAATGATGTCATCAATCCTTCAGAATGTTGGAATGACTTGTATTTATTCATAATCTATCTCAAGTTTTCTGGCTGATAAAAAAATGTGTTCCTTTTGTACGTGGTCAAAGACATTTTTGTGTTACATGAAATTTTCAAAACATACTCTTAAAACTGTGTCACATCATTCTGGAATAAATACTATTACATATCATTTATAAAGAAATACATTATAATTCTTGTCCTATTGGGGAAATAGTTTTGTCATGCACAAAATTTCAATACACATTTAAACAAAATGGCAGCCTCTATGTTTCAAATTCTAACATGAATAACTTGAGATAGGAATACGATTTTGACTTGCTGATTTTGGTAGCTGGTTCAGATTTTGCTTCTCTATTATATAAAATAAGACTGTAGCGAACTTTATGTTGGATTTTTCATATACATTAAAATCGAAATATTTGTGTATATGTTTGGATGTTTTCTATCCCCATGGGGATCTACCTATTTTTCCAATTTTTCCCTTTTTTAGATATTCATAATCAGTTTATTACCTGTGCAATATACTTCTCCAATATACATATGCAATCTTTTTGTTAAAGTTATTCACCCAAATTATGTAGGCTTTACCACATACACTGAAATCGAAAAAGTTATCTCCTATATTTCATACCATCCAAATTTAATCTATTAGTCTATCTTTAATATCTAAAATACTAATGTCTTGCCTAGGTGAAAAACACAGTACTTATGTATTATATACATACCCATTTTTTTCGTTCAATTTTACTTTAGAATTATTTTGAGCATGAATTGTAAGAAATGAACCACACAATTTTTCAACGAGACTTAGCCATATATATATCATCACAAATGACAGACCTTCAACAGAGTCACATCGGAAATGCCCGCAAGGGCAGCAAGAGCGGACGTGCCCAGTGGAGCAGTAACAGCTGAAGTGACCAGGAGGGCAGTAACAGCTGAAGTGACCAGGAGGGCAGTAACAGCTGAAGTACTAACGATGGCAGTAACAGCTGAAGTGCCCTCGAGGGCAGTTACAGCTGAAGTGCCCTCGAGGGCAGTAACGGCTGTAGTGCCTGCGAGGGCAGTAACAGCTGGTGTTCACGAGGGCAGTAACAGCAATCACAAACAATGACAACGTTGCAAATTAAAGGAGTACTCAAACGATACGTGAGGGCGTATTTTTTGGAGTCTCTGAGAAAAGCCAGTGTGTATCTTGTATAGGCTATATACACAAACAATCAAACCTCTCTAGATTTGAATATTATTTGCTGCCACTGCCGAACATGAACAGTAGGCCTAGGTGTGTAGGGAAATCGGCTGGTTGTTAGGACTTGATAGATGTACATGAAGTTTATTATTACACAAATGTTACAGTTCAATACTCAAAAGTCATATGTTACTGCAGTTTTAGCAACAGTCCCCTAGGTGAGACTACCTTATCAGCTAAAAAAATCAAGCTTTAAATTTAAGGTAGTCCCTATAATTTTGTCGCTATTGTACATACCATCAAGCCAAGGCTTGACGTGTGCAGAAGTTACACACACAATGAAAGCTCGAGAGCACTTGGTGAGTGAACAAACTTTCATTGAGATTAAACGTATTGCGAGATTGGATAAGATGTGGACAAAATACATACATTTTATCACATAAAAAAAGCCCTCAATTTTTCGTAGGAAGGAGAGTCAGAAGCTTAATATAGGGGATGAAAGCTTTCTGGCTTTTGTAGGGAGGAGGTTCGGAAAGCTAATATAGGGGATGTAAGCTTTCTGGCTTTTGTAGGAAGGAGAGTCAAAAGGTTAATATAAAGGATGTAAGCTTTCTGGAATTTCTAGGAAGGAGGGTCAGAAGGTTAATATAGGGGATGTAAGCATTATGGCTTTTGTAGGAAGGAGGGTCAGAAAGCTTAAAATAGGAGATGTAAGTTTTCTGGCTTTTGTAGGGAGGTTCAGAAGGTTAATGTAGGGGATGTAAGCTTTCTGGCTTTTGTAGGGAGGGTCAGAAGGTTAATATAAGGGATGTAAGCTTTCTGGCTTTTGTAAGGAGGGTCAGAAGGGTAACTAAGGGGGATGTAAGCTTTCTGGCTTTTGTAAGAAAGAGGGTTAGAAGGTTAATATAGGAGATGTAAGCTTTCTGGCTTTTGTAGGAAGGAGGGTCAGAAGGTTAATATAGATGATGCAAGCTTTCTGACTTTTCTGACAATACAGAATTTCCTTTGTACTCAATAGTTATTCTATTCTATGGTGAATAGATGTACTAATTGTTCATGATGAAATAGAAAATACTCAAAACAGGAATAATATTCTAAACCAAATGTACTAAAAAGTTGGTAAAGTTGTCCATAGGACATCAAAGCCTCCATGTTGTTTAGTTTCTTCTTTTCAATAAATTTCTAACCTTTAAAAGTCTAAAGTCATGTACCACATTCTGTATTGGTTCAAAGAGTCGTAAAATCTGAAAATCTTTTGAGAATACAACTCTTAATCTATATACAATTTAATAGACTCAGTCTAATTTCTCAGTCACTGAAAATGATCTACGGTACAGAAACATTCTTTTTGCTATATGTAATGTAACAAAACAAAAAAATTTGCTCAGAATTAGCTGCACTACTTCAAAGAATCATGCCACATAGTGGCAGTGCCTGGATTTTGATGCTGGGTGAAAGAGAGGGGAAGTTTTGTCTCCCCCTGTAGTGCTGCAACTGATGACACACAATTAAAAAACAATCACAAAAATACCAAGGTCTCCCTGTAATACATTGCAAACTTGCATAAATATTTGCATACTGATGCCTGAAAATTCAAACACTGTAAAATAATCCATTTGTTACCTATTTTGATTAAATTTGTTGATAAGATAGATTAATTATGTACGTCGATGTCATTATACCTTTAACAGAAAAAGATATTGAGGCAGTTTCTCTAGTTTGTTTTTGTTTTCTATCACACAATGACATCATTGACCACTGAACTAATCTTCAACATTAAAAGGATTATTTCAGTGGTCAAGCAAGTTTATCTTATATATAAAAGAAAACTTAATTACAAATGATAAAGAAACTACTTCAATATCTTATTCCATTGGAGGTATTCAAGTGTAAAATTCAGTCTTATTTGTGTAGGAGTGACTGGTGTAGTAAGTCTACTACTGAAGGTTGGCACCCTCATCCTCACTTTCCAAAAGCTTGTCTATGTATTTAAAGAAATATTATTCAACTTTTAACTATTTGAATTATCTTTTCTGAGGTTCAAACTTTCTACAGATTTGTGGTAAATTACAACAATCAATTACTAGATTATGTTTTACTTCTTTCTTGACATAGTCAATGGTTGTTAAGCCACAAAATCCCACGAATTTACAGAAAACGGTGCTTAATTGAGCAATATGAGGACCGATGTGATGTCACAACTGGTCTGGATTTAGGTTATTTTTACACAGCTTGAAAATAGAATATTTCCTTAAAGGCATAAGATATGAAAATAGTTTTTTCCCTATTTTCTTCCTTTTAAAGTGTAAAAGAGACACTTGCTTGACCACTGACCTTATCCTTTAATGATGACTTTTGCAGGTCATTGCTTACCTGAAGGTCTATCATCAACATGATCCTTAACAACAACCTGGCATCCATCACTTGTCTTGTAGAGCACTGGGGAGCTTTCCTCATCATCTTTCCAATCTACCTCAACTCAAAAAACGAGGTTGTCTGCAAAGAAAAAAATGCATTTCCAAATCTGTCCACTTTATTACTTTTTCAAATGTGCCCTTCTTTACTTCACCACTTTTGTTCTTGAGCTGAAGTATGTAGGTCAATTAGTCACATAAGAAATAATTCACCTGACTACCTGGTAAAATCCAAAAATAATATTCAGGTTAGTGCTTTTTTCAAAATTTCTTAAGAGATTAGTTTAGGGGTAAAGCAAGCCTACAGTATCTTATATGAAAGGGGACCCTTAATGGGATATCTATGTTAAACTTAGTATCATGTGTGTAGAAACGACTGAAATCAGATCAGGTGTGATTTAATAGCCTCAGATTCTTCAAAGTCTTTATGTATTCTACCTTATTTTGTCCTGTGATTTGTGCTTAAAAAACCATGGAATATGTAAAAAAGTAGTAAAACTGAATCTAGAAAGGGTATCTATAATATACCACCTGAAGAAAGTTGAGGAAAGATAATCTAAGTAGTAAATTTGTTATATTAAACTTTCTTTAAAATACATTAACAACTGTTAAGAAGTGAGGATGAAGATGTCAAATTTTCATTGTAAACTTACCACACCAGTCATTTCTCCACAGATAAGACAGAGCATTAAACTTGAATATCTCTTTAACAAATTAAGATTTTGAACGCTTTCTTCACCACTTTGTTTCTTTTAATGTCCTCCTTCATATAAGATTGGCATGCTTGAGCACTGAATTTTTTAAAGGAGTATTAAAGGTCAGGGGTGAAATGTATGTATCGCATATAAGAGAGGATGATAAAGACAAACAGAATGGCGAAACAAGTGTCTGGAATCTGAGAAAATCTTTAACTTTAAAGTTCTTTTATATATTTTCTTTAATTTTAGGCCTTGCAAACACTCGGTAAGAAAATAGCTGAAGTTACTATAGTTAGTACTAGTTAAATCTCTTAAAGCCTTGAGGACTTATAAAGCAGGTGCTCATACCCAGTTTCCATTGTGCTAAGTAGATGAGAGTAATCGACTCTCTTCGATGGGACACCAATCTATCGCAGGTTAACTGCCGAGCCGAAACTGGTACTCATGTTACAGCTGAGTGAACTGGGGCAAATGGGATATAGTGTCTTGTTGAATGATACAGCACAACACCCTGGCTGAGATTCGATTGGTTGTCGTGGAGTTGAGAATCCAGGGGGTCACAGGGTGTTTAGAAATTAGTTCCCAATGGGGATTGTGCATATTTTCTGGAATTCCCCAGTTTTCGTCCTATGAATTTGAAAACAGCTTTTGTACTATTTTGACTTTACAAAATACCTCCTGTACCCAAAATATGTAAAAATCTGGAATAATGGTGGCTTCAAGTTCTGTGTCTTGATTTGATGAAATACTAGGCCTATGCGATTTTGATAAAGAGTCTTGAGTGTGCATTTATTGCAAAGAAAAATAAATGTATGCTCATTAACAATTATTGAATTATTGTTACTTCTACTCTTAGATCTAATCTAATCTTCTACTTTTAAAGGATTAGTGGGGTCAAGCAAGATTATTCTATATAAACAAGGACTTCAAAAGAAACAGAATGGTGAAAAAAGTACTTTAATAACAAATACAGTACCTTGAAGGAGATATTTAAATTAAATGCTCTGTCTTATGGATCTGTGTAGAAATGACTGGTGTAGTATCAGTAGTAAGTCTATTATGGAAGGTTGGCGCCCTCATATTCACTGTTTTAATAATTGTTGATGTAGTTCAAAGAAATTTCATTAGACTTTATTACTATTTGAAGTATTTTTCTTCAAACTTTCTTCAGGAAGTTAGTATTTTTACTAGATTCTGTTTACTACTTTTGTGACATAGCAACAAAATTGCATTGAAGTATATGGTAGAATACTACATACAGACTTAAAAGAATCTGAGGATGTGATTGCGATGTCACAACTAGCTGATTTCAGTTGTTCCTATACAAATGACATAGAACTTTAATTTGAAATACTGTAGCCTAACTTCTTAATGGAATAAGAGTTTTGAATGCTTTCTTCACTTTTTGTTTCTATTGAAGTCCCTGTTTATTAGAGATGATACTTGCTTAACTATTAAACTAATCTAAGGAATATTCCTGTGAATTGCCATGTACATTAGCCTATGTGATAGAATGTTTAACTGTAAAATACCCCACACTTGACAAGTATCACTAAGCATCCATGGAGGCGCCGTTGTAGTGGTAACGTGGTCCGAGTGTTTGCGAATTAACTTCCCAGGAGTCAAATGTGCCACTGTTCTGCTGTACCAAGAACAGTCTGTACTTTTTTTTTATGCAAGAATAGTGAATTTCCAAACATTGCTGTTCCGGTGGAACAGTGTTTTTTCACAATTTTTCAATCAATGATTTTGATTACGAAAACGCTTTTCTCACCTTGCCTTCAATTGTCAGCACAATAAATCATATGCAAGACTGCTTGCACGAATACGACTGTATGCAACTGGATACTATATCATGCAAATAGAATGACCAACATACAGTACAGCACATATTATTAACCAATAAAGTAGTTGTAAATTTGCCCATTTTAAAGAATGGAATTTGTCCTGTTATCAGCAAAAAAATTGGAACAGTAAAATCTGATCTAGAACAGTATTATTTGAGAAAATACTGTTCCGTGGAAAAGTGCCGAAAAATTTGAATTGTGACTCCTGCTTCCTGTCACAATATCATCAGTGTCGAAGGTCACTCTGCATTGACCTCATACATGTATATGAATATGCATTGTTCTTGAATTAAGCTCAGTTCGCAATTCACGGTTATGGTGCTTCCAGCATCCACTCCAAATGATATAGGGGCCTACATATCATTTCCCAATTCAAGGTGACGGAGCCTCCAGCATCCACTCAAATTATATCATGTGGAAGACTTTGGACTTAGAAAAATAATCTATAAGATAATGTGTGGCTATTCTTGCAATTCGCATTAACATGACTGCGACCAAGCATCCACGCTTTCCTAAAATTATGGCTCCAAAATTGTGGGGTATTCTGTAGTTACATGTACTCCTGGTAGAGAAATAAACAAACTGTTTGGTATCTTAATTCATTTTGCTGGTTTAAGCATTCCATCAGTGTGTTGAAAAGTAACATAAGTACAATAGTTTAGGCCACAACTAAAATTTGGTTGATTTTTGCTTCTTGAAAACTTCTTAATACCTGGTCATGATTCATGATACATGTAAATACTTTTACAAGTTTGTTTAATTTGTACTTCTTTCTTTATTACATACTAATTGTCTAAGTACTGTGTGTAAAATATTATTCTTTTGTTTTCTTTAAAAAAAATTAAATGAGAACTCAACTCTTTTGATTCTTATAAGTTTGATATACCTGTATGTCAGGGTTCGACAAACCACTTGTCCAGTTACCGGGGACAACCAAAAATTCCAGTTCAACTAGAATTTCTGCCCATAGACAACTATATTTTTTCAGAAAATGTATTAAGCATACCAGTGCCCTAGCTTTGCTGTTTCAGAGAGGAACCGGCTCTCCATACCCCCTAGTGGTTTGCCCTGCCCATCTTTGGCAAAAAAACGTTTTAAAATGTTTTAAGATAATAGTGATTTATAATTCTTTAAAAACTTAATAATCTTAAATAAACTCAACAATGAAATACCTTACATGGATACATAGCACAGAATGATGGCATAGTAAGAAATTGTCCTGTTTGGCTCATGAATGGTCCTCATGAGTCAGAATAGTTTCATTCTGAGCTATGATTATAGCTAAACTACCAGAGCTTTACCAGGGACATAAGCTTTAAGGTCCCCTGGACTCCATGCTAAATGTGCATTAATGTGCCCTTCAACAAATTTAGCACCCTGCCCCTTTTTAAATCAAACTAGGGGGTCTGCATACACACAGGGCAACCTTATTTTCTTCACGACAAACATTAATTTAGTCACCTCTTAGTTGAATTGTCAATCCCGGCTGTATGTTTTTTTGATCTGGAAGTAAACAAATTACGATGACATGCAGTGATCTCCATTAGCTTAAGTACATAAAATAACTAAGCCTATTTTGGTTTTAATTGGTACAGGAATTTTGTAGCCATTGTTTGTGCCTATCTGGATGCAAAACATTGAAGGGATTTCAGAGTTGGAAGAAGAAGCTTTTTGTCACAATGAGTGGTATGTACAATATTATATCTCACTGGATGATCAATAAGATTAAAATTCTTTATTGATTATATTGACTCAAAAAGCACTTCAGTTAACAGTCAGCTTTCATTTAAGTAATAGCAGTGAACATGCAGTAAAAATTTGTACTTCTTTCTTTATTACATACTAATTGTCTAAGTACTGTGTGTAAAATATTATTCTTCTGTTTTCTTTAAAAAAAATTAAATGAGAACTCAACTCTTTTGATTCTTATAAGTTTGATATACCTGTATGTCAGGGTTCGACAAACCACTTGTCCAGTTACCGGGGACAACCAAAAATTCCAGTTCAACTAGAATTTCTGCCCATAGACAACTATATTTTTTCAGAAAATGTATTAAGCATACCAGTGCCCTAGCTTTGCTGTTTCAGAGAGGAACCGGCTCTCCATACCCCCTAGTGGTTTGCCCTTCCCCTCTTTGGCAAAAAAATGTTTTAAAATGTTTTAAGATAATAGTGATTTATAATTCTTTAAAAACTTAATAATCTTAAATAAACTCAACAATGAAATACCTTACATGGATACATAGCACAGAATGATGGCATAGTAAGAAATTGTCCTGTTTGGCTCATGAATGGTCCTCATGAGTCAGAATAGTTTCATTCTGAGCTATGATTATAGCTAAACTACCAGAGCTTTACCAGGGACATAAGCTTTAAGGTCCCCTGGACTCCATGCTAAATGTGCATTAATGTGCCCTTCAACAAATTTAGCACCCTGCCCCTTTTTAAATCAAACTAGGGGTCTGCATACACACAGGGCAACCTTGTTTTCTTCACGACAAACATTAATTTAGTCACCTCTTAGTTGAATTGTCAATCCCTGCTGTATGTTTTTTTGATCTGGAAGTAAACAAATTACGATGACATGCAGTGATCTCCATTAGCTTAAGTACATAAAATAACTAAGCCTATTTTGGTTTTAATTGGTACAGGAATTTTGTAGCCATTGTTTGTGCCTATCTGGATGCAAAACATTGAAGGGATTTCAGAGTTGGAAGAAGAAGCTTTTTGTCACAATGAGTGGTATGTACAATATTATATCTCACTGGATGATCAATGAGATTAAAATTCTTTATTGATTATATTGACTCAAAAAGCACTTCAGTTAACAGTCAGCTTTCATTTAAGTAATAGCAGTGAACATGCAGTAAAATAAGCAGTCAAGATGTATTTTAATTAGTATTAATTAATTGCTCTGAGAGTACACAAAATAACCCAAACAGGTGACCAGTCATACAAATGCAAGTATTGTGAAAAGGGTTTTAAGAATATGTCTGATGTGGGAAGACATGAAAAGACACACACAGGTGAGAAGCCATTCAGCTGCAATTACTGCAAACAAAGTTTCAGTCAAATGTCTCCAGTGAAGCAGCATGAAGGAACATGTCACGCGGGTGAGAAACCACACAAGTGTGCCATCTGTGAGAAGGGTTTCCGCACTCGTCATGACCTTAACCGACATGCAAGGATTCACACAGGTGCAAAGCCGTATCATTGCCATTTCTGCGAAAAAAGTTTCACTCGATCACTCAACTCTGAGAACACATCAACGAACCACACAGGTGAGACACCATATAAATGCAATTATTGCGAGAAGAGTTTTAGTCAGGTGCCTCATCGTAACTCACGTAAAAGGACACACACGGGGGAGAAGTCATAGAGCTGTAAAAATTGTGAAAAAGAGTGTTGCTCGACTACATCAACTGAAGCTACATGAAAGGAATCATACAGGGGAGAAGCCGCACAAATGCAAATACTGTGAAAAGAGTTGCAGTGATATGTCTAGTCTGAGAATACATGAAAGGATTCACACGGGTGAAAAGCCATACAAATGAAAGTTCTGTGAAAAGTACTTTGGTAATGCATCTGTTATGAAAAAACACGAGAGGACGCACACGGGTAAGAAACCGCACAAATGCAGTTATTGTGGAATTGTTTTATTCAACTTTCGCAGCTGAAGAGACATGAAAGAACTCACACTGGGGAGAGACCATATAAATGCAAACACTGCGACAAAAGTTTTATTGACCACTCTACCCTGCAAAAACACGAAAGGACACAGACAGGTGAAAGACCATCCCTGTGCAAGTTCTGTGAGAAAACGTTTGCTAGTATGTTTGTTTTGAAGAGGCATGAAATGACTCACACGAGTGAGAAGCCATACGGTTGCAATTATTGCGAAATTAAATTTACCTATCAGACTCAACTGAAGCGACATGAGGGAACTCATACAGAAAAGAAGCCTTACCACTGCCACCAATGTGAAAAGACTTTCATTGATTCGTTTGCTTTAAAGACACACCAAATGACACATACAGGCGAAAAGCTTTACAACTGTTGGTACTGTGAAGAGAATTTCAGTCAAGTGTATAATCTTAAAACACATCAAATATCACACGCCAGTGATGTGCCGCTCAACTTGTAGTGCGTTAAACATAATTCCAGTATCGATTCTATTCAGAAGACCAACAAAATTAGAATTGCAGATGAAATGTCATACAATCATACATTTCATCATGGGCGAAATTTTCCTACCGAAAGTGAAGGGGAACCATGGTCAAAAATGTGACAGGGGGAGAGGGGAAAATCACGCTAAGATACCAAAATTACCATACAAAAGATACAAACTTCAAATCTCGCCCATGCTTTTCATAAACGTACAATGAGCTTGCCATCAGCTGAGTAGAAGAATGAGAAAACACATGGAAAGTGAAAGTTTATATGCACCTCCAAAAGCACTTTCTTAGAGCTTCGCTCCCTCCCCACAACTCAACAGCCAAGCAGTGGCCAACAAGTTAAAAAGTAAAATTTGTAAATCATGTACATGGAATAAATTAAAGACAAATATCGTAAAATTATTGGACATTTTGGGATTAATAAAATTCCCCAAAATTGAAGAACAGTTTAATGGAACTCAATTTACTAGTACAACAATCCGCTTGCAAGCAGGATTTTTTCCCCGCTACGTCCCTGGAAATACTTTTCGGGGTTTTAATGCTTATATGCAATATGCTGAAATGAAGCTTTAACATCAATTTCAGGATTTTCGTACGGATTAAAGAAAAGTGTTTGAAGTTAATTGCGCAAACGAAGTTAATTGCGCATGCTTGCCCCCTGTACAACCTTCCCAGAGTTTACCTCGCTCCCACAACTCAATTGCCGAGTTCTTCCAGAAAAACCCTCTGGATAAAATGATCTCCTTCCCCATCATGCTTCCTCTGCAACCATATTTAGTCCTCCTCTCCCACCCCCTTCTATCTACTTTTGCCCCCTTTTTTTACCCATGCACTTCCTCTCTCGATCCCAGTTTTCTGGATTTTAGTTCCCGTGTTTCTCCCAGTCTCCCCTCTATTTTTTTTCTTACTACCTCTGAAATGATCTAAACTTTCATGCACAATTTAAACCTCGCTATCGTGGTGCTGTTAAGCCCTCATCAAACAATTATGAGATGGGTTTGAGTGATTTATTCACTTTAAGCACACATGAAAGAGCGCCCAAATCTCAGAGTGCATGCATTACAACAGCATGCAGTACAAAGCAAGGATAAGCATTCCGTCATATTTTAAAGGAATACTTCAGTGGTCAAGAAGTTCATCTTATATTAGAAAAGATTTTTAAAAGAAACAAAATGGTGAGGAATCGACTTCAAACTTTTATTTTGCTAAGGATTAAGGTATCAACATGGTTTTTACACCAATTTGTCTCTTTAACAGTCTTTTATCATACATATATATATATATATATATATATATATATATATATATATATATATATATATATATATATATATATATATATATATATATATATATATATATATATATATATATATATATATATATATATATATATATATATATATATATATATATATATATATATATATATATATATATATATATATATATATATATATATATATATATATATATATATATATATATATGAAACCCAGGAAAGATTATCTTGATGTATTGACAGATTACCAGCTGGAATGGAAAATGTCTTCATTTCAACGCGAGTTATGGGGTATTTTGCTGGACTTATTTCTAATCCCTCGGCATGGGCTAAAACAACTACAGGATCAAGTTTGATTTTCCTTACAAGTAAACTAGCCTCTAGAATAGTGCTTGGCACCGTAATCATAATTCAACAATGTTTCCATCATAGCCCGATAGGGATAAGTGGCAGAGGACTGAGACACAGTGTACATCTGCAAGTGCCATTGTAAGAAATAAACGGAATCAATTTAATCAAAAATATCAACAGGTCTTTTCTGGTGCTTTTCTTTTTTGGAAATGATTTTAGAAGGTGTGCCACGACGCTTTATAGCTTTTTGTTGCCGTGTAGACTGAACTTTGCCTCCAAATTTCTGATTCAAATCGTGTAATGCTCTGGAAGTAAGTTTTCTTGCAGAAGTGCTTGCACGGTGGCGTATGGCTTCTTTCAATGGTTTGCCTCTTAGAGTGTCATCCATTATCTCCATACCTGATGAAAGGGCCTTTCTTTCAAGAGCAGCTGCTCCAAGTTTCAAAAGAGGTACTGCTGATCGAAAAAGTCCACCGAGAAGACCACCACGGCCGTAACCTTGTTGTACTGGTGTTCCTTGAAACACGGGTATGCCACTACCAATCTGGTTGGTGTAATATTTTTCATAAATCTGAGGGTCTTGTACGTTGACTTTCCTGTTCATCTTGCATATGACACGAATGTTTAGGGGGTTAAGCAAAATAAGGTAAGCGCTTCTGCTGAAAGTGTAGTTTCATTATGACTTTCCCACTTTCAAATGGTACAGGCTTCCCACTACTTGTCCTTATATCAATAGTGATAGTTTCAATATCTTTCCTTTGTAAGGGTACGTGATGAGGTGTTGTATAGGTTAATGTTATTATTTGACAACCTTTTTTGTGGTTCACTTCAACAGTGCGTAACAGTGGCACATTTGAATCCCCCACCAGTTGTGGTTCTATAATGTCAGCGTAAACAAACAAATTGTAATAATCTTGATAGAGATCGACGGGCCTGATGCCTGTTTGTGTATCCCATATGCCTTTTTCTTGAAATCCCAGCATAGCACAAAAATTATCGCCTAATTCGAGCATGGTAGGTGGTACAACTTTAACAGTACATTTTGACGATAAAGAATCGATTGAAAACCTAACATTGTCTTCAAAAAGATTATTCAAAGTGTCAACTAATTTTCCGGAACAGTCAATAAATATATATATATATATATATATATATATATATATATATATATATATATATATATATATATATATATATATATATATATATATATATATATATATATATATATATATATATATATATATATATATATATATATATATATATATATATATATATATATATATATATATATATATATATATATATATATATCTCTCTCTCTCTCTCTCTCTCTCTATCTATATATATATATATATATATATATATATATATATATATATATATATATATATATATATATATATATATATATATATATATAGATATAGATATATATAGTATAGATATAGATATAGATATAGATATAGATATATATATATATATATATATATATATATATATATATATATATATATATATATATATGTGTGTATATATATATATATATATATATATATATATATATATATATATATAAATATATAAAGATATATATATATATATATATATATATATATATATATATATATATATATATATATATATATATATGCATATATATATATATATATATATATATATATATATATATATATATATATATATATATATATATATATATATATATATATATATATATATATATACTTATATATGTATATATATATATATATATATATATATATATATATATATATATATATATATATATATAGATATATATATATATATATATATATATATATATATATATATATATATATATATATATATATATATATATATATATATATATATATATATATATATATATATATATATATATATATATATATGTATATATATATATATATATATATATATATATATATATATATATATATATATATATATATATATATATATATATATATATATATATATATATATATATATATATATATATATATATATATATATATATATATATATATATATATATATATATATATATATATATATATAGAGAGAGAGAGAATATAGAAAGATATATATATATATATATATATATATATATATATATATATATATATATATATATATATATATATATATATATATATATATATATATATATATATATATATATATATATATATATATATATATATATATATATATATATATATATATATATATATATATATATATATATATATATATATATATATATATATATATATATATATATATATATATATATATATATATATATATATATATATATATATATATATATATATATATATATATATATATATATAACTTCAGTCAGTTCGTATACCATCCTCTACTTTTTGAAGTTCAGCTTCATAAAATGTACCCCTGATAAGATCTCCTGTTTTATCTCTGATTCTGTAAAGTGGTGTTGTTCTTGGTAGTCTCCCGGCAATGATAAATAATTCTTCTGTCCAATTAGCATAATATCCCTTTTCAAAGGTCAACTTGGTTTTACTGATACGTACCACATCTCCAATATTAAATCTCTTTTTATGAAGAATTTTTGATCATTATTGTCCAAAAAATCATTGGTTAATTGGCTACAAGAATGTGATTTAAGGTTTTTATAATTATACAGTGAGACTGACAGACTGAAAGCGTAAGGCCTGGCCTATTATCTGATAATATCAGTTGAAATCCTACCATAAAAAAATCATTTCAAGCGCACGTATCAAAAACGCTCGCGCGAATTGCTGTTTTCAGCAATTACATTGGTCAAAGTACTGAAGTTATCATGTACGGTTAAAATCGGTTTGAGAAGGTATATAGACCTTTTCAAACCGAGTTTAGTCGAACGTGAAACGTCACGGTACTTTAAGTAATAACGTTTTGGGGAATTTTCCTTTCTACTAACCAACCAATTAGCTGCAGGGAAAATTGTAAACAACAATACGCGCAAGTATTACCTTCATAAGCGTGTACGCACGTACCTTACACTTACGTACGTACATAAACGTTATGTGAAAGGTATAAGCTTTGTGTTGTATGCACACGAAAAGTAAATAAATTTGCATCAAAGTTCCAACTGCTCTGCCTGGATATTTGTTTTCTTATGGGAATATTTTTTTCATTTTCCACGAGGATAGAAAATCTTTCCTTCAGAGTGTCGCAATTAAGAAATACGCGATAACCAGATAAGATTTAATGTTAAAACTTGGCCTCCTAACGTACGTTTATATAACACTACAGTGCGTTCAATGCATGTAGTTGTAGGCCGTAGGCCTAGTGTGCACTTAAAATTTTGTTTTTGTGAACGAAACATTGTATGTTCTTTAGGGTTTACATTCCCTCAACATTTACGAAACATTATACAAATTTGTGCACATTTGGAACACAAAAATAGGACGGAAATTTACAAAAATCGTTCAAGTTTTAAAACATTGATGTTCAGTGCGGAGAGCATGATGGTATGAAATTGTGCCGTTGACCTCACTGCACAAAATGTGAAATAGTATCGAAAACTTTCGGCAGCAAGTCCCTTGCTATCTGTGAATGAGACAATTATCTGTGAATGAGACAACTAGTATTGCATATCGGAAAAATTGTGTGAATGGAGAGGATATAGAGATACAGCTTATACGAAGTTTTCTGTTAGTATGGAATTTCCTAACCAAATTACGCTACCATTTAAGTCTCAGTGGAGTGCTTATTTGTGTATGTAGGCCCCTATATACTGTAGATTATTGTGTGAAATTAAATTTCTAAAGAGCTTGAACCCATACGCTAGTAAATTGTGCAGACGATCAGGATTCCCCGGAATTTGATTGGTCCATTATGGTCACGTGAATTTCGGCCATGTGACAATATTTAAATGAGATTTCTGGAAATTACCGATCCCGATATGAAAAGGTCTATAGCTGCGTGTCTTTAAGAATCCCTGATCCTAAATATGTTTTACTGACGATGGAATTTATGATTCTAACGGTTGAATTATTTTTTCAAATCAATTCAATAAGAAAAGAGAACATAGCATATTTTGCGATAGGTT
>JAIGNY010001719.1:0-23193 GCA_020152595.1 Chiridota heheva | reverse complement strand
GCCGACGAGCCCCAGTTCCCAGCCATCATCGCTCCACGTCCGCTTTGCTAAATGGGTTTGTGACGACTTAACCTGGAACCGCCTCGGAGCGATCAGGATACTGCCAGAGAAATATCGACCTTCCCGAGTCGACGTTCGCTCCAACGTGACGCTGGTCCACAAACCGCTCATCGCCGAGAGCTTCCAGAGTTGCGATTAGCGTCTGGACCTGAAATCCTCGAATCGCTGCGATCCGCCACCATTCCACCTTTCTGCCCTTTCACGTTTGCGTTGAATCGACCAGTTCGTCCAGCCATGCATTCCTGGCCGATTGTACCGCGTCAGCTTCGGGCGTGGTGTCGGTCGCGTTCGGGGATTGGTTCGATGGTTCCGCCTGCGTTAGGCAGCCGACATCGAGACGAGTCCACGTAAATGTCCTGCCTGATACGAATCAGTCGAATCAGCTTTTCTTACCAACGGCGAGCGAAAACGCCGTTCAGAATGTGGACACACCAGCGGCGAACGGGAAGTGCGGTGGTGGTTTGGGGGGCACGGATCGCTATGGCAGTGGTATGCACGAATGGCTAATGAATCGCGAGAATACGCAAATCTTGGGGGCAATTCCTCACTTTTAAGTCAATACCTCACTCCGCCCCCCAAACCCCTGAGACGCGACCGACCTGTTGCGTAAAAAGCAATTTCGATATGACGTGGTTTTCATCAGCCCGCCCTAAACTCCCCGTGGTCTTTACAAGCCAACAGAAAATGTGGATAAACCTAAGGCCGTACTCGTCTTGTTTCGAGGTTTTTTAGTCCAACGCTGCTATTCTTTGGGCCCAAGAAAACTACACCATCAATTCTTCGAGCCACACACGACGTCATCATTTCCGGCGTCAACAAGTTGTTGGATGAGTTTCAATCGAGCCGACGATTCAGTTCGATCCGAAGATTCCGTAGCTTAGCACTTAGCAAAATCGTCTTGGCTTTGCGGAGAATTTCGTGGACGGCATTGCGTGCTTCAGATCCACGACTTTCGTCAATTCACTCGATCTGGCAAATGCCGGATCGCGCGGATGCCAGCCCGCGTTCTCACCCACGAGAGACCTGTTGGATGAGCGATAGTCTCGACTGGCGATGTTGTGGACATATTCGCTCAATGCCGGTTGGCATGAAATAGTGACTTGAATCAGGTAAGTCCATCGAACTGCCTATCGCATATCATCGGGCTGGCGAAACCGTTGCGTTTCGACGTCTTGGTCGTTGCGTTTGACGGCTCCCAGCAACCCCGTCACGAAATAGGTCTCGGAAAACGGATGGAAGATCTCCGATGATTCTTCTGGTCAAGTCACCACAGACTGTCGGCTGGCAACCCGTTGAATCGGGCACTGATGGCGAGCAGTCAGACCGAGTCAGAATATTTGCGCAGCCGCCCTAGAAAACTCAGGCGGTTATCTTTGTCTTGCAAGCAGTCTAGGAACACGGTGCGTTTCATCAAACACGTTTCCTACTAAGCCCATGGCACTTGTCTTGCACCACCTCGCAAAATGGCGATCCTCGTCCAGGGAATTCAAACTCGAAGAAAGCTCCGACGCGATCGCGACAAAGTCCCGGGGCGTCCAATGTGTAACGTCGCAAGAATTCAAAGTCTGTCGGGAAACGCGGCGCGGATGTTTGATGACGGTAACCGACGAACCTCCGAAAATGTACGATGTACCCTCGTAAACTCCTGCCAACGACAAGCTGTTTCGCAGCTCACCGTTGGAGTACTTCAGCATTGTCAGTGGCGCTGAACAAAGTTGGATTTTAATGTCGGACTCTGGATTTGCAAAGGCCTCCTAAGAACATGCAAAGACCTTAATGTGGCTGTTCGTTCATCAGGTCCCAGGCTGCTTGATTAGTCCCGCTTGAATGTTGATCCAGGCTTTGCAAAGAGAGCCGCCGCACGGCTTGGATCTTACTTTATCGACAAACAACAGCGTAGCGCCGTGTACTTGGCGAATCTGCTGGTCGAGAAAGTTTTCAGTGCCGGGATTAAAGCGATTGGCGTCGCTAATGGGCAGACCTGTCAGCTCTTGAATACGACAATCGGTCTGATGTTCGCGCCTTTTAACCAACGCTGCGCGTTGAGGAAACGGTTTCAATTGAACTGCTGATCCTCCCAATAATGATCCGTGATGTGATAGGACCGAGATGCGAAGACGCTCCCACAGCTGCTTGCAGGTCGAGAGATCCGAGCGGTGCTTCGCACTTCGCCGACAACGATTTCATCTCGCCTCATAAAAATCTTGATACGGTCAGTCTGGGAATACGCCAGCTGAATCGCTTTGCCTAACCTGCTGTGAGAAGGTGACGCTGAATGTTAGCAGCAGTGTTTTTCCCAATCCTTTGGTACCCGCGAGGAAGTGCTTATTTTTCCTAGTCAAAGAACTCTCCGTGATGGTGCGATAAACGATTCATCAGAGTTCCTTGATGTCGATTTGGCTGGCGTCCGTCGCCCAGATTTGACTTGCCGCCGACCTACATGGGTCTCGATCTTGGTTGGGCGTCCGACTAGGAGCGATGCCGAGCAAATCGCCGAACAATCCGCTGGACTGTCTTGTGAATGTCGTCAGATCTAACTCTGATGATCGCTGCGCGCCCAGCGCAGGGCCAGGTAGGTTGATGACTCTCGAAACTCTTCCAGCGACATATCGACGAGAACTGGCAGGCAAGAACACCCCAGACGATGCGCCACCATCACCTCGTCCGCGAATGCAAAGGGATTCCAATGATGAACGGGATATCACAGCAGAGCGGCACGCGTCGACTGAATTGATTCGTGGCCCGACGAGTCAAGGGATCCCGGGGCAATGCGTTGCGCTGATAGTACCACGCAACATAGCCCAGGGACTCAAGCAAAAGCTTGCCAGCAACCAACGATTCGGCACGCCATGAGTTTCCGTGATGCGGTGAATCTCGGTCGCTGTAGCGTGATCCTGCCACGGGGCGATTCAATCTTTGAAGGCCATAAAAGCGGCGATGACCACGGCACGTTGCCAAATCGCTTGTGGATCTTTTCAAGTGTTTTCCACAACAGCGCCGGCAACGTCTTGTGAGATACCGTCATGTAATTCATGAAGCCGTGGCGGTGCCTGTCGTTCCTGCATAAGTAGCAGCTTTAGCGGGCATCGTTCGGCGGCCGGCGGCCCGCGAGCAACTCGAACGTGATCAGACCGAGTGCGTACTGATCCACTTCGCCCGTCGGCCGGCCGGGCTTCGTTTGGGCGAAGCATAGGCGGCGTTCCACGAAACGTGGCATTGTCAAAGTCGGCCTTTAGATTGCGTGCGATACCGAAGTCCAGGATTTTTGGCGCCGTCTGAGGACAAGCAGATGTTTTGTCGGTTTGGTCGCTGTGAATCACGCCTTCGACATGTGCGAAGTCGGTTAGCGTGGCCAATGGTTCAATCGGCAGCTGCGTATCCGCCACGGTCGACTTGCCGCGTTGCCATGACCTGGCGGAGGTTGCTGCCATCGACGTATTCAAAGATTGTGAATGGTTTGGCGGCATGAATGCCAAAGTCGTAGACTGACGCGATGTTGGCATGCTTAAGCAACGCGCAAGTCAGCTTCACGGCCAAGTCGGGGTGAATAGTCTTTTCGTTAGCATTTTTCGCGGCGTAAGTTCGACCTGAGCGCGACATCACGATCCAGCGTCGTCATGGGCCAAAACACCGCCCCATGCCGCCCTTTCGGGTTCGAACGCAAGACATACTCAGGCCACCAATTTCATGCTGACCAAAAACCACCGAGGTCAGGGGCACTTGTTTCTCGACCATACGGGATGGTTCGCGCGCCATCGCTGGTGATTTTGCACAATACGAGAGCAGAGGCTTTGACCCGGACATATTGAATTTCTGGGTTGGCGGCCAGACTGATGAGCTGATCAGATCAGCCTGCATCGCGTAGAGTTCTTCGGCAGGTCGCCCAAAGGCCATCTGATAGTAAGTGTGCATGCTGTTCTCGAGCGTTTCAAGAACCGCTTAATCGCGTCACGATCCACGTGCCGAGAAATTGAACACGGTATTAACGGGAGATAAGGAAACGGATGAGCTCTCTCTGTTACCTCTGTTTCTCCTGTTCAAAAAGAGTCCGCCATGCACCCTGTTTGAAGTTTCGCTGAGGTTTTCGTCGATACGGCGAAACCAACACTAGCCGGCCGCAGCTGGGGACAGTGTAGTGACGGCCTCGTGAAACAAGCATCGTTGTGCCGCTGCTGCGGCGGGCTAGTGTGGGTTCCGTTCGGGGACCGAGATACTCACCTCCGCTGGTGGTAACGGACGCGCGCGGCATCCTGTGGTCGACAAATGGGGACAGGCACTTGCCACGTTCTTCATCTACTTATCTGGCTGGAAACTCAGGCAAAGAGCCAGTCCTCATTTGTCTCATGCTTGAAATAATCCGGGCTGAACTACGACGTTGTGTAAGTCAAGTCGGCTGTTTGCAGCCACCGGTACGAAAACGAGAAAACAAAATGAACTTTTGGGGATTCGTTTTGTTTGAGCTGGTGAGCAGTGATCGGTGCGTCATCCCGCTGGTGGCTGAGTGAAGCACCAACGGTGGCAGGATCCCGCTGGGAACGCTGGCCGCCAATGTATTGGGCGATATGTTGACTGGCGTCGCAATTGTAGCTTCGCAAATCGAACACGCTACCCTGCCGAAGTCAACTGGGTGGTGACCGATTCCCTTGAGCGTTCACCATTTTCGGCTTTTTCGGCGGAGACAACTGTGCTGTTGGCCGACAAGGAAATCAGATCTGATCCACATCATTGTTTTTTACAAGTGGGGCGGGTCGTTGATCGCTACCGTGCTGGGGGGATACTAACGGCCAGAGTGTTCACAGCGATGAGTATTCGCCCCTCACTCCAGCCAGACCGACACTTCATCGAGCGACTTGCGCTCAGGTCGGGAACTAGGGCGTCCACCGGGATGGATATCAATGGGAGGAGCACAAACGGCCTTCGTCTCGCCAGGCTGCAGCACCCGGACAAAAACCCCATCGGGCTGGGCGTGTGCGTCAAAGTGGCCAATCCATGTTGTGTAGTGCCGCGATAAAGTCCATGCGATCCCGACGCTTTCCGCGACATAGTAATTCTTTTGCGTTTCGCCCTGGTCATGGCTCGAACTTGCTCGAAGAGCACCACAATCCAGGCTGCGTCTCAATGGGAGTTTCTCGCAGGTCGTCCATCGGTCGCACTGCATACCGCCACGCGTCGGGAACGCGATCGCCAATAGAATTCACGCTCTTCTTTTCGGCGGCCAAGCGAATTCCCGTTTAACTACGTTGCTAATCGCGACGAAACGCCATGGCTGACGATGGGCACCAGAGGTGCGGTGGATGCGGTGCAAATGAAAAACGCGTTTGATCATGCCCAGGCACTGGCGGTCTGGTCAGGAAAACGCCGCACGCTACGCCGCATACGTTCATCTGTTGAAAGAAAGCTTCGGCACGGCTGCGTCATTTCATCAGCGGGCAACGGTTGCGGCTGGTAAGGAATGAATTTGGGTGAGTCCATCTGGCGCCCCATCGGGGAGAAGGTGTCAGTTTGAGTTTTTGCAACGGCAACGCTTACCAAGCCCTCACGATCGTGCCACGTTAATCTGACTGCCCCAATTGTAATGAAAGGTATTGCAATCAGCCGCAGGGCGTTAGCCGCATAACGCCCGGCGGCTGATTCGGATGCGGTGCAGATGAAAATTGTACCGTCAAATTAGGCGATCACGTCGTGAATGACGTGTGCCTCTTCGACACCAGTGAATGCGATCGAGGCCGCCGTAGAAGTACGTGAGCTTGGTGTGATCCAAACCCATCAAGTGCAGGATCGTGGCATGCAAGTCACGTATGGTGTCTATCGACAAACAGCTTCGTGGCCAAAATCATCCGTTTCCCCGTGGAATGGCCACCTTTGATGCCGCCTCCGCCATGAAATAGCAAACCACTTTTGGGTTGTGATCGCGGCCGCCATTGTCTTGCGACGTCGGCTGGCGATCGCCGCCCCATGCCAACGAGCGGATCGGGCTTGGTCACAGACGCTGGCGATTTCGGTTCTCGCTGCCGAGGCCGTAGCTCAGCCAGGATCCTAGTGAAGTTAGTACCAACGGAGCGAGCAAAACTACTCGCCCCAATAATGATCAGAATTGCATAAGCGGCCCAGCGTCGATCGCGAGACAAACGCGCCGACTTTTTGCCAATCAAATTGCCCAAAACCACTAGCGGTGCGTAGAGCAGTCCCAGTCCGGCGAACGCATGAGAATCTTCTCATCGCGAAATAACCACAAATAATCGACAGCCGCCACGGTGCGATGACAAGAAAGACCGTCCACAGAAGACGCGCTCCAACGCAGTCCAATCGTGAGCCATAGCTACAACACAATTGGTGGTCCCCCATTCAACTAACCCGACCGTGCCGATAGGCAACCGGCGGCCGCCGTCCAAAAAGGATGTAATTCCCGCCCGTGGTGTCGGCTTGATGCAAATTTGTAAGACAATCACGCTCAGCAAAATCGCCGACGACTTGGCTTGATGCGATCATGAGGCAGCTTTGTTGGGTGAGTCAGCAACAATACCGCTCCCAACGGGAGAGAAAAGGAATCGGTAAGCCGAAATATGGGCACATGTCGCCATGGAATCTCCGTGCGATTGCGAAAATAGGCGACCGTTGTCTGGACGACCGCACAGAGACCAACGTGGCCACCGCATACTCGACCTAATTCCAACGGATACGATGATTGGGATGGCGAAAATCCACAGCCGAAACCGACTGAGCCTTGCACGAACGAACCCAACGTCACGGCGAAGGCAATCCATAACAAGTGGTCGCGTCCACAGCGGCCGCCAACGGCAATTTCGGAAAATGTGCTACCCTCCAAACTCACTTTCGAGTCCCACGCTACCCCATAAACGACTGTGCCAAATGTTTGACAATAGACAGGCCGAGTCCCGTGCTACCCAGCCTCACGAGACCAGGCACGATCGACACGGTAAAAACGCCCGAACACGCCACATGATCCTCGGAGCGAACGCCGATGCCGCGGTCGGAGACTCTGATGATCGCAAAGTCATCTTCGAGTGCCAGTTGATCGTGACGTTGCCGCCTCCATGGAGTATTTGATGGCATTATCGATCAGGTCCAGGATTTGGGCGCCTTCCGCGTCGGCACGAACCTTCTGTACGTTACCTTCTTTGGCCACACAAATCAGATCAATTTTCTTGTTTCAGGAGTAGATCTTCGAGTGCGTGCATGGCTTCGCGACAACCTGATTTGAGGCGTACCGAAGTAATCTGGAAAGGCTTCGGAACCGGATTCGAGGCTGGCTGCGCAACATGTCCAGGATCAACTCGTGCAGCCGATCGGCCTGTTCTTCGATTTGCGTCAAGTTCGATTCACCGATGGATCATCAACGCGCCGCCTTGGAGTGTTTCAGGATAGCTTTAATACAACTCGGCGAGTCTTGAGCTCATGTAGACATTGGCAACGAATTCACGCCGGACTTGTTCGAGGCGACGTGGTCGGTGACATCATGCATCACGACGACGACGCCAGGGAACGGACTACGTGTCATTTTCGTAGCGTTGACGGCGTAGATGTTCTTTATGTACGTGCCATAATCTCCAAGAAACTGCGCGAGTTTAGCGTTTTTATGGAGCATGCTCTGAATGCTGTCACGTAATTCCGTGATGCGCGTGATCTCGTTGAACGGTCGCCCCTTCGCGGTTCCCGTCGCGATATCTAGAATCCTTTCCGCACCGGTTGGCGAAAATCACGCGGCGGTCTTGATCCACAGCGAAACGCCCTCTGCATACCGTCCAGCACGGTGGACAACAGCCAGCGGTATCCGGTATTCGCTCACGAGCTTCAACGTCCGCGTTGGCATTTTCAAGAGCGGTGACCAACGAATGCAATTCATCTCCTGTTGAAGCCTCGGCGGATCTCCGGTCAGTCTCCCCCATCGCTCTGGCAATTTCGTCAAACGGCACAATGCAGCTCGTTGGCCCTACTAATGGCATAGGACGGGAATCCAACTATTGCCGCGATGGGCAAAGTGAACCGCGATTATGTGAAACCGATCTCTCGCCCGGGTCTGGCCAAACCAATGCCAAGGTAAAAACACCACGACGGCTGCGCGCGTGGCAAGAGTCGTTGTTGAGTAGCGAAGGCCATGTTTCAGCTTGAAATACCAATGTGCGACCGCGCGGTCTGTTGTATCCGCCAGATTGCGGCTTCATGGGCCTCATATATCATTCCCGCTGGTTAAATACACGACGTGATCGTACATCAGCGAGGTTGGGGAATGATCTAACACTAGGTTCATTTGTTGTCTTTTCACTGGCCTGGTCGGCTTCCGGACCTGGAGGATGACGCGTGGTGCTGTGCATGATAATTCCGACAGCTGTTTTCAGCGGGACGCACGCTGATGGTTTTATCGCCGGGTCACTGATGCTGGCAATCTCATTGGAACAATTGGTTGGATTGAACGGTGCGGCCTTTACGGATGGAATCTGCGTGATGGCCTGGGAGGTGATCGCCGCCGCGCCGCTGGTGATCATGGCGCGCTTTTTTTCTACCGCAGTATCTCAAGAGCGGGATTACCACCGTACCTCGGTTTCTAGAAGAACGATTCGATTCGGGAGCCGCGAACGATCACGAGTTTGATCTTTATCACTGCTTATGCTGAATCTTGCTGCCAATCATTTTTGTATACCGGTGCCACTGGAATGGCCGGAATTCTCGACATGAAAGAACTTATCGGCATCGAGAATCACACAACGGTAATTTGGATTCTCGTGGGCTCATCGGTTTGATAGGATCGATATACGCCATCTTTGGCGGTTGCGAATCGTGGCGGTTTCAGACACGCTCAACGGATTCGGACTCCTCGTCGGTGGCATCTGATTTCCTATTTTTGGCCTGAAGGCCGTCAACGCCGACGGCGTCATCGCCGCGTTTCAACAACTCCGGACGGAACACCTGAAGTTCAATTCACTCAGTGGATCGACGTCCTCCGTACCGTTGCTTGTTTTTGGCGTGCTCTTATTGAATCTGTTCTATTGGACGACAAACCAACAAATCATTCAGCGCACCTTGGGCATCAAGTCTCAAAGAAGGACAAAAGGTGTCTTGTACGGGCTCCTAAAGTAGTCGCTCCCGCCATTCTCGTTATGCCGGGTATCATTGCGTTTCACCTTGCCGGCGATCTGGGACTGGGCGATGACCAGGGCGACTTGGCATACGGAACACCGAAAGGCAACGTGTTGCCAGCATGGCTGAGAGGATTTTGCGGCTGTCCTCATCGGTGCGATTCTGAGTTCCTTTAATTCCGCACTCCAATAGCACGGCCACATTTATTTAGTTTGGGTGTTTACAACACTTACTCAGAAGGATGCGCCGGAACAAAACGTGGTCAAGGCCGGTAAAATATTCGGCACGATTATCGCTTTGGTCGCAGATGACCGTGGCACCGTTTTTGATAGGTCAAGGCAGTATCTTCGGTTACCTGCAAAACATAAGACGGACTGTATTTCATACCTATCTTTGCGGTGGTTTGGTAGGGTTGTTGACACGACGAGTCCCGGCGATTGCTGCCAAATCGGACTGATTTTCGGTTTCGCGGCGATCGCACTTGGTTATTTTGTATTCCCTGAATTGGTCGCGCGTACATGAATTCCATTTCGGGGAATTGTCTTCGTCAGCTTGCTTGCAATCATGCTGTTGATCGGTGTAGTCAAACCGCGGGAAACGGCTTTGGGTCCAGACCTATTCTGGCGATGTGGATTCCAACGCCCTGGCGGCTGGCCTGGCCCGCAGGTATTGGCTTGGTTCTGTTGGTGATCTCACTTACGTTTATTTCGCCGACCCTTCGGTGCTAGGTGGCCAGTGCCTGGCGGCAGCTTAGTTCTTAGCCATGACAAAGCAGTAGCGTACAACGTGCCGTGGTTTGCCGCCGTATTCCGGCTGTGGTACTTGAATGTTTGTAATCCCGAAAACTCTTCGTGACGAGTGAAACGATGGACCGCTGGGTAGAAATTGCTTTTGATTGCCTGCCGCTACCGCGGTGGACGGTTGGACGTTCCGATCGACGCTTCGCCCAAATATCGCCAGCGGTGCGAAAGCGTCAAAGCCAGCATCGACAAACACGGGTCTTACAATACGTATTACCTCTATAATGCCCGTTGTATTTATCACTTGTGAACAGTCCCAATGTCGGCACGCTGGATTTTAAGTTCGAAGGACGGTCATTACTGACGCCAGCGACCAGCGTTGCCAACACTGCGACCTGAAGTCGTATTGCACCGTGAAACGTGCGATTGGTTGACCCAAACCGATCACGGCATGGTTTGCCGGAAACCGTTCCTCGCAGCGTGGCGGCTGATTTTGACCGATACATCGAAGCCGGCGATTTGAGCAGACTATTAAAACGCATTGCACAAATCCAATCTACCAGCGACGACGCCGACGGATTTGTGGGGATATCTGTAGCCAACTGCTACCTCGCCTAATGGTTTACAATGGCTGACTCACCCGAACCAAAAACCGGATAAGCTTTCGAACGAATCATCGGACGACCTCTCTCACGACAACACCATTCAAAACACCCACCAATCCAAGGGCGAAGGCGAAACGGCGGCAGATCACCAACCCTCGACATGCCTGCTGGAAAGCCACCGGATGAATCTGTCCAGGATGGTGCGCTTGGAACCTCGAAATTCGCCGGCGCGTTTTGCGTCCCAGCAAGACCTGCCGCGTGGGTACGGTATCGCATCGCGAAGAAGCTTAATGGTCAGGCGTTCGGCAGTCTTTCAGCGCACGATCCATGCAGTTGGAACGAGACACTGCCCTGAAAGTGTCCAGATTCCGGAACTGGTGGCGACGATCAGAGTCACTACGGTTTCTCCGTGAAGCTCGGGCTGCTGCTCAACTCCGGCACCCCAACATCGTTCCAGTGTATGAGTTTGGCCAGTACGAAGATGCCAATTACATCAGTTCATCGATGGCGAAACCTTGCGGCATAAACTTCGTCGAGACAAAGTTCTCGCCGGAGGTCGTCGAATACGCTATCAAAGTGACATCGGCGGCTGCACTACGCATTCCTGCGGCATAGTGCACCGATGTAAAGCCGAGAATATCCTGCTCGATGGCCGCAATGAACCTCATATTTCCGACTTTGCTTGCGCGTCGTGATGATACAGGTCCGCTCAAGACCGTCGATGGATCCGTGATGGGTATGCGTACATGAGCCTGGGCTTCCGGCCAAGCCATCCAGGCTGATGCCGATCCGATGTTTGGGCGTGGGCGTCATGCTGGAAATGCTCACGGGTGCATTGGCCATTCCAAGGTTCCCTGACGGAAATCCTGATAAGTATCCGCGATCACGAAACCACGCCCGTTAGGCAACTTGATGAATCGATTTCAAAGATTTGGCGATTTGTCATCCTGTTTGATCAAATCACCCGACGGCTTTCAATCTGCCCAAGAACTGACCGATGAGCTGAGTCGCTGGCAGCGCGGAGAACCCATTCTGTCTCGACCGATCAGCGTGTTTGCCCGCGCGACACGACTCAAAAACGCAATCCGGCAGTCGCTTCGCTGGTGGGCGCGTGCTGGGCGTTTTCTTGTTGGGATTCTTGGTTTCTTTTTTTCTACTGGCGGCGTGCGGAAAACGAATGGCGGCGTGCGGAAAACGAACAGAAAACCATGCCATCACACAAGTCGAAGCGCTCAAAGGCCGTGCCTGCCGATTCCGTCAACATAATATTCGATGTCCCAAAACCCCGTATTCCACTACCGCCATCGCGCGACTGCGTTCTGAGTGGAACAACGAACAGCCAAGTCACCACGAAAAACACGTATTGGCTTGGCCTGCACTTCACCGACCCGGAGTTGCAGCCAGGACAGCCAGGTCGTCCAACATTTGCATGAAGCATTGCTGAAAGCGCGCCGGGTGGTTGAAATCGTGCGGTCGGCCTGGTGACGACCAGGTATCTTGGTTCAAGATCTTTGGGCGGAACTCAACAATATCGACGCGCCACAGTCGCGTCGCCTGCGTGCTGCTGCTGTTTGGCACTCTACGAGCCAAGCTCTCCGAACTGGACCGCCAAGACCAGAAAATCAGCCGCGCCGAAGACGTCGCCGCGAACTTGATGACCTAAGACCAGGTTTCCCTAGCCCATTGGTGTGCGTCGTTCCGCCCGATTGCGGAAAAAGCGGGGCCAAGCTGGAGGATTTTTTAGGGCAAGTATATTTCCGGCGGCACAACAGAACGATCTCAGCAGCCCCGTAACCACAACCGACGGCAATACTACGAACGCAGACACCCGCGCGCTTACGTACTGGCTCAGCTGCTTTCCGGTAAGTAACTCAATACATTGCGGAATCGTCGCCGGAGCAACTGAGAGATTCTCGTCGTTATCAAACAATCACCGGACCAAGCCGATGCCTACATGCAAGAGTTCAAGTCGATTGCGCTACCAGAAGGCCAGACCTCGCTCTGGCTCGCAATGGCGGAACTGGGAGAACCTCAAAGGCGTACTTGACGGCCTGGCCGCTTCGTCCGACCCAACAGAACGAACCGGGAATCATTCATTCACTTGGAAAAGTGGGAGTCGATCCGACACGCTTGCGCGAGCAAATCCAAGACCCTCGCGAATCGAATCGGCCGGATGTGCTGGGCTGGTTTTGGTGCTGGCCTTTGGGAGACCTCCGCTGACCGCACTCAGTGTGGGGCAACGCGAGAGTATTGCAGGCCAGTTAATGGTTCTCGAAATCATCCCGATGCGGGTTCACGCCGCAGCCGATTGGCTTCTGCGTGCATTGGCAATCCGACCAAGACCTGGAACAGCTTGCACCGCCGATCGGGCGCGAATTGGAGACAAACAGAAAACGGGCACGTGATGGTCGCCATGGGTCCTGCCACGTTCTCCATGGACTCGATGATGAAAGTGAAGTTGGAGTTCCATCGTCGTCACGAGCGAAAATCCCAGACGATTCGAAATTGGCAATCAGGAAGTGACGTTTGAGCAGTACCGCGTATTTGACGATGCTCGATTGGCGTTCCTGGAAAAAGCGCCCAGCACTACGCCGGCGCGGGCCAGAACGATGAGCCACCATCGCTAACGATTTGTTGATTTTCGAAAAAACAAAACGACAAAATGTATAGCGATGCAACGTGGCCCGCCAAGAAACATATTTCCGGGTGACGGAGATCACCTGGTATGACGCCATTGGTTACTGTCGATGGCCTCAAGGAATTGGCTGGACTCACGGACGAGCAGTGTTGTTATCCAAACATGCTGGTAATCGACCAGCATCGTTCCCGAGCTTTGTATATATGGGATGTCCCGGACGATATTCTGGAGCGGTGGGCTATCGATTGCCAACAGCGGGCGAATGGGGAGTTCGCAAGTCGATCGGGTACTTCTACACCGTGGGTCGTTTTGGAACGAATGAGAAATACCTTGCGTTATATTGCTGGCGTCGACTCACTTGGTCGGGTTCCCCACAGCCCACTGGGTTGCTGCGACCCAGTTCCTTTGGGTTGTTTGATACGCTGAAATCTGGCTGAATGGTGTCAGGATGGTTATGGCGAATATCCTGAAAGTGAGCTGGTGGTGGATCAACTACCACGACGCGGCTGGCTCCTCGAGAGGTTCGAGGTTCCTACAAACATCAAGATGCCATGGACTTCAGGTTAGGAAGACGAGAAGGCCGTGTCCCATTCAACATGCAGACTTGGATCGGCCTGCGAGTGGCTCGTGCCGTTTCTAACAATAAACCTCCATTAACACAGAATCGCCTGCGGCGTTTCCACTTTTCTGCCACACTATTCGCTCAGTCACCCTGAAGTGCTTTTCGTTTGAAGTTCACCCAAACGGCAACTAAAATCACTACAAGAGCCCAATCTCTGTCTGACGATTTACCTATTAGGCCAGTTTGAGTTTTCTCCAGGGAACACAAGAATCTTTCACTTTCTACTGATGAACGCAATTACCATGAGACTCTTTTTCGCGTGTTTTGTATCTGTTTCTTTCTCAATAACCATCGTTGGTGTTGCACAAGAACTACTACCGCCACATATTGGGAAGCCATTCCGGACGAGACGGATGCGGCTGACATAAGCGAAGACGAAAGACCAGAAATTGATGATCTCCTCGAACCGATTCTACCGGACGTTCACGGAGGACATCAGGAGAGGCGACATCTCGAGAAGTAACAACAACCAGGACGATCGCCAACCGCACGTTGATTTCCGATATCGCCCCAGCACGATCGAAGGAGAACCGCCGGGCGATTGGCGGATCCCTCGCGGATGGACGGCTGGGCAACGTACTCAAGGCCAATGGGTTAGCCTCAACGAAAAAATGGCGAGTTGCAAGGGCGCATTTCCGATCAATCCAACTAGCCTCAACCTGGAGCCCACGGCTGGGCTGAACATTCTGGTTTATCCAAGCAGGCCAAGTCGTGGCAAACACGGGAACGGGATGGCAGCGGTCGGTTTTAGGATATCGAGTCTTCCGCCGGGCGTGTACTCGGTGGTGGCGATTGGCCCCAACGGATTTCTTGCTTGTCGCGGTAACGGTCTTGCGAAGCAAACGCGAAGTTGAACTGAGCCAAAACTCAAAAGACCCGTTTCACTCGCTTTACTTCCAAGACGACGTAGTTAAATTGGAATTGAATATCGACGCAGCGGCACTTCCGCCGACTTTCCGTGCACGGTAAGAAACCTTGCCCAGCCGCTACTATGAAGACGTCCGTATTTCGGACGTAGATTTTCAAAAATTCGAAAAAGTCATTGAAATGATAGCGACCGCGGAGTGCGGTGCCGATTCACCCGCTGGCCCCATAGCACGTCGCGGCCTTGAACAATTAAAGTGGAAAACCTAAGGCTATCCTGGCGATGAAGGTTTCCCGGATTCCCCCTGACGCCAGACGGACGATTTGTTGACGTTTGCATGGTATCCAGGCCGACACCGGTCGTCCGGTGATGATCAGGGCAAACGTTTTCGTCGTTTTTAAAACGAAAAATAGTGGATCAAACGATCGTTGACGAGCGTGGTGTCTTCGATTCAGGGGCTGAATCCAGGGCCTATGGGTCCGATTGCCGCCAGCCAAGACGGTTTGGCGCTGGTGGTTTTGAGTTAGCACGTATCATTCCCCGCAAGACGCTCCGAAAACTGCCGCCAGCAGGCCACATAAGAAACTGCGGTTCGGAGTCTTGCAACCGCAACGAAATAGCATTTTCCAGTTTGCTTCATCACCCATACGGCTTCTGCCCAGCTTTCAAGTGACGACCTAAACCCAAAATGAAGAAAAACCTGGATGACGATGACGCGCTCGGATTGCCGGCCGTCGAACCAGGAACGTTGGCCCCCCGCGGACGGTCCGCGTGCCGGCGCCAGCAGTCGTTGAATACACCTCCGCCTCGCATTCCATTTCCATGATCGACGACGTCCGATATCCGCCGCCTTTAGTCCTGTTGTTGGAGGCGGGGCGTGGCGGCTGCACCCTTAGCTGGCGTAGCTCTCCCCGCAGCGGCGTCAGGCAGTACTGGCGGTGGCGGGGGTGGTACAGGACCCGGACTAGGCGGACTTGGTGTCTTGGCTACGATTCCAGCCATTATCGCGATAGCCGACGACAACGACGACAAATTGGTCAGTCATGGTCCAACCGTAAGTTCGCAACTCACGTCAGTTGGCGCACCGGGCGTCACATTAGTTTGCGGACCATGATTCGATTTCCGCTGATATCGATCACTTTGATCAAATCACCTTGGTCAATAACGATCCGTCGGTGACCACATCTACGTAGTGATCACCGAACACTGCTCCCCGCCGACGCGCAGCGGTGAGTCCGCAACACCTTGATCGCCGACACCAACACCCTGGTACGTCGTCGAAGTGGCTTCCGCGACTGCGTATCCGAGGTCATCTTCGGCGGTTGCAAAGAAAGTCGACTGAATATCGGAATCGAACCAAGCGTTTGCTAATGAGAATCATCGCCAACAATCCGATGAACCCCGTGCCGATCAGCGGTAGATATAGGGAGTTCAGGATATCTTTCACCGGTAAACCCATCCGATGGCGTGAAGTTTTGGCTCATCATCAACAGCGAGGCTACGATAAACGACCTTCCCCAACCAGCAAATCCAAAACCGGGAATAACAAGCATCTCCACCAATAGAACGCCAACCACCCAAAAACAGAGTCACCTCCAACCACCCCGCCGTACCTCCAAGAAAACGACTCCAAAAGAACAAACATGACCATAGTCCAGCCAGCAGACCACCGATTCCTGTCCCCGGCGCACTAAATTCAACGTAAGTGCGATGATCCTGATGCACAGTAACAGTCCGCTCATCGGCCACCAGTTCAACAACATCACCCGTGCCCATCCACCCAACTCGTCTGGAATTCCAGCAACTCGCCTCGGTGGTTTCATAGCGGGCGGCCAACTCCTTCGGTTGTTGATGATGAAGCGTGCAAGTTGAAGTTCCACCGCCCGATCACCTCGGAGTTCGAGAAACAACCCGCGCGGGTCTTGCACGGGCGGGCTTTCTCCCAGACCTAAAGGTCATCCATTGAATCCAGCCTGGTTCGACATAAAGGTGACTTCCCTGCTTTCGATGGGTGACTTGAAGACCACCAAATCCATATCAACCATCGCCTCCGCGAGCCGGTGGTCGATCGTAATGATCCGCAAGGCGCTTGAACACTTGCCACTAAATGGCTGGGTGGATTTTTTCTCTGGCGCGTGCCGAAACAAAGCGCGTCTTGCCGAAAAAATCGGGCCAGCGTCGCCTGTTGAGCGTCATTCTCAATAACAACCCTCATCGCAACCGAGTGACATGATCGCCCCACCGCTGATCAGCTTCTCTAGGCACGTGGCCACTGTTTTTGGCCATTCAACTTCAAGCAGCGTTTCTGCCATGTCAAGACCCTGTCACATGGCTGCCTGGACTTATCGATCTCGACGACGACCACATCGACGCCGACCGCCTTCGCTTTCGAGCTGTCGATAGAAAAAGTTTTCGTTCAACGGATTAATCTCACCACTGGAACTTGATGAGCCACTCGATTTGGCGCTGCGTCATCATCCGGTTGTTGTGCAACAACACTGCCAACCAGAAAACACAACGTGATAAAGATCGCTTTACATCGGGGGTAACAGTTTCCATTGAGAATACTTGCGTAGAAGCGGGCTGTCGCAGCCAACACGCCGCGAACTCAAACCACAATGACAGGAAAACCCACTGGAGCAACCGCATTGTAGCTCGTAAATCGTGGCGGCGGCGGCTCGCCTGCTGCCCAAATTACCAAGCCACCCCGGTTCACGCGGTATCTGACAAAGCCCTAGAGATACTCAAAGCCATCTTGCAGCGTCTGATCCACCAATTTTCGTACGGTGTGGCAGACTTCGCATTCGCCAATCGCTCGCCAGATGCAAGTGCCGACCCAACCGTCTCGCAATCAAGTCATCATGATGATGGAGCATTGTCGATTCCGCCCGAAGTCTATCGGTTGCATCAAGGCTCTCCAGTTTGGCCCAACGCCTGGTCTGCGCGGCCACATCGGCGATGAAGGTCACCCCCACCCAGAGGTGCTCAGGAACCTTGGCTGCTGCCAGTGCGGCAGATTGCTGCCAGTTGATCGCGAGGACGTTCAAGTCAACGCCGTCACGGGCTCCATTACCAGTAAAATCGCCATCCACCCGTGGCGCGCGGTCTGCTGCCAATGGTGATACCGACCTGATTCAAGTCTAGCGAATTCACCGTACCGTCCAAGTTCGCATCGCCCATCAGAGAACCCATAGTGTTCTCAACTAGATGTTGACGTCCACCATTGGTCAACGCTACCATCGTCATTCAGATCAAGTGGAGACCGCGTGACCGGAATTGATCCGTCAAACAACAGTCGATATCGGATGCATCGACAACTCCGTTTCCATCCAGGTCACGACGTTTCCTGAAAAATCAACCGATCCTGGTGTCGCCGATGCCGCCATCCAATTACCAGCCTCGTCCCCGAAAACAGCAGCCTCGAGTCAACGATTCTCCAGTGCCATCGGCATTTGTCGGCCAGGCTCCTTCGTCGTCGCAGACTACTTGATCTTCGAGCAATCGTGGAATCTCGGCGGCACTGGCAGCCATTCCCGGCCGCTGCAACGTAACGCGTTCGCCTCCGTCATCAAGCCGACCACCGAACCGATGAGGCGAACGAACTATCGATTCCATAATGCGTGCGGAAGCCGTCGTGCGATCCGCGTTGCTGACTGGATTAAAGAGGTAATCACTACCGTCTCATCCGCCGCCAACATTGTGCCTGGAACGAAGTTAATATCGACACCCCCGCGAGATGCGCCACTCGGTCATGTTGACACTTTGCGAAGTGGGATTGTGGATTTCAAAAGCAAACTCAAGATCGTTGTCATCAAGATCGTAAATGGCGTTACTTCCGCGCGAGTCGAGGTTGTATTGCACCTCCGTAATGGACAACCGGCCCGACACGCGGGTGGCTGTTCTCGCAACCAAAGTAATCCGATTCATGGGCACCAGCCGTCGCCTTCGGGCAACCGACCGCCAGGATTCGTCGGTAGCTGTCGCATCGAAAAAATGCGGCATCCACAAAATGCGCGGGTTGTTGGCACGCCCAGCGTCAAATACACCTGATCGCCGACGAACTGAGCCGCAAAGATGGATTACGCGCCACCCGCGTTGAACTGCGTTTCGTCAACGACCAGATAGCCGCCAGCAGCAAGCGTCACGCTACCCAAAGAGTACTTTGCCAGGGCGTCAGCGGGAAGCGGCGTCGCTCAAATGAAGTTCGTCAGATCGACGCTGGAGCCACTCGCGTTGTACAGCTCGATCGCATCGACCAACGGGTCATCGGAGTTGGCAGGATCCCATTGATCACGACGCTCAATCGGCGTCACCCACCGAGCCCGGCGAACCATGAATCTCGGCACCAGCCGCCAGTTCGATCCGTCGCCGTAGTCACCCTCGGTGTCGAGTATCTGAAGTGTCGCGCCACGTCCATCGGCGAGCTGCGTCCAACCTGTATCTGGATTGTCGTTGTAGGCAAATTCCTGGACGGTGGAACCAGTTCTGTCATCGATCTTAATGGTCTCACCACCAGCACTGAGCTGGGAATCGTTAGAGAACTCTCCGGCAATACGACTCGACACTCCCGTACCATAAAGGCACTTCGAACGCCATCTTGTTGGCCACGACTAACGCCCGTCCACCAGCGCCAACGAGGTCACATCGCTGCCAGCAAACGTAAAGCTCACGCCACTGGTGAAGGTAACCTCCGACAAGTCCAGCGTTTCGGTATCCGACGTATTGGCCAGTTCAACGAACTCAGAAATCATCGATCAACGACCAATCACAGCCAGCTCATCGGCCGACGGTCCCATCGGGTTGTAATTGACTTGTGGTAATCCACAGTGACTCCTGCACTCGTGAGGGATCGCTAACATAAATCAACGAATTCGATAGCGAACCATCGATCCGCACAATATTGATCGTCTCACCAAAGTTCGACAAATGGCCATTAGAAGCTACCCTGCACAAATCGACCCTGTCCGCCAGACGGACCCGTCGTTGGTCCCGAAAGCTCGACGTCAGGCGTGATATACAACGAGCCACCGGCGAAGCAACACCGTGCCCGCCTGAAAGTCATGTCCACGGCACCCGTCACCCGCCACCCCGGTAATGACGGCGGTCAGGTTGTTGTTCACGATCTCGATGAATTCCTGATCCTGGGATTCCCACTCGACTGGATTAAAGTCGATCGAACCAATCTCCACAACTACGTCGGACTTTGGCCGCGGGAAGTTGCCGCCGGTACTGGCTATCACGCCGGTGTGCAGTTCCGAATGAGCAGCATGTCGCTACTGTTCACGGCCTGGTTGACGACTCGAATCGCCAGGACATTGCCAGTCGGCAATAGAGTGACACCTTGTCCCCGACATCAAATACATAGTTTTCAAAGTTCACCGCCGCGGAATCCGCATGGTTCGTAGCGGTCGTATTAAGAAACAACCCCGGCGACACCTGAGCGGGCGGGACTTCCTGGCGTTTTTATGTAGGCCACAAAACTCATCGTACTTCATCCGCAACGTCATCATCTTCTCGGCGTCCGTCTCGTTCAGATCAAACGTCGTCCTGGTCATGAGGGTCGTCGCGTTGGCAACTTCGTCGATGGGCTTGACCGTAGTCCGAAGCAACGCCTGGTAGTCGGCGGCCGAGTTTTCGTATCCCAGGCCAAATGGACCGGAATCCCAAGCCAGATCGCCAAAATCCCTCGCCGTCCAGGTCGTCCCGAGCGAATTGTTACCCGGGAACGAAATAGCGAGCCGTCGCCTGACCGCCGTCGCCAGAACACGAGTACGGGATCTTCGCCCGGCTCCGGTTCCGTGCCAAATCCTGTACCAAGTCACGGCGGATTCAGATACAGCTCCGTAACCTTGGCGACAGCTTGCGACCAAGTTTCGAACGGTTGCCGCGCAGATGGCCACTGGAGACTTGTCCTCTCATTTCGTGAGGTCCGCTTGCCCATCGTCACCAATTTGGTCCGCCAACTCCCTGAACCAGTTCTCTCGACAATGGTGTTACCACCGTCGACCGGCCCAAAGATCTCATCCAAAATGGTCCGAATACGGCGGCGAAACGTTTCCTGAATTCCGGCATGGCGTACAACCTTTGGATGAGGTTGTTGTACCGCCTCTTTGAATTCCTTGATTTGACGGTTAGATTGTCGTCGATAGGCCAGTCCGAATCCACCCCAGTTTCGACCGTAAGAAAGGTCGACATCCCACGGGAAAAACCGCCATTCGCCTACCTGACTTGTCCTGGTAGACGTAGTAGTTCTTGTGACAACAATCAGTGTTCCCAGTCAGTGCGAAGCCAGCTAGGTAGTTGGCCATCGCCGCTAGATTGACATTGGTTGTCATAGATGTAGTTGGTCCCTGACAGCCCGTTGAAGTTTGTGACATCACTGTTGCCTTCAATTCTCGAGTCTTCTTTTTCAACCCACTCGAGCTAAAGAATGTGTTGTAGCTCTTGTAAAGCGGGTTTTGAGTATCGTAGCCAAGTCGTTCCAGCCAACGGCCGTCCGCATCCTCGACAAAGTCAAGAACGCCAAAGAACGCACCCGTTTTGTTGGATATGCACCGGAAAGCGAGGTGACTCGCTGCCCGTGACGCCTTTCGCGTTTCAGGCCAGAGAGTTTGCGCTTGGACTTATCGGCGTAGTTCGAGCAGATTGAATTTCTTCACCGTGGGCCATCGCTCAGATCGTTGAGTCGAAACGGTGATCTTCGGGCAAGTTGACGTCCCAAGCTTTTTTTGGAAAACCCCGTGACGACTGGCCATGCAAGTCGGTTTGCACATTGTCATAGAATTCCGTCGAAGAACCATGACCCGCGCGTGCCAGCATCGTTGTTGGCTGTACCTGGGTTTTGAAAGAACGAATGGAATACCGGCAATTCGCTGTCACTGGGTTCGTTCAAATAGATTGTGCCCTTATATTCCTCCGAGTCGCGAATGTCTTCCGAACAAAGGCAAACGAATCGTTGCCACTGTTGTCCGTGGCGGTCATACCAACGGACCATCTGGCCGGAATTAGCGATCATGCCGGGAATCGTTGCTGTATAGATGCCATCGTTCGCGACGGCGTCGCACCCGTCGCATCATCCACCATGGCCAATTCGGTGGTTCCACCATACATGACGCGGTAATGCAGCATCACGCTGCCGACCGTGTCAAAAGTCTCGGCAACGTCTGCCGTAACCACGATCGGATCCGATGTGGTGGCACATTCGGCGTGGGGTGCTGTCGCGGAACAGCGGCCCGACTTCTTCGACACCTAGGCCGTTTTCCGCCGGGGTCGGCGTGATGAAGTACCGGAAGATTGTCTTCTGGATTTCTGAGCTTGATGCCAAATGAGTTCCGGAACAATCAATAGGTCGTCGTCACTGGAAGACGTGTTCATGGCATGGATCATCAGTGTATGTTTCGGATTCAGTCGACAACAGCCCCAACGCGTCCGTGACACCATATGACGAGAATCGCACTGCGTCCCCAATACTTCGTTCCGAAGCTGCCACTGAGCTCCAGATGCATCGCCATTAGCGCGTTACTGGATGCGATCAGCGACCATTCAAGTAAGCGACAAAGCCATCCTGGTATTTGACATTCATTCAAATTGAAATCTGTCGCGGCGATGGTGAAAGGAAATTCGCAGGTACGCGCTCGACCCGTCTTCATTTGGAGCCGATGTCCGTGACGATGTCAGCTCAAGAGTCGGCAATCCTCCGTCTTCGCCAACGATGGCGGTGACATCTTCGATGGTGGCGGTCAAGTCGTAGAATCCCCGACGTCGTTGGCGGCGTCTCCCGATCCAGTACAAAATCAACAACTTGATCCATAGTCACCTGGACGATATAGCGATAATCAAGGCTGTTTCTATTCAGCGGCCGGCTGAAGACTTCTTCGCCCTCAACCAGAATTCGTGCGATAACGCCGTCGCCCGGATGCGTCCACGTTGTCCAGCGTACCCGAGATCAAAACCGCACCAGTCGACCTCGCTGAACCAACGGCGAACGGCGTGATGCTTTCGCCGCCGGCGTTTGTTCCGCTGGTCATCATTCCGTCGCTGCGGATTTCGACGTTGGGAACCTCGGGCGCCTTGAGGTCCCACATCGTTCCGTCCCAATGATTGCTTGGCCCAATACCGTTCAATCCGATCCAGAGAAACTGCTTGAAATCTGCAAGATCTGGGATCGTAACCGTCCGCATCGCTCGTCTCGTTCCAGTATCCGTATCGCCATGCGTCCCGTCCCTGCGGTTGGAAAACTCGGCCACCGAATCGGCAGTTCGATACCGTCACCAGGTCGAGGGTTCGGATCGGTGGATTCGTCCCCGTAAATCCAATTTAATCTCCGCGCCGAACCATTCGGCCCCACCGTCGTCAAAGGCTGGATCAAGCCAACTACCTTCGATGAATTCATTGGCAAAGTCGGGATCGACGTCGCCGTTGATCGGAATGTGTACGCGGGCAGTGTCGCCCGTCTGACAGAAGTGGTGTCTGCGTTATCGCGTTGGGAATGCCATAGGAAACATCCTCAACCTGCTGTGGATAGCTGGGGTCGTAGGCGTGCTCGATCGTCTGATCCGGACGTGTAA
>JAIGNY010001724.1:1252500-1640991 GCA_020152595.1 Chiridota heheva | reverse complement strand
TTTAACCAATTTACAACAGCCATTGAGGTTTAAAACTTGGGTGCCCATTAAGATTAAGTCTTTTTTAAGTGTGTTCCTGCCGTTTTAACATAGGATGAATTTTTTAACTTATAATTACAAAAGGCAACAGCCACAAATTAGTCGCAAAAAGGCTTATTTTAAGCCGTGCGTCACAATATTCGATTTACTATTATGTTGAGCAATGCAAACGTTTTCCACGTCTTAATTTGCACAGCGACTTCTGACTGTACAGCCGATGCATATGGCTACAGGACACAGTCATATGTTATCTGACTAACCATTTGTTGGCTAATTTGCATGTTTTCGTGGAACTAGACGTTAGACCTACTTAACTAAAATACATCAACTTGATCAAATAGAAGTATTTTTTGTGACTTACCTCTCAAAAAAATTCAATGTATAAAAGAAAGAAAGGTCTGATCTGAAAGCGATTTTGAGTCAGTAGTAGTATTACTGTTTAATTCAAGGATTCTTCTGCTCACAACTGTCGAACTTCCTCGGCTTACGTAACGTTAACTACGGTTTAGTAGAGTGAGTCAAGTGCAAGTGATTAACAACAACATAGCTGATGCGCATGCCAGAGAGCGTGACGTCATTCGCCCTATACCACGTGAGCCCGAAGGCCGAGAGACGAAACTCCTATACCTCAGTACGTGATACTTTTTGGTTCGTCCTCCACCAATATTAATATTGCTTCCAAGAGAGGGCAGTATATATGTCGGTACATTGAAAATAGGAGTCAATACAAAATAGGCAAACTGTAAATTTAACCTATAAAATAAAAATTGAAATGCTTAATTTTCAAAAAATTAATTATATTTATATTAGTTTTAATCATAATTTGTCTTTCTAACCAAGATTAACGTCTATTTTATTTCTAAAAAGAACACAAAACCAACGATTTCTTTTACAGTAGGTCAGCAATACTTTAGCGCAGCGTAAGATTGTAGACTATTAACTTAAGCCTAACTGATAAGTATATTTTAAGATAAATACTACGCAAACAACCTTTCTGATAAGGGATTAATGATTATAACTTTAACAATTTCGGTAAACTTAATTGTGCCAGTTGTTGTTGAACAGTCTGAAGCTAGCTAACGCCGTTTAATAGTTTAACCCTAACTGACCGACGTAAACGCTGACAAATATGGGCAATAATTTCAGTTTTATTTAGAACGAATCAGAAGTTTCTAATCAAATCTTATTTTATTCAGACATGTATGTAGCGATTGATTGCTTTCAAAACGCGTCGCCGAGGTTATCATATGTCATTGTGTTGCCCAGCCAGACTACAGTAACGTTAGTGTAACTTAGGCCTAACGTTACATTGTGTGAAATCATTTGCAATTTGGTAGCATAACGTTAGGGCCTATATATGTACATAACCATGATATTGACTTGAGAAAGCTTCAAGTTCCTCATCAATTTGTTAATTAGAATTTGTTACAACATACCCATGTCAAGCTTTTAATATTACTTTTTATTTCATTGCAATTTGTTGTTTACTTTTGCTGTTTTGTTATTGAGGGATCATCTCCATTTTTCCACAGACTCAAGAAAGATGGTCTCCAGATCATTTATACTTGTTATAGTACGGTGGGGTGGGGTTTATTATTAGTCACATACTCACTGTACACGCGCATTTACTATGGGACATTTGTTATGTGTACACTAATAACTTTTACTGGATTAGAAAACATTGTACGGTAGGCCCTATGTGTATCAATACACGTCAGCAGTCATCAACAAAAAAAGAAAACGTCAGCTAATTAAAGAGAATATCAGTAAATGTCTGTCATGATAAAAAGGCCATGCTTGAGACCCAATATTACAATTGTTAGCTAGGGTGGGGTGGGCATGAAACCAATATAGGCCTAGGTCTAATTAGCTTTATAGTTGGTTATCAACAAAACACCCATCAAACAAAGTCTAAACAGACTGACCAACTAGCAGATAGTTGTATATAAAACAAAGTAAAAGTAAGTTAGGAAGTGCCAACGTGTTTAGATAGGTAGAGATACAGTAGATCAAATTTCTCACTTATTACTTTTATTTCTATTTTAATAAACTATTACATTTTCAGTTTCATTCACATTTTTCTGTTCAACATCATTTACCAACAATTGCAGGCCCTAAATTTATAAAGTTTAACTTAAAATTAATCATAAAACTCTTTGGAATAGGCCTATATGTTGTATTGCAGCCTAATTACTTTTTTTATTCTATGTGTATTACTTGTTAGACACGGCACCAAAATAGCTGTTTTGGTACCTGAAACATTAACTGGCGAACGGTTGCATCTTAAATACCATGTTTACGAAAGTTTTATGTTTATGATGTGAATCCGTATACCGGAAAGATTGTAAACATAGTAAGTAGTTTCACGATGCGTTTACGATATGTTACGAAATATCCGTTACATTTCTGTTGGCAGAAACATCGTAAACATCTCACTCGTACACCATGTTTACAGAATAACTTAAATTTCTTAAACATTGTCAGCATATTTAAGCGGAATTTCTGCGAGCGTATATTCTGGAAACATGCACAAGAAATTTAAGCTATATTTCCATTGTAACTTATATTTCATAAACATGATACGAACATTTCCGTGAAGTATCCGATAACGGAAAGTTCATAAACTCCATTTGTAGATTTACTATATGTTTACGAACTAACTCATATTTCATAAACATGATACGAACATTTCCGTGAAGTACCCGATAACGGAAAGCTCATATTTTGTAGATTTACTTTACCATTATGAACTAACTTAAACTGCCTAAACATGTATTGAGCGTTTCCGTCATTATCCGGCAATGGATAATTTGTAAACTCGGTTTGTATATTTCTTACGTGTTTAAAAAATAACTTAAATTTCATAAACATTGTTTCAGTGTTTCCGTGGAAGATACGATAATGGAAAACTTGTAAACTTTGTTTCTATATTTCCTACACGTTTAAGAAATGACATGAACTTTATTAACATGATTGCAGTATTTCCATGCATAAGAAGATAATGTGCACAACCGAGTGAAGTCTACTTGCAAATCGGACATAAATGAAAAACAAATTATTAAACATATCAAAGTACACCTTTTGATTCTGTTCAGTTGTGTAAAATATGCAGATTGGTCCACCCGCCAGAACCAAATTTTTTTGGAAAAAAGGAGGGCCTTGTAAAACGTGACTCGTGGGCCAAATGCGGCCTGCCAGTATATAAAAACAGAAATTGTGTGAAGAGGAATACTACTTGGATTGGCGAATCTCACAAATCCAATTGGATTTTGAATCACCAGCTCAGGGAGTTACATACCTATATACAGGAATATCGCCGCATTTGGAAATAAATTATAACCCACGCATGCATTACCCCTCTTCGATCATGATTACCAGGATAATAGTAATATTTGTCAACATATATACCTCAAAAAACCCTACAATTAAAAATACCAACGATGGACGAAAGACATTACCAACTTGAATTATGAAATTTGTATAATGGAATTCTGTCGTAAATTGCTGGATTAGAATATTTGTACACACAGGTCTTAACGGAGCACTAGACCGAATAGTGATGACGCTAGTTTTTGCGAATTTCACAGATATATCATCCACAACAGATCGATAAATTTCATGCCTCTATAGCACACAGACGACGTGAGGGCAAAGGTCACTTGAATATTCATTGTTGCACTGTTGAGTGCTAGATAAGCATTGGGGACCCATACCCTAAAACTACGCCCTCACATTTCGGTCTAGTGGCCCTTTAAGTTGTCAAACGTTGTCCCTACCTGTACCCAGACATTCGATGTTCCCGCAACATCAGTTCAACAGTATATACGGTTCTTTAAATGTCGTTTGATCATGATCAAAACACAGTGGATTTACAAAAGAATCATCTGTTTATCAGTTTATGCAACACATAATGTCCAATGTACAAATCGCATAATATACCTACAAATTCATATGCTGTAAATCAGTGGTTAAATTTCCATCTATTTTGATGCTTAGTTTTTATTATATTTTACGCAGTTTAAGCAGTGGCGGTGTTAAAAGGGGGCACGGGAAGCCCTCGTGAGATCGCTCTACCCCAGAAAATGTTATAAAGTGACATATTTGTATCGGGTTGATCTGTTTATAGGCCTTGATCCCCTCCTCCATGAGACAAAACTGCCCCTCCTGTGCCTGCAGCTTAAAAATCATCCCGCCCCATGAAGTTTATACTGTCGCCTTTCATACATCTTGGGAGTTCAGTAATTCCATGATATCTTATCTGTCTGTAACTGTTATATCGACCAGCTACATGAAGTTGTTTTAACTTTAGTAAGTTTTAAAACCGTGAAGGCTAAAATCTCCGGGGAAATCAGAAGTGCTTTGGTGTTACATCATCTTGAGCACAATAAGGACATCTGAACGAGCCCATGGTCATGGACTGCCCATTCCGTGCGATTCGAACTTTGTGCTCATTCTGTCGCCTACGTTACGTTGGGACATCGTGTCAGCAAAATTAATATAAATTCCCAATTCAAAACAGATACTCCCTTGCCTTCATTTTAGTGACAATTCAAATCACTGTTAGTCCTAATGAGTGTATTCCAATTTTATATGACATGTATAATCAATATCTGAATATGGTGCTCTTCACTGGTCGCGCCCCTATCTTAATTACCTTCCTTTACCTTCCATGGCAAAAAAAGGGGGAGGGGGTCCTCGTTGAAATGATTTTGCATGTGTCATGCTTTCTTCCCGGTCTGCCAGTGAGAAGTAAATTTGAAAAGTAATTAGATTGAAAGGGTAAAAGCGAATGTAAATAAATCAGCAAACCGTCAGAAGTCTGTTACGATACGGTTATCAGGAGTAGCGTGGTGGATCATGTTTCACTTGTGGCAAGGGGTATTCCCCTCCCAAATGCTCATAAAACTGTATGATTGAAATGTTGGGGACATAATAGAGCTAAATTGCATGCATCGTTTAGATGGCACTGTTTAGAACTTGAAACTGCTTAAAATCAGTGTTTCAAATTTATGGGTAAACCCTAGAGTCCAGGGGACGAAGCTCCAGAAGTCCTGCGGTTCTCAGTGATTTTAATAACAGAAAATTGTTTAAACTAGTATCAAACCCACGTAAGACGTCGGAAGTCCTGCGGTTTTGTTAATTTTGATAGCAAAACATTGCGTAAAATTGTGTCAAATCTATGGGCAAAGTCTTGGTAGGGGCCAAGGGGGTGAAGCCTCGGAAGCCTCACATTTGACGTGAATTTGATAGCAGAAAATTTTGTTAAATCCAGAGGCTAAGCACCCCCCCCCCCTCCCCAATAAGCCCTAGGTTTCTCATAATTTTGCAGCAAAATTGTGTCGATTCCAAAGTTGAAGCCTTGTTAAGTCATGCGTTTCTAATGAGTTTGATAACAGAAAATTGCTTAAACTCATGTAAAATCCAGGGCGTCGAAAGCCAAGCGCTTTGGGTGGTTTTTGGTAGCAAAACATTGCTTAAAATTGTGTCAAATCAGTAGGGCGAAGTCTTGGTAGGCCCAGTGGGTGGGTGAAGTCCCCTTATATCGTGTCTCTGTGCTCGAATCATTTCATAGTCATTAAGTCGCCGATGCTTTAGCCTATTCCATCTCGATGATTCGTAAGCTTTTCTTGGCGGATTTCTTGAATGATCTGGTCATCGAAGTGAGACAAACACTCAGTTATATGGCCCATTGCTGAAATCTGGATACCTTCCTGACTAAATTCACCGAAGTTCCGTGAATCATAATGCCATATCATCGAAATCAAGATACAGGTCCTTCTTTTTGGCGTACTGTTCTTCTATGGCTTCACAGAAGGTCTCGAAGACTTGATTGTGCACCATCGCCTCAAACCTCTTCTCCGGTGTCATTTCTCCTTCTTCGCCTGACATTTTTTTCGTCGCCATAAATGCATTTCATCTGTTCACCGGCATTCTGTCTTGAATTTGGATGTCATTATTATTCAGTCGCTCCGACGCAATCGCAATACATATATCTGCCTTAGCCCTTACAGCATCAAAACTCCTCTTATAACCGTCGAGCTTCTTTGACGTGACGACCACAAAAGATTGGGCTTTGATTAGATCAAGTCCTGTCGTCTGCAGGTACTGTGACAATGGTGTTGTCTCCTTGAAGACAGGCATGAAAACGAACGCTGTTAAGATGGTCTCGTATAACTGATTAGCTTTTCCAGCAGATCTTTGGCATGGAAATAGACTAACAGAAATGTGCTGGCATGGATGTATCATTATACACCATCAGCATCACTTGAACAACTTCAACATACAAGGCATCCTTTGAATGATCGAAAATGCAAAATACCATTTGTATAAGCGTGGCTTTTAGCCTACCACCTCGTATTTCCAATTAGCTGTAGTCGCTTGCCCGACGTTCCCTGTCCTTCGCATACTTCCATCCGCTTATATGACTCCTTGAAAAGCTTGGCCATTAAGTTTAATTAACGAAAATAAATTGCTGATGGCATTAATTGGTGATGGCATATTCCACGTTTTTTTTTTTTTATATCGAGTTTGTCAACGAATGAAATGTAATGGTTTTCACGGGGCAAGTATGGTCTGCAGGTGGTGATTATGGGCAGGGCTCGTCCCTCCCACTTCTAATTCCAATTCATCCAAACCCGATAAGAGAAAGTGTTTTCAACAGCTGGTCAACATTCCTCCCCTCCCCTCTTCAATGGCTGGTGGAAAATTTCTCCAGTTGTGTTTAAAACTTGAAAATAAATACACGGTAATAAATGCATAAGCATTTTTCTGTCATTGATACTTTCTTGCCTAAGAGACGGATATTTTCTTGTCTAAGAAGACACGCACAAAGCGAAAGACTATTCGTAGTTTCGCACTGAAGAATGTACGAAACTAGTTTTCATTGTCACAGTACCTGCAGACGACAGGACTTAATCTAATAAAAGCCCAATCTTTTGTGGTCGTCACGTCAAAGAAGCGATTATATCAGAGGGGTTTTGATGCTGTAAGGGCAACATACATACATGTGTGTATGTGTGTGTATGTATGTATGTGTGTATGTATGTATGTATGTATGTATGTATGTATGTGTGTATGCATGTATGTATACATGCATGCATGCATGCACACGTGTATGTATGTGAATGTGTGTATGTGCGTGTGCGTATGTGACGGTCAGCTCGTTAACGCGATATCGGAAGATCGGTACACTGGATTCATGTCATATGTGTTACACAGATACCCCATGTCTGCAGATGTGCCCTATTGTTTTTGATGTCATGCATATTAATGAGTAGGCGGGGCTTAATGTAAAAATCTTGAAATATGAAGTACATATTTTAAGAACCACATGTCTGTTTTGTTACATGTGTGGTATAATTATGACATTAGCTGGTGTGTACATGTTCATGATGTACAAACGTTGAATTCAATTAATATACATAGTTGGCGCGGCTTCATATGATTTTAATGTAAAGAGCTTGTAAACACGGTATTTCAAGAACAGTAAACTGGAGTAATGTATTAGGCTATATGGTACAAAGATAGCCCATAGTCTGCAGATATGGCCTAATGTTTGTGGTGATGATATCATGCAGATTGATAAGTGGGCGGGGCTTAAAGTAAAAATTATGAAAAAGTAATAAATGAGCAACACTATGTCCGTTTTGCGTCATATGGGCATGATAATTTTATTTGTTATTGTGTACATGATTATGCTATCGACAGGTGTCATTAATATGCATGTTGAGCGTGGCTTAACGTGAAAGCACTAAATGATGTAAACAACATAAACGATAAATCAGATTTATGCTATATGTGGTACACAGATTTTGATGCACCAGTATGGCTGAAGATCAAGTCTGTACGTATGTTCTAATGTTGTGGTAGTAATGTGGTAGGTGGGGCTTGTTGACAAATTCTTTAAATAGGATAAATGTGCAATCGTTTTTGCATCATACTTGCTTTGATGGTATTAATTAATGTGCAAATGCTAATGTTGTCAACATGTTTATTGATCTGCATGGTGGATGTGGCTTATGAATAAATATGGCACAAATATTTTATGATATGCAATTCATGACAGGTAATGCAAATTTTGCAAATCAATCAGCTTATGGAAAAGCAGCGGAACCACAAAACCTTTTAGTTCTGGTTCGATTTCCTTCCTTTTTTGAGAAATTTTTCTTCTATTTTGAGGAAATTTGCTTATTTTTGTTAATTTCTTCATTTTTGGGGAAGTTTCTACACTTTTTTTTCATTTTGGCAAAATTTCCTACCTTTTGGGGAAATTTCTTCATATTTCTGCAATGTCCCGTCATTTTTGTGAAATTTGCTTTAATTCACTAATTTATTTTAATTTTGTATTATTAATTATTGGGGAATTTCTTTTCTTTTTCGAGAATTTTCCATTCATTTATGAAAAATGTAACTTATTTTTAGGAAGTTTTCTTCATTTTCGGGAAATTTTCATCATTTTTGGAAGCTTTCTTCAAATTTCTCGAATTGCTGCTAAACTTTCCAAAAATTGTACGACCCCATCGCCCCTCCCCCTCCCTCGAGTCCTTTAAGTTATACAAATAGTTTTTGGACATAAGAGACCCTTAAGAGACCCATAAGAGACTTTCCTTAATTTTCGCGATTATTTTCAAGAGAATATTCTTTGGAATGTCTTCTTTCATTCTGAATATATATGCTTTATTTTTTCAATAATTGTTTATATCAAACTATGACAACACAAAATTGCTTGTTTATGTACTATTCATTTTCTTTTCCTTTTGCTACACGTTTACTGTTGTACTTAAAAGTGTGGACAAGTATACAGTTACTATACCTTCATCATCTTCGCTCACAAAGTTTGTTGATTTTAATGGACAGGTAATACAGATTTTTAAAGAACTTTAAAATTCTGATTCATATAATAGTCAAAAGCATGGTTCGCGAAATAGGAAGATTGTATCTTTCATGAAAGATAAGACAGTTTAATCTTTATAAAATCATTTAAATTCATGTCCTAATTTTCAGTCACTATAAATAATATGACTGTTTTCTCCTAAGTTTTGATTTCTGGTACAATAGCGATTCAAAACCGTCTGGTCATTCAATTTTTCCAATTCAAATAACGTTCATGATGGATTTACATACAATAACACAGAGATATTCATAGGTTTTCTTTTTGATGTCACAAAATTGAATAAAACTTGCATAAGTTATCTTCAAATTCAAAATGCTGTAAAATGGTCAATTCTTAACCGATTATGATGACACTTTCTGCTGCTTTTATGATTTATAGATAGTTTTCTTTATACCAGTTAAGTTCATGTTGTTACTATACACGTCCATTGATTTTATGACCTTTTACATCATTTTTGATCTCAATATTTCTATTTGATGAACAGGCGTCGCTTTGCTGTTTTGAAATGCTGTCTGTCACCTCCATCAGACAAAGAGGGAGACTATACCCCTCAAGATCAACCCGGTCTTAAATTGCAATCCTAACTTCATCAGCGGCCCAACTCATTGCAAAGCCAGTCAACATCAAACGAAGTTGATGTTGGTCCTAAAGAGGAAGACTGTAGAGGACCTGCGGTAGATGAGCTAACGGCTGATGAACTGTGGGAAATACCAAGGGTCTTTACCGCAACTGGTTGGAACTAGAGGTGGTTGATGTGGATTCGTCAAATCACCTTAATTTGTAAGTTTACTTTGAGATTTCTTTTATAACCATTGCAAAACTTACAGTTTTTTCTGCTAAAAGCCATTGATAACAGATAAAAGAAACTTCAAAATTTTGTTTATTGGTTCCTTAAATACGTCTCAAAATGATTTCGTAGTAAAGAAGAATAATATGAAAAAATACTGGCAGAATGTAATCTGGCAATCAGTCGAACCTTACCTGCTTACTAATGAAATTCCTCACTCGTTTTGCGGCAAATAGAAAATGACATTTTCATCAGCGACTATTGTTGATAGTTTGAATCATCAGAGACTAGCAACGCCTTTATTTTTCAAGCTTGTAGGTGGAGTGGTGGGGGTGGGAAGGGAAGGAGGGGGTAAAGTATTTAGATTGCCAATGGTGTATTCGTGTGGTAGGGGTTACATTTTTAATTGTAAAACCTTTCTTGAGTCTAAAGTTTTTAAGAAGATTTAATGTGTAATTTTTCAATTTGCATTCATGCAGGAACGAAATATTAAGCGCAGTGGCTCATTCCAAGGATGACATTTCGTGGGATCTTTTGTTCGCCATCCAAGAATTAGGTCTTCCTAATTTCACATCCAGAGATTTACACTATGTCCGGAAGGCTAATATCGAACATGGCAAAAGAATATGTCTTGGACGGGGAAAGTATGGCCTTACGGAACTGATGAAAATGACTGATCCTTCAAGCAGTCAAGTGCAGACCAGTTTGTTGCTGTGAAAACATTGTTTGGAGATGATCAAAACCGTAAAGCAGAGGTAATTATAAAGAAAGTTATAAATTGCCATTCATTGTCCAGAACACAAAAGGGTTAAAAAAAAGATGCAATTGATGATATCATGAGTGATCTTCAGAGGTGTAGAGAACTACATTTTGATCCAAGGGGCTCCACTCTCCAATTGTTATATGTTGTCCACAACCAAGACAACACAACGGGTATCAGAACCGGGAATAGACAATATTTATCTTTCTTTTTAAGAGTAGTTTCTCCAATTTTGTATAATTTTGTATAATATCTGAATTGCTCAAATTATCTCCACGTTAAAAGGTTAACTGACCTCAAAAGCTTGTGACATACACTTGAACAATTATTTTTGACAAATCTAAGTCAGTAAGGTAAGATATCAAGCAGTAGCGTGGTGACAGGGGACCGGGGCAACTGCTCCCCCTCCCCGTGAAGCTTTCTGAGAGGGTGCCGAATACTCACGGGGGCGAAAAAATTGTCATGAGAATATATTTGTATATACTGTACGTTTTATTCTCAACTTCTGTAATTTCTATCATTTACAAAAAAAATGTTGTAAATGTTTTCTCTCAAAGCTTTATTTTCACATCCAAAACATTAAAATCATAACTAAACCCAACTACACAAGACACATATTGTAATCAATGGGATCCTACATTAAAAAATTCGTTGAGAAATCTATATTAGGAGAAACCTCTTAACTAACGTTATTGTGGAAATGACACAATTTTAAACAATTTTCTGCTACCCAAATCACGCCGAAAACGTTCAGCTTCCTGGGACACTTTTTAAGTTCAATTTTTAGTATTCTTAAAATTTTGTTCAATTTGCCTCAATTTTCTTGAAAAGGGCTTCATTTTCGTGAAATTTCCTTCGATTTTCTTTAAAATTCCTTCATTTTGCGGAATTTTTGTTTACATTTTTGGAAAATTTCCTTCATTTTTCAAAAAAAATTATGGTAATTTTGTTCATTTTCGTTAACTTTGCTTGGATTTTCATGAAATTTTTTTCATTTTGCGAAAATGTTCTTAAAATTTTGTGAATTTTTCTTTAATATTCGGATTTTTTTACATTTTCGTGAACTTTGCTTGAATTTTTGGCGGAAATTGTCTTCAAATTTTGGAAATTTATTTGTTTAAAAGTTCAATTTTCAGGAATTTTCTTAAATTTCGTCATTTAAACTTGCTTCAATTTTTAGAAAATTTCCGTCATTGGGTAAATTATTTTTACATTTTGGGTAGTTTTCTTAAAATTTGAGGAAATATTATTCATTTTCGGGAATGTTTTTTTTAAATTTTCCCCAAAAATGTTTGCTCCCTTGACCTTTGCCCCTACATTGCTTTTAAGTAATATCTTAAACGTTGCTACCGATTTATTCTATCAATCAATGTGCCCAACGTTTTATTCTTAATATGATTTTTTTTTTTTAAATTGGGAGGGGGGAGGAGGGGGGAACCAAAATGGCTTTTCCCCCAGTGAAACATGACCCATCAAGCCACTGGTATCAAGACCCATTAACATAGGAAAAACGCCCCTTCACATGGGAAATGGAGCAAATCGCCGTTTGGCTGGATATGTTCCCCATAAGAAATTTAACCACGGGGAGTGGGGGTGGGGGGGGGAGTCAAACTAGCGAATAAGTTGGGATGGTTGGAGAACAGTCTTATATGTTATCCTTTCAAATGCTACAATGCATGCTACCTTATACTTAGCTCGCTGTCAACGAAATGTACCCATCTTTTTTGTGATCTTTTTTGTAAACATCTGTCAGCCACTTGGCCAATTGACCAACTTTAATACAAAATGCCATTTGTATGCTTAGTAACATTATTTTAAGAAATCAGTAACAGCAAGGAATCCGTGGAGAATATTTGAAAAATAATTAGATGTGAGTGACGTAAAACCCTCATTTTCTTAACAAATGTTTGGGTATTTGATGAAAAATTGATTCGGCGTTCTTTGTTGATTAAAAATTATATTCCTAGCATATATTCAGTGTAACGGCTCTGACAAGCAGTAGAGTCTGGTATTATTTCTGCTCAAATCTAAAGACAAAAAAAACGATTAAATTTAAACACCTTTTAAATTGAGAACTATTTTTGAATAATATCTCTATTTTTACTCTGCTCATTTTCCTCATTCATACAATGTACATGTCAGTTTACCATTAACTCATCCTTGACATTAATTCATTCTTATATGTTACTTTTTTTACTGTTACTTTACTTCACCGTTATCTTCTTATCCCCAACAGAATTTCATTGCTGAGGTTAAAGCCCTGCAAGCCTTTAGCGGTACTGATGAATTCCCAAGGTTACTTGGAGTAACGTCACACTACCCCGTCCCTGGAATAGTCCAAGAATTCATTGGAGATACTCAATGGCGGAAATCCCTCACAATGGCGGCGGCTCTCTTACTTCCACCCGACGCTCCAATCAGCTTTACCGTCGTTGATTGGCTGTCGATAACTCGTGACCTGTGCTGCGCTCTGAAAACAATGAACAACATGGCCTGGATTGATGGGGATATTAAGATGGACAACATCTTAGTGGACCGAATTGCCACTGATCCATCAATAACGTTATGGCTTGAGGACGGTCTTTGGAACATGAAGTTGATCAACTTTGGAAAGGCTTGTCGGCTTGACTCACTTCCAAATGTTATTCAGTATGGGTACGAGAAGAAGTGCGATCTATACGGGTACAGCATGCAGCTTGCCCCAGAGATCATAGAGGGACAATCTTCTCATACACCAAGCTCAGAAATGTATTCAATCGGCTATCTAATGAGAGAACTTGGGTTCTTCACTGAATCTTACTTTTTAGATAAACTTGGCGCTGATTGCATGACCACAGACCCTGCTGCTCGATTAACATTAGATCAAGTGATTCTGCTACTGGAATCCGAAATCTACGAGAGCATGTCCCGAGGATAAAAAAATGACACGCTGGTCGTGATACCACAGACGGTCATTTCGTGCATCCATTACAAATTATTCGAGAAGAAATTGAAAGCAATTAGGTTAAATCTCAAAAACTTTTTTCACCTCAGACTAAAAAATCCAAAAATTAAACTGCTAAAAGCTGAATAAAGGGGAACTTTCTTACAGTTTACTACTTTTTGTCGTTTTAATTGGGAACAGCATGAATATCGTGTTTCTGAACTTTTTTTTATGTAAAACACCTCATCACAGCTGGATTTCTTCGAAACTTTAAAATCATTAATATCTTGTTTTTATAATCAATTAATCAATACATACAGATCTTTTCGATATTCATTAAATCATACCCGTGTAATTACTTTATCAACTGCAATACTATTTATTCCAATTAAATATCATAAACCTTAATTTATTTATGCTACTTTTTTTTTGTTAAAAACGAATCTTGTTCAGTAAAAACAAATTACAAACTTTTATAAAACCAGACCTGTTGCCGTTATTTCTTATACTAATAATTTAATTTGTCATGAGTAAATTAAGATTAAGATAGGTGGGGGCATAGGCGACGGAACTTGAGATAACAGAGGGCACGTCATCTCCCCCAATTTTGTCAACAGTTTAAAAAGTGCCCTTTTTTAAATATAAAAAGTGCCCTTTTTCATGAGGGGGAGAAGTGCCCTTTTTCAGAGAAGGAATGTGCCCTGTTCAAACATTGAAAAACATTCTCCTTTAGACTATATGTATGCTATTTTCATTTAACTGTTGAAGAATGTAACACAGTATTGCCCTGAAAGAAACTAAAATTGTGAAATTTTATAATATATTTATCAATTTTCCCAAACACGATGTTGGGGACCCAACAACTCCATATTGAATTTTTTTTTCTATACTGAAAAATCAGTTACATCTGCCTACCTTTATTTTCTCCAATCATAAAGTGTAAAAAGTCTTTAAAATAGGACCTTATCAGAAAAGTGTGAACCATCACAAATTTCATTAATGAAATTGGGCTCGAGGCAAAACTTACAATACGGACTCGGGCCCTTATCGTCCCCCATCTTTTTTGCAAAGTTCAAAAAGTGCCCTTTTACGGAGAGGAAACTTGAATGTTCTGTCAAATATTAAAACAACAGGCTTGTCTTTTTATTGTCAGATTAAATCAAGTAGCACATATATTTGCTATGGCCGATCAGCCCATATTTCAATAGTGGGGCACCTTTTATACAAGGTCACTATAGTCACTGACTTGCTGAATACTGGATTGTAAATTTGGAGTATTTCTTGTAATATATTCTGACCTGACTGATATACCGTGTTTAAAGGAATATTCCCATGTTTTTTCGTAACATTTCATAAGAAAGAGAATTTTTTTAGAAACACTTAGTACAAAACTCATGTTGATATGTTATTCTTACCAGGAGATATTCAAATTTTAAAGTTCATGAAAAATGCTCATAAACGAGTAGGAAAAGGCTCAGTATGACATCACAGCAACACATTTGCCCACAAAGTTGATTTATTTCATTAAAATCTATCATCCTTTTTATTAGTAAAATCTGCTAGAAAAATAAATTGATGAAAGGTAGGTATACCTGTATACATTGCCAATTTTACCCTATTTCAATAACTTTTGGAAATTTGTTTCTAATTATACAGAAACAACCAATTAACAGATTAACGTTCAAAGAAATACATAAACATTTGCAATAGAATTGTCTATACAGCTATATGACATCTTCAAACACGAATTCATCATACTGTACAAAAACTTTACAATTGGGAAATCTTTACAAATCCATATCTCCTGAACGGAATATGATATCAACTTGATTTGTGTACCAAATTGGCTCTAAAATTATGCTCTTTCAAATAAATTAAAAAAACAACAACATTGGACTATTCCTTTAATTGATTTTCTAAATCATTAGTCTCAGGACCTGTTTATTTACTTTTCGCATTGTTTGGGATATTCGAATGATGATCAAAATTTGCTAAACATATTTCAAGACTAAAATTTTTTTTGGTCCAAATTTGCTTATTTCCCTAAATTTTGGTCCACTCGGAATTTTGATATGCTAGAAAACAAATTGGAGACGGAAATAAAGAGGGGGGGTATACTAAAGCTACTGCTGTCGTACATGGTTCAAAATACGTCAGTAGAAAAGTACCCTTCAAGTATAAAACATTTTATGGTGTTTTAATACCTGAAATGAATCATATTTCTCAAACTACCTAATAAAAACAAAATCAAATATCACATTATGAAGATGCTCAAATTTTATTCGCGCCATTATCATGCCCTATAGAGGTAATTGTGGTCACCCAGTGAAATTTCCTTTAAAAAATCAACTGAGCCAAGTCGGATTATATATATATATTTATATATTTATATTTGTATATATTTATATATATATATATATATATATATATATATATATATATATATATATATATATATATATATATATATATATATATATATATATATATATATATATATATATATATATATATATATATATATATATATATATATATATATATATATATATATATATATATATATATATATATATATATATATATATATATATATATATATATATATATATATATATATATATATATATATATATATATATATATATATATATATATATATATATATATATATATATATATATATATATATATATATATATATATATATATATATATATATATATATATATATATATATATATATATATATATATATATATATATATATATATATATATATATATATATATATATATATATATATATATATATATATATATATATATATATATATATATATATATATATATATATATATATATATATATATATATATATATATATATATATATATATATATATATATATATATATATATATATATATATATATATATATATATATATATATATATATATATATATATATATATATATATATATATATATATATATATATATATATATATATATATATATATATATATATATATATATATATATATATATATATATATATATATATATATATATATATATATATATATATATATATATATATATATATATATATATATATATATATATATATATATATATATATATATATATATATATATATATATATATATATATATATATATATTTAGTAAAGATAATAGAAATAACAGACTTAAGCAGAAAACCAGCATACAATTCATTGACGCAGTTGCGTTAGGGTCCAGGGAGCGAACTCGCCGGAAGATTTTTGAAGATTTATATTTTTTGTTGCCCAAAAATGGGCCAAATGAGATATTTCTGATATCTAGATTTAAACATGTACATCTGACATTTTAAGTCTCTTCCCGATTAATTGCCCAATTATGATGTTACTAGCATCATAATGCATAGTCAGCAGGATATGTTTCTGATATCTACACGATTCGGACACCCGATTCGGACATAATTGAGGTAAATTTCTGAGTGGGATAGTGAGGGGTCGTAGGCTTCAAATTGAGGGAGTCACATTTGAATACCTTTCAGTAGCCTGACAATCACGGCAGATGCGTTTAAAACTGTTAAAGAGAATAGTTAACATTACCATATACTGTTTACATGGCTTTACTTTACATGGCAAACTTTAAGCAATAATATAGACTAAATCACAAAATAAGAATCTGAAGGAGATTTCTTTTATTTTATAGAAAAGTGGGGTAACTCCCCCATACCCCTCCGCCGTTGCATCTACAACATTTTACAACTCGTCCCGACAAAGTGCTCAAATAGGATGATGTTGTCAGCATCATGACAGGTCGGTGGTTAGGAGGACATGATTTGGACAGTAGCTTAGTTGGGCATGGCCTAATCTGCTAATGGCTGAGATAGACACTGAAAGTCTAATACAAGTTTATCCGATGATTCTAAAACCCTCCTGACTATAAGATCGGTGTCCAGCCGAATTCGTCATTTAAATACGGTTCTTTCATGTCCGTTTCATTTTACCTTTGCCAGACTCAAAAACCTATACGACGAAAATTTGCAATGAAATTGTGAATAAAGAATTAATTTGGAGTAATGGTCTCACCACAGTTTTTCGTTTTGGATAGAAAAAGGGGGATTACTTTTTGTTTGGCCAATTTCCGAAAATTTAAATTTGATTTTCGGGAAATTGTTTTCATTTTGGGAAATTTCTTCATTTTTCTGGCAACTTTTTTAAATTTTCGGGCACTTTTCTTCGATTCCCGAAAAATTGCTTAGCATTTTCGAATGATTTTCGATATTTCGTTACATATCGTAAACTCATCGTGAAACTACATATGCTTACAATCTTTCCGCTTACGGATACGAAACATAAAACTTTCGTAAACTTGGTACTGATGATGTAACCGTTCACCAAAACTTCAAGCAAACATGCATCAGTCAATGTTTCAGGTACCAGAAACAACTATTTTGGTGCTGTGTTGGCGTTGTCCCGGCGAAGCTCCGGAAGCTCTGGAAATTTCTTCTTTTTATTGGGGTTCACGAGAATGACTGAAAATCAACGCAAACTGACAAAATTTAAGTGATGAAAAAAGAAAAATTTAATTTCAAATTCTCAAATATAACCAAGGTTACAAACAGACAGAAGAGAAATTTCGTCTGAAAATTGAGAAAAACATGTTGCAATTTGCAAGAATTTACTTGTTCTTGATTTTTAAGTTGTTTTTTCTGATGAATATCAAATTTCTTTGGTTGCTGAAAAAACTAACTAGCAATCTAAAAATGAAATATTTATTCAAAATTCATAAGAAATTTGGTTGAAAAATGCTAGTACTAACTAGCAATCTAAAAATGAAATATTTATTTGAAAATTCACAAGAAATTTGGACCTTGAAATATTTATTTGAGGCTTTTTCATGCTAGTACTGAACACCTCTGGAAGGGCAGATTCACAATTAGGGCCCTTCTGCCTTGGCGAGCGCCACCAGCCCTCCTTTCCCCCCTCAACTAGTGCTAGGGTATAAGGGGAGTAGTAGACACCCCAGTCCATAGAAGATCTGCCAAATCTCCATGCGGTCTACTCAAAGTCAAAGAGTACAGACAAAACTCGCGCGCTCGGGAATCGAACCCGGGCAGCTTTGAATCGCAGCTAAGTGATTAGATCACTTGCCCACGAGCTTGACTGGTGGTAGTAAAAGTTCGGAAGATATATTTAAAGAACGATGTGATTTTATATGTTACATCATGTTACATAATCTTGTTACATCTTCAACCTCATTAAATCGATCTAAAGAAAAGCTGTTAACAGTGGCAGCATACCATCCTTCACAAAAGCAAATGACATAAAACCGCTGCCTTCTTCAATATTGCCATTTTTTCCAGCCAATATCCAAAAATGCGCAGGGCGGGGTGGCATGCGGTTGTAAATTTATGCAAATGAGATAATCAACACAAACTGACAAAAATGGAGGAATTTAAGAAAAACGTTTCAAATTCATTAAACTCAGATAAGCATTATCTGATTACCATTTTAAACAGGCAGAAGAGAAATTACTCCTAAAAAATCTGAGAAAATTGTGCATGGTGAAGCCTTGGTCTGAAGATTTATGGTTTTGGATGTCTCAAATGCCAAAATGGCTTAAAAACAACAGAAATTTCCAAAGCGTAAATGACAATTCGTGGGATCCTAGCTGGTGCGAAGCAAGAGTAGGGACACGGGGGAAGAAGTCCCGCTTAAGGGTCCGTGTACGGGGAGCGAAGCCACGGAAGCTCTGAAGATTTATTGTCAGATTGTCTTTGATGCCCAAAATTGGCTGAAAATCAACACAAACTGACAAAAATTCCGAAAATTTAAAAAACGATTAAAAGATAATTTAAAGTTCTCATGTTCAATTTACTCAGATAAGCAGGGCTGCAGAGTTACCGTTTCTAAACGTCCGGAAGAACGTTCTCCTGAAAATTGAGAAACTCGAGAAAAATTGTGCAGGCTTTCATGGGTGAAGCATTGGTCTAAAGATTTCTTGTTTTTGTGCCCAAAAGTGGCTTAAAATCAAGACAAAAATCCAAAATGTAATTGATGAAAAGAAGAACATTTAAATTCTACAACGTTAAAATCTATTCAGATAAGCATTTTGGGTTACCAATTTATTTCAATGGGTAAACTGGCCGAAGAGAAATTGTAAGGTTCATGGACACAGCTCTGGTAGGATCCAGCCTCTAGGGGCGAATCCCCGAAAGATTTCTAGTTTTTGATGCCCCAAAATTGCCCATGATCAGATGATCATCGGGGCTCTTGATTTTGAACGTGTGTGGGTGGGCATTTTTCATATACATCCCAGTTGCTTAATCCGAGCCCAATCAGCATCATATTGAGTCGTGTGGACATATGACAATAATTCTGATAGCTTATCTAGACGATTCGGGCATGATTAAGATGTATCTCTAATTTTCAGTTCGGGCATGATTGAGATGTATCTCTGATTTTCAGTTCATCCGACATTTTACATCTCTGCCCGACTAGGTGCCCAAGCAGCCAAGTAGGATGTTGTCACCATTTTGATGCCGAGTCGAGTGGATATGATTCTCATATCTAGACGATTCGGGCATGGTTGAGATGTATCTTTGATTCAAGCAGTAGGCCTACATCCGACATTTTAAATATCTGCCCGACTAGGAACTAGGTGTCCAAGTATGATGTTGTCAGCATCACAATGCCGCGTCCAGCTGATTTATCGTTAAGTTTTGACAAACCTTTTCCAGTTTGCACCAAAAATCCTTAAGTTTGGACTAATCATCTTTAATTTTGGCCCAAACATCTTTAATTTTGGACCAAAATCTACAGAATAGAACCAAATCTTTTCAGATAAGGAGGTGGAGGTCTGAATAATATCAGGATCATGGACTCCCCCTCCATAAAAAAAGTAATCAATTCGAAAAAAGTGTGGCCTGTGATAAAACTATATGTGTAGGAACCCAGACCAATGTGCACGTCCCCAAAATTTCCGACAACTAAAGTGCCCCTTTTTGAAAAGGAAAAGTCTCCCTAATAACTATCCCCATCCCCCACCCCCTCCTTCCTTTTACCACAAGTTTCTTGCGACTCGTGATGACATGGTAAGGGCGGACAGCTGAAAACTAACATTGTTTCCTAATCTTAGTTACTGAAAATGATGAGAATAATTTACAAAAGAAAATATCACAGTTGCCCTGTAATACATCACAAATTTATCCATATTGATGCAAATCGCTGAAAACGATTGTGATGAAGTGTTTTGCTTTCATGGTCTGTAATAATTTATAAAGTAATTTAACTAATGTTACCTTAGTCTTCATGTGCATATAACTTTCAAACTTTCTTCAGTTCTTAGGAAAGCAAAATGCATGCAGTTACCTAACAATAATATGCTTTGTTAATATATATGTTATTGCTAATTCTAAACATAGAAATTTAATTTTATCAAATATTAAAACACTTGTTTGTTTATTCCAGCACCATATTCTATCTTCAGCCGTATTGACTAAATTGGCGTAGGAAGGTTCACCTCTCTGGGGGAGGGAGAGGAGGGGAAGGGGAGGGGCAAAGAAAACACAATTTCGCTGTGACAAGTGCAAAAATTTCACGCAGGGGGGGGGGAATTCCTTGTGACAAGTGCAAAATTTAACTGGTAAATTAAGTTTCCATGAAAAGATGCTGCTACTCCAGAAATTCACTTCAACGAGTCAGCTGTTCAATTTCAGAGAGATTTCCTTCATTTTCAGAAAAATTCCCTTTTCGGGAATTTTTATAAATTTCGAGAAATTTTTGCCAGTTTTCGGGAAATTTTGGCCACTTGTCGGGAAATTTTGGCCAGTTTTCCTAAACTAATATTTTAGCCAGTTTGGCCAGATCGGGAAAGAGATGGCTCGACCGGAAAAGTAAACTCCGTCAGGGGCAGTTTTCCCCTACCCCCGCTTCCTATGCCACTGATTGACTGATAGAAAACTAGAAATGAACTTCATTAAATAATTTGAACTTATTGTGAAAAGTTTTAGCGAATAAATACACGTCGTTGCAATTTTCAAGGCGTATACCCTCGTTATTGTTATCATGCATCTTTCAGAGATGCTCTTATATCTGGATGTAGTTTGTTTCTATTTCAGAGACAGCACAGAAACAGTTCCTAAGAGGTGCTGACACAAGACAGAGACGCGACATGAGAAACTTACCTAGGGAAAACGGGAAAAGAAATACAAGGGTGAGACTGGAATTTTAATTTCAAATGATTTGCTTTATACAGTTATAGGTCATGGCGCCAAAAAGCATCAAAGTTACAACAACGACATTTTCAAAGAATTGCAGAGAATGAAATACACATTTCATGGCTCTTTGGACAGTGGGACTGTTTTTGAACACTTATAAACCAAAAGATAAATGCATATTGATCAAGATTTGTAATGAATTGGAGCAAAATGGAAATGAAGTATAAGTATGTTATATACAATATATATATATATATATATATATATATATATATATATATATATATATATATATATATATATATATATATATATATATATATATATATATATATATATATATATATATATATATATATATATATATATATATATATATATATATATATATATATATATATATATATATATATATATATATATATATATATATATATATATATATATATATATATATATATATTTATATATATATATATATATATATATATATATATATATATATATATATATATATATATATATATATATTTTATATATATATATATATATATATATATTTTGAACTAATCTTCTGCTACATAATTTCCACACGACATATTTGTTTCGTAAGAGTACAGTAGTACCTCACTTATTCCTTGGATTAAATGCATCCGGTTGCTCTAAATTTTTCAGTATATAGAGGAATTTCATCACGTGACTCTGACGCATCTGGAAGCCATTTTGCAGAATAAGCGTCGTTGAGTTTCACGCGTCTTCACACAGCTCAGTCACATTACACGTACAACAAACATACTGCCTGGTAACCTACCTACCAGTTCAGCGAATTTTATTGTTTTTGTTCACGGCAGCGATTTTACTTCATATTTTCCAAACGTTTTATATATTCACCGGATATACGAAGAATAACTTTTACGTGAACGCCATCTGATTGTTCGTTATACGCAGCAAAGCCTACATATCTGGCATAAAGTGCTCACTAAAAATCCTATACCGAAGTTTGAAAGACATTGCGTCGTACAGCAGAAACCCACTTCGAAAGTCTCCTTTAAATTTCGGAAAATGTCACTTTTTTTCGGGAAATTTCCTTCATTTGACGGTTTGGGGAAAATTTCCTTAAAATTTCTTCAATTTTTTTTCATTTTAGTTAAATTCTCGGGAAATTTTCTTAATTTTTGGAAGTTTTTTAATTTAATTTAATTTTCGATTTTTTGGTTCCGAGGCAATAGCATCAGGAACTTATTGGGTCATGATAGCGTGTGTATATGTATTGTATGTGTGTATGTATGTGTGTGTATGTATGTGTGTATGTACGTGGTGTGAATTAATGGTCAATTTTCTTGATTTTTGGAAAATTTCTTTCAATTTGGAGCTATTTTCTTTCAATTTTAGGTATGTTTTCTTCAATTTTTGTGAAATTTCCTTTAATGTTTGGAATATCTCTTTCAATTTTGGGGAAAATTCTTTCATTCTCGTGCCATCTTCTTCAATTTCGGAAAAATTCCTTCATTTTTGGCGCAATTTTTCTTTGATTTTCGGCAATTAAGCCGTAGCCATCCAGTAAATTTGGTTCCCCCTCCATAGTAAAAATGGTCCGGTAGGAAATTTGGGCCCGTCCCTTCTTTCCTATGAAATTTGGAGACAACAACTTGTTCTCCTTTTGCAAGAAAAAATCTTCTTCTCCCTTCACACTAAATTTCACTGCCGTTTTGCGTAAAGCACGCCCTTTTTTTCTTTAGTGTATTAGCTTATCACTTTTGAGCTATTATCACTTCAGTACACAAAATTAATTGAAGGAACCGTACATACGCACTAGTAAATTACCTAGTAAAATCAATCCGGAGGGGACCAAATTCACTAGACATTCCTTAGGAAATAATGACTCGGGGACTCAAATTTACGGGGGGCAAAATTTACTATCACACCGGCCCATCGCTAACGTTATTCGTTAAATAGGCCTACGGTGTTGGCCGACCTTCACCAGCTAGGCTAGGGCCTATGCGTAATGTATAATGACTTCGATAAGGTAAGGCATTAATTCCTTTAAAATGCTTTAATCTTTAAATCTGTCACGTTCAGACGTAAAACAATGAGTAATAAACGCATTGGCATTGTACCGTACCGGTATCGCGAAAAGTACCTGCACTAAGTGCATGGTTTTTTCTTGCACTTGATCCATGGATGACGTCAAAATCAAAGTTGTTATATTAATGACTTATAAAATTATTGGTTTATTGAACAAAAAGTGCACAAAAAGTGACCATAAAATTAAATTGAATGTAAAAAAATTTGAGTCAACAATTTTTCTAGAATATTTAATTTACACATTTCTTTGGTATGTTCTATTTTTAAAATGCTTGACTCTCTACTGCCCTCACTTGGAACCAACATGGGTGAGTTAAAAACAGTATCACGATTTTGTAACACTGTAGATATAGGAGTTTCGACTCTCGGCCTTCGGCCTATACGTAGTATAGGGCGAATGACGTCACGCTTTCTGCGCATGCGCTGTAGCTCTGCGAACCTGAAGTTTACTATGTCGTTGCTATTTCATTATTTGTATGTATTTTCTTTTTTCCCGTCCTTACAACTGTAAATTATTGTATATATGTACATATATTTATTATTATTACCGGTATTATTTTCTTTAGATATAGGCCTACTTTTGTTTTCTTTGCTCACATTGCTTTGTAATTTCCGTTGTTTGTACCACAATACTCCATATTGGGGTCCGGCCTGGGTTAAGTAAACTGAAAAATCCCCTTCACATGAGGAGGGGGAAGGGGGGGCTAAGGGGGAGCAATCTCTTAAAAATCTGATGTATTTTTTATTCTGTCGGAAAATAGAGGTCTCACCTGTCCCCCGGAAATTACGGCCCTACAATCATCATCGCCGCCGCCACCACCTCCGCCGCCGCCGCCACCACCACCTCCGCCGCCACCACCACCACCATCATCATCATCATCAACCCTCTCCAAAGGTTACTTGGACTCGGAGGTATCCATGACATTTACAACTTAAAATTCTCGCACGAATTTTTTTACAAAACAGGCTTCAAACTCGCAGAGGCTATTGAATCCCCCTCCTTACCTCCACTACAAATCCGAGGCAATTGACATATATTAAAAATTACGACGGCTGGTTATAAAATATTTAATGATGAAAAATGTCCATGAATTACTCACAGATTTTATATATCAGTATTTGTCACCTGTTGCTTGAATTTCTCTCACTAAAAGTGTTATAAAACCTGAAAACAATTGCCCCTTGCCCTGAGTTGCACCCACATCAGTGCTTTATACATATGGAGCCATTTTGGTTCCAATACCTGAATACTAAGTGTATGTGTGTATGCGTGCATGTTTTGTTTCATATGTAGTTTAATTATGATGTTAGCGGGTGTGTCACGGTGTTAAAACGTAGAGTTACGTTAATATGGATGGTGGGCGGGCGCTTAATAGGATTTGGCTGAAAAGAGCTTGTAAGCACAGTATCTCAAGAAGGGTAAACTGCATTCATGCCATATTTGGTACACATGTAGCTCATGATCCGTAGATGTGCCCTATTGTTTTGTACAGTAATGTCATGCATATTAATGAGTAGGCGGGGCTTATTGTCAAAATCTTAAAATGCTCATATTTCAACAATAGCATGTCTGTTTTGTTTCATATGTGGTATAATTTAACAATATAACGACACTTCAAATGAAATTCAAGTTGAATTTTGACTATAATTCTACCGACTTATTTGCATATACGAGGGAATTACGTGAGGTAGTGTTAAGGACTAGTTGCTCATTCTTCAACGCTTATGACTATATTGGTCTAAGAATAGATAACGGGTAGGATTGGTGGGCACGTAATCCTCTCGTATATGAAAATAAGTCGGTAGAATTATAATCAAGCTTGAACTTAAATTTTATTTGAAATTTCGTTTAAATGTTAAATTCTACCGTCTCATTTGCAGAAATACTCGGTAATTCCGTGAGACTTTAAAGCGACCAATTGCAGTCATACAATAAGAAATTAAAACGAGATATCCAAACAAACATACACTATGTGCTTGCGTTGATTTGGTTTGTATAGCATTCTACACAATAACCATGTTAATGGGGTACCTATTACATATGTTTGGCATTTCCAAACTCGTTAAGCATTTTGATAATGCCTCAGTCTTGAGCAAAATTGATGAAGTAATTGTTTCACAAACTTTGTGTAAAACACTTAATTCTCCGGGTGGTATCTACTGATCTATGTACTGTTAACCAGATACAAAATACGACAGAAATATCCTCGATTGAGAGTGTTGGCCCTTTGTACGTGTACAGAGCTGAACTCGCCGCTGATCTGTTACTATAGGCTACCTGCCGTATTCCATTATTCTATTATAATAAGAGTAATCTAATTTCAACAATGCTTTTCAAGACTCGACTTTTTCGAAGTTAAATTTGAAAAACATAACTCAGACATGTAACATTATAATGTTATTATGTAAGACATTCCTGCAATGTCTGGTCCAAATAACAACTGTCAAAACAAAGATGCTTCCAGACTTAAGTACAGGTGACTTTCTCCGACTTTGTTGAAAGAGATGTTTTTGACTAAATAAATAACTCTGTTCAGAGAGATGGCATTTCTCTGTTTTGTTTGTGTTGGATATGCTGTTGAATATAAAATGTAAATGAGTTCCGATCTACACCTAAACTGTGTTCAATAAGTTACATTTTTCGAACATCTGTGCAGAAATTGCAGATATAGAAGCCTTTAGCTCCTCAAAGACAAACATGCACATGGGGTCATATATTCATGTGATTATAACATAACATTCGTATCTAATGTGTATCTTTATACTTTGGTGTTTCGTGTCTTATAGCTCAAACACACGGTTCGTAAATTTAAATTCGATACAATAATCAAAACATGTTTCACATATTTTGATATGATTTAACCTGTCAACCATGGTAGAGCAAATCTATCGTTACGGGTGTGATACAGTGTGCGGGAGTTCCTTGTACATGTTGTATAATTTAGAGAACAAAGAAGATACCGGCTAAGTTTGCTAACTTCGGCCGTGGCACGAGGGTATGCCCATGGTTCACAACATGATAATACGTTAAAATTGTTTGAAAATTTAGGAACACTGTATGGCAAAGTACATAGCCTAAAGAATTATTCGAGTATCAAACCCTTGATAAGAATTGGTTAAAAAATTCGACCATGCATATGACGGCAATCATTAAACAATGGATTGCCAAAAAGGGGGAAATCACGCTTTTGTTATTTTGTCTAGATATTTCTCACTTGAAATTAAATTGGGAAAGTAAATCAGAACTCCATAAAATATAGAACAACATCACGGCATGCAATATGCCTCTGGTTCTGACATTCATCTGTTCATTACCAACATTGCACAACCTGTTCATCAAAAATTCGAGGAAAATAATGTTTCCAATAGTCTTGCCGGAAACCAATTAATGAATTAACTTTCCTTTCCAGCATAGACTCGTGGTGCGAACATGCATATTCTCGATAATATTATACCTTTTCGAATTAAGCATCAATGGCCCGGGCTTACATGACTGTGTGAAGTATTTATGCAAAATAATGTTTGCCAGAGACTTGAAATTACTGAAAGACCATTCTACCCAGCACTGCCTCGGTGTATTCATGTGTATTCTTGCAGCTATTGTAGCAATTGGGCATGCAAGTTTCTTTACCATTGTTAACGAATCATATAATAGGCCTATAGTAATATCAACGGCCATACATCTGTACATATTTCTGCCTATAGCCCATCGAAAAAGAGGCAACTATTAAACCAGTCTTGTCTTTGAAACTTATTGTCCTCTTTTACCTGTTAACTATAACAGCTTGGAAATAGTCATCTAGACTTATCCATATTCATTTTCCCGGTTTTCAACGGATTGCCATAGGCGAGAGAGAGAGAGTGTGACGGGGTCGTCGCCTGCGTATTTGGTTATGATAGTAAAAATGCTATCACGAAACGCTTAATACGACCCGGACGAGAACACAGGTACGACGTACGGACAGACATAACATCGACAACCAAGTCAATGTCCACGGCCTTTGATAACCAGTTGTGGTGCACTGGCGTGTCTACCCACCCCAGGCTTGAACCCGGGGCCTCGTGGTCTGTAGACAGGTATGATAACCGCTACACCACAGTAGGTAGATATTGTCATTGGCCCTTTGGCCTGCAAATGTATCATATTTTTGTAAAAATATAACTTTCTGTAGTTTCGGGACTTGCTTGCATGCATCATAAAATCTTAAACTTGTCACGTGTACGCAATATGTAGCCTTCACAATCCTATTTTTCATTTTATAAGGACAATTATGTGGTATACTGTCTTGCATTAACTGAAAAACAAATTCGTTTCTTGTGTTACACCATTTGGTAAGCTGGTAAGCATGGATTGGAAGAAAGCATTTTCTTCGCGAACAAGATCTTTCGTGTATTTTGTGTGGTAGTATATAGCTACGATCACTAACTTGCATTTGGCTTGAACAAATTTGGTTTGTTGCATTTGATCAAATATCAGAATTTGATTGTTTCGTGTGAAGTGACACCGTACCATTACAGATCTTATCAAAATCTGTTAGATTTAAGATCATTTTTAATGCCCTTTTTAGACGTAACAAGGTGTTTTTTTTTTTTAATACACTGCACCCTTCATTTAAACTGAACAATCACAGTATAATTTACCTGCGCTTCTTATGAAATCATTTTCCCGAAACTATGTTTAGTATGAAATTCTTATCACCTCCTCATGTTTTCTGTCATTTAAAGTTATTATCTAACATTCTCACTATCATTCCCCTGAGTTCAAGTTCTTTACGAAACAATAATTTCTGATAACCCCTTTTAGAATTAACCTAATAATCTTAATATCATTTATCTGAGTTGAAGTTCTATATGGAGTAAAGTACTCCCGAACAGAACGAAATTTATGCCACATAACACACGGGAAGTTGTTTCTGATACGCTTTTATTAGTATACATGTAATCTAACAATCTCAGTATCATTTACCTGAGTAAGTCTAGTTTCTTGGGAGCATTTCTCCCGGAAACATTCTTGAGATTCATCTTTATGGCAGCCTGCTTTAAACTCAATTCGCAGTTCGTCCTAATTGGTAAGATATATGCAAACTATTATCGCATCTTTAATATGTTCTGAAAATGAAGTCAACCGTGATTGATCATAGTGAGCCTCATGTACTTAATCATGTATATGTTTACTTCGGCGCTCTCGACGGCCGACTTTAAACCGTTAAAACGAGGTTGTGGGTCAATTACCAACTTAAAAAATTTTCCCTTGAAGAAAAATGTCTTTCACACAGGAAAACCTCAACCACGTCCTCTGTGAGATCTGGGTACCTGACACACCTGTGCCCCTGTTGTTCTTGACCTATGTCATTCTACAATATTTTGGTAACAGTTCTTAAAACTGTGATTTCTCGCATATTTGTAGATATGCCTAAATGTTTTTTTTTGGGAGATGGGGGGAGTTATCATGCATATTAATGAGTAAGAGCGGCTAAAAATTTCCATGAATCTGTGGAAGTAGGCCTGTCATTGCAGCTTGTCATTTGCAGCTTGAAAGACAAAACAGTTCAAAATATCCATGAATCCGTGACAGCTTCAAATATCCAAACATATCATCGGGAGTTGTAATGTGCTGGATATTCTCATAAATTTTTGAGCTTTGCCCTGCACTTCCACTAGCAAGCATAGATAGGTATAGGAAGGATTTTTCTGGGAGGGGAGGGGGCTGAAAGTTTCAGGCTTTCCTGGCAGTTCTGGCTACTAAAATATATATGTATATATAAATACATGTGCTTTGCTCCCATCTATTTTTTTAAGGAACTCTTTGGAAAATAAAATTATTTCGTAGTAAAAAAATAAGAAGAAGAAATTTGGCCGAAAAATGACACAAATTTCCCGAAAATGATTTAAATTTCCTGGGGAAATTGGGAAAGTACCACCGAGAGGATTTCTCCTTCACATATATATATATATATATGTATACCAAGAAGTTGTGCGTACTAAGTTTTGTAAGTAACACTCTAAAGGTGGGAGTGAAATATGTTAAGTTGGAGTGATCTGTCCTAGTAGGGGTGGTGAGTGATTAAGAGATCTTTGCAATTGAGTTGTGCGAGGTGGGTAGTGGTTTTATCTGGGTTGAGTTTAAACGCATCGTTTTGTGAAGAGGTTTGGATATAGCTGAAGAATCCTTTATGACCTGTCATTAAGTTTGAAGTGGAGCATGCAAGGCAAGAGGAAACGAGGTCGCCCAAAGCAGTCCTGAAGGCGGAGCCTGTTGAATGAGCTTAAAGCCACAAAAGCATTTATGGGAAACTGCAAAACTATAGCCAGAGACCAACAACAGTGGAAGACAACTTTTGAGGACCTGTGTTCCACTAGAAACAAAGAGGATTAAGTCATTATCTTTGTAACAAACCTTCTTTAGAGACAAAACTGAATGCATAGAAATATAAACTCTAAACTTTCTAGGAGTCGAGATTGTTTCATGAAATAAGATCTCCTTATTCTGTGTGATTTTGACCCATTTTCAATATATTTTAATGCAAAAAATAGCAATCTACCAGCATATCATGTTTGTGACTTTTCGTTTTGCTTTTATGCATGAACACATCCTGGCATTAATCATTTTGCCCCAATTCAGTATTTGCAGCAATATAAGGCATCTTCCTTCCTATACCAATCCCCTTCCTTACTGGAACCATTCAAGATGGACCTGTCTCACTAGACTGCACTTTGTATTTTGCAGGGTAGATGTGGATTGAGGGGAGGGGAAAGAGTTGTGGGTAGGGGAAAGAGTTGTGGGGAGGGGAAAGGGTTGTGGGGAGGGGGAAAGGGTTGTGGGGAGGGGGAAAGGGTTGTGGGGAGGGGGAAAGGGTTATGGGGAGGGGGAAAAGGGTTGTGGGGAGGGGAAAGGGTTGTGGGAGGGAAAGGGTTGTGGGGAAGGGGAAAGGGTTGTGGGGCGGGGCAAAGGGTTGTGGGGAGGGGGGCAAAGGGTTGTGGGGAGGGGGAAGGGTTGTGGGGAAGGGGAAAGGGTTGTGGGAAGGGGAAATGGTTGTGGGGAGGGGGAAAGGGTTGGGGAGGGGAAAGGGTTGTGGGGGGGGAAAGGGTTGTGGGAGGGGGGAAATGGTTGGGGGAGGGGAAAGGGTTGTGGGGAGGGGAAAGGGTTGTGGGGAGGGGAAAGGGGGTTGTGGGGAGGGGTTGTGGGGAGGGAAAGGGGTTGTGGGGAGGGGAAAGGGGTTGTGGGGAGGGGAAAGGGGTTGTGGGAGGGAGAGGATGTGGGGAGGGGAGAGGGGTTGTGGGGGGGAGGGGGTTGTGGGGAGGGAGAAAGGGTTGTGGGGAGGAGAAAAGGGGTTGTGGGGAGGGGAAAGGGGTGTGGGGAGGGGAAATGGGGTTGTGGGGAGGGAGAGGGGATGTGGGAGGGGAGGGGTTGTGGGGAGGGAGAGGGGTTGTGGGGAGGGAGAGGGGTTGTGGGGAGGGAGAGGGGTTGTGGGGAGGGAGAGGGGTTGTGGGGAGGGGGGTTGTGGGGAGGGGAGAGGGGTTGTGGGGGGGAGAGGGGTTGTGGGGAGGGAGGGGTTGTGGGGAGGGAGAGGGGTTGTGGGAAGGAGGGGGTTGTGGGGAGGAGAGGGGGTTGTGGGGAGGGGAGAGGGGTTGTGGGGAGGAGAGGGGTTGTGGGGAGGGAGAGGGGCTGTGGGGAGGGAGAGGGGTTGTGGGGAGGGAGAGGGGTTGTGGGGAGGGAGAGGGGTTGTGGGAGGGGAGAGGGGTTGTGGGGAGGGGAGGGGGGGGTTGTGGGGAGGGAGAGGGGTTGTGGGTGAGGGGTTGTGGGGAGGGAGAGGGTTGTGGGTGAGGGGTTGTAGGGAGGGAGAGGGGTTGTGGGGAGGGAGAGGGTTGTGGGGAGGGAGAGGGATTGTGGGAGGGAGAGGGGTTGTAGGGAGGGAGAGGGGTTGTAGGAAGGAAGTGCGTTTGTGTAGTGGGTTGGGTTTGTGGAGAGGGTTTGTGGGAAGGGTTTGTGGAGAGAGTTTGAGGGGAGGGTTTGTGGGGAGGGTTTGTAAAGAGGGTTTGTGGAGAGGGTTTGTAAAGAGGATTTGTGGGGAGGGGTTGAGGGGAAGGAGGGTTGGGGCTCTAAAACCCCAAGATAAAATTTTTTTCCAAGATTTGTTTTGTAGAGCTTTTTATTTCATTTTGAAGATTCTCACAAATATGATCAACCCTGTAAAGGAATTTCGTCACCCCAAATGTCACTGGAAAATACAGAATAATTCAGCAATCTAAACATCAATGTGAACATATACACAAAACTGCAAGAAAACAGATCATAAACAGAGGCAAACGTGTGCCTTTGATCATTGCTGAAAGAAACCAAAAACATAAATTAAAGGTTAAAACATTATTTGCATTCAATCACCTTTATAGTGACTTTTCCTTTGAATATTAGACTAGTGCCTTGAGCAGATAACATGTTGACCAGTGCCTTGAGCAGATAACATGTTGACCAGTGCCTTCAGCAGATAACATGTTGACCAGTGCCTTCAGCAAGTAAATATCATTATCTTGTAATATCAAGAAGGCATTTTCTATTTCAGAAATTTTTTAAATCCATTATTCTACATCAAGCAATTTTTTTTTAAAGTTGCAGTTCACTAATAAGAATTCGAGTTGTGTATACTAAACCAATAAACAAGTGGAATAATTCCGAATATAAGTGCATTTGTTTTTTAGCCAAGGTTTTTTTTGTTCACATTTAAACACTAGTTTTTATGTAAATTTATGTCAAAATGTGATGCTTTTTAAGTTAACGCTGCTGCTATTCACTTAGTCAGTGCCACGTCACATTCGGAAAACGACGTCATTTGCTGGAGTGAAAACAAACCTTTGCGCGATACACGTGTGCAAGTCCGTATGCGTTTACAGTGTGCGGTACGTATGGCATGTAAGCAAACAGTTGATTGGTTTGTATTCACTCCAATGTGGGCGGTTGCTATGTGGCCTGACCTCAGGTCACATTTCCGATAAGGGAATACAACACTCAATTCTTACCATACTCTAATGATAAACTTTCAAAAACACAAAAATTTCCGTGTATCTCACACGGATAATCAATCTTAATCAAACTTATATCACTTTCATACATCATTGTTCTAAAATCTGTATTGCATTTGCAGACATACTAGTCACTAAGACATACCCTAACGTCTTCTTATACAATATTTACAAATATTTCATATTCATGATTGGACGTTTATCAATAAACAGATAAAAAAACAACAAATGAAAACCTTTATTGTGATAGGATAGGAGGTAGGTCTAACAGAAAGAAAGACAAGTTTTCTTAAAGTAGTGTTAAACAGACTACTCAAATCTCACTGCAAAAGATTGACATTCCAGAAACCTGTTACATATTAGTAATTGACAGAATATGAAACTCATTTTTACTTGAAACAAATGTACAACCTACAGAATATATTGACCAATCAGAAGAATGGATATTTCTGTGAGTCCTTTATGAATTTTTTTAATGAGAAAATGGTATTTATTACAAGATGTACAGGAATTGTTAAAAATATTGGGAACATGCTTTAACAGGGAGATTAATGCATCAGAATTAATGCATTTGACAATCAGGCACTTATAGCTAATCAAACAAATACAGAAATATCTTTTTCCCTACTGTCCAAGGACATCACATACTGAGTAGAACTAGTCTTCAAATTATAAAAATAGCAATTTAAAGGATTAGTTCAGGGGTCAAGCAAGTCCATCTTACATGAAAGAGGACTTAAAAAGAAACAAAATAGTGACGAAAGGCATTCAAAAATCTTATTCCGTTACGGAGATTTTCAAGTTTAAAGTTGGTTATTATTTGTGTAGAAACAACTGAAATTAGACTAGTTGTGATGTCAAAGCCTCAGATTTCTCAGTCTTTATGTATTCTATCCCATTTTTTCCTGCTATTTTGTAACTTAAAAACCATGGGATATGTCAAAAAAAAGTAGTAAAACTTAATCTAGGAAGGATATATATAATATACCACCTGAAGAAAGTTTGAGGAAAAATATTTTAAATAGTGAAAAAATTAAATAAACTTTCTTTAAAATACATTAAATTAAATAAACTTTCTTTAAAATACATAGACTTTGAGGAATCTGTGACATCACAACTAGTCTGATTTCAGTCGTTTCTACAAAAATGATACCAAACTTTAAAGTTGAATATCTCCTTAACGGAATAATATTTTTGAACGTTTCTTCACCATTTTGTTTCTTTTAAAGCCTCTTTTATACAAGATGGACATGCTTGACCACTAAACTAATCCATTTCAGTGTTTAAGTTATGGGTGTGCAATATTTTAAGATTTTGCTGAAATTTTAAAATTTGTGATGTATGAGCGGAAATATGGTATTAATTTTCAAATGTTTAATTCTGTATGTTTTCTTCACCTACATTGATCGGTGAGTGATATATTACCCAATATACGGAGAGGTATTGACGCCTAACCCTAACCTAAGCTGTTAGGGTGAGGGTTATGCTTCACAACCGCCCTATATGCTGGGCAATAAATCACTTTCCAGGGATGCCCACTCATATATCATAAATTTAAATATTAATACCTAAAATTTGAAAAAAGTAAAAAATTGCCAAATTTGACGGTTTTTTCGTCTCTCTTTCCATCGCTCTTTCAACATTTTTAGCTTTTTTTCTTCTTTTGACAACAGGAGGGGGAAAAAGTTATAAGAAAAAAAACAGTATCTTAGAATAACCATGGTTTATCACTGGTTGTACGGGCTTACACATATGTTCAGACCTAGATACAATATTTCAGAATTTGTGACGCTACAAAATATTAGAAAATTGTAGAACAAACTTCGTTTTCAAACAATTAAGTATTGTCATCTTTTTCAGCAAAATATTTGTATGGTACAACAATAATTATCGTTTATTTCAATCAATGGAAATGTAACCAAATAAATAGATAAAGAAAAAACACACAAACATCAAACTTAAGACAACATATGCATAGTGATGAGGGCAGTTAATTAAAGTAGCAATTTGTGGAAACTTAATTAGATACAACCAGCAAAACCATTTGGATCAAAACAGCAGAAGGTATACCATAATTGCTTATATTTATGCATAACTGCATAAAACACAGAAAAAGTACACGCCACCTAGAGGCTTAGGGTGCATGGGTGGAAGTGTATGGGTGGGGAGCTTCGGGTGCATGGGTGGGGGTGCACAGGTAGGGGTGCACGGGTGGGTGCACGGGTGGGGGTGCACGGGTAAGGGTGCATGGGTGGGGGATATTCACCCCACGGTACAATTTGTACAGACGGCATGTGTCAAACAGTGTCAGTAAATGTTACATGTTTGGACGCTTACCATTAGCCCCCCCCAACCCCCAACAAAATTGGGCTGCTTTGCCTGTGATACCACCCCACCCCGAAACAGTTATTCAAGTCACATATCTGATATAATTCATCACATTCAATCCCTGTATTGGGAGTCTACACTCTTCAACTCTAAAACATAATTGGGAGTCTGCACTCTTCAATTCTAAAACATAAGTTCTTTGCATATTCATAAAGGTGGGTAAGAAACACACCACAAACAGTGCTGCATAGGACCTTATGGTAATGTAAATACCACATGACTCATACATATTCAAATTTTGGGCACAATATTAATGATCATTTCATTGTTGTGTTTGCTATTATAATGGCTTCATAATCAATTTACAAATTATTAGGCATCATTCATTTGATACACATTTTTGTCACATGTTTTTGGTCATGAAGTATCTAATTTACATAATCTGTAATTCTTTTTACTACACATTTTCATCAAGTTTTGTTTTAAGCACTTCCTTGAAAGGTCTCAGCATCCATTGTATTAAATATTTTAAAATATATTTTTCTTTTGACTTGAAATTTGTAGTTCTATCCATTATGTTTATTTACTTGTTTGCATGTTTAAATGTTTGAAGAAACAAATTAATGAAATGAAATTGTGATAGGAAATGGTGGGCCTGCAACAAAAATAATCATTCCTTAGAACTTTCTTCTGACAGAAACCAAATGTTTTCTAGAAATTCAAACACTTCATTATCAAAATAAAATATCCCTAACAAAATATTAAATCTACACGACAATCTTAAAGCATGATTTATTGTCTTGTCAAGAATGTATTACATTTTCCAGCTACCTTTACATTCCACGGACACTACCCATCCATCTGCATAAGAATCCTATTCAAAATCATCTTTGCAGAATTGAAAACTTTTTGATAAAGAAATGCTGGGTGCAAGACAGGGCAGACGAGACTAGTCATCAGCTTGTAAACATTACTTTTAATATTTTGGAAAATGCTGATAAAGGCGAAATGCTTCCATTCCCCTTACTGTAAAACACCCATAACAGGGGAAGCATTAACTACATAATACATTGTGCATTTCTATGGCAGCTCCCCCCCCTCCCAGTCTTTGATGAATAGGGGGATCATAGGAGAAATTATCCCCCGTTCTCACTCCCTGGAATGATGGGTAAACTAAGAAATCCACAATTCATAGTTTAGAACTGTATAAATCAAGGCAACATGCACCAAAAGATTGCAGGAAATAAACATTTGGTAATGGAAATGTGTTCAAAGTTACAAAATTAAAGATGAAAAGTGAAATACAATAAAGGAATATTCCTGTAGATTTTTATTTTTTCATATTTGATAGAGAAAATTTGTAGAAACAAAGTGGTGAAAAAACTATGTTAATATCTTATTCCATTTTTAAAATTTATAACAATTTAAAGAGTAGAAAAATGTTCTTAAAAACACTGCATACAGTATATGTCCTTCAGCTTGGTGATGTCATCAAGGCAATTCCAGCACAGTTCTTATGTATTTCTTAGAAATTTAATCCCCTTTTTTAGATTATCAAACAGCATTTTTGGTTCATTATAGAGATAGGGTGGAATATATAAATTACAAGAAAACATTTTGTTTTTTCTTGGTGTACATCACATTTACAATGAAAAAAAATCCAAATCATTTTTAAAGAAATACAAAAGACATTTTGTTGAAATTGTCTCTATGACATCACAGATGTTGCCAATCAGTCACTTTTGTCCAAATTCAAAATACTTCAAAATATCGTAACTTCTAAACGGAATAAGATATTAACAAAGTTTTTTTCACCACTTCAATTCTAAAAGATTTCTCTATCATATATGAAAAAATTTAAATCCATGGGGATATTCCTTTAAAAGCAAATTTCTTGCATGATCCCAATATTTCATAAGTTTTTATAAAGATGCTAAGAAGTATATTATTACCATCTGGAACTGTAAGACAAGATGTCTATGATGTACCCCCTATCTAGATTTCTGACACCAGTCACTTGAAAGTCACCACTGATAGTTTAAAGTTCAATATCCCATTTAAGATTTCATCAGATTCTGAACATTCCTTTTTACTTCTCCCATGTTTTCCTTTCATATCAAATGGCGCTGTTCATCCAACTTATAGGAGCTGGAGGCCAAAAGGTGAGGACGTACTTTTCATGAGTCTCAAGAATATTCGAACTAGAGCTGTGAACGTATAGGGATTTTAGTAAACGTGTATATGCCAAAAAAAATTGTGTATCGTTTACACGCGTTTAGTACAGTAATTTTCGGAAGTACACCAAAATTGCTCCAATTTAAATTAAAAAATTGCGCAAGCAGTATGGCAAAAGTATTGACTTCATTGCCCAAATAGATGCTGGAGTTTTGCTTTCCAAATTGTGAAAAGTTTACTTGTACAGCAAAAATCATCATTTTTAGGGAAAATATGGATGGAAATTCAGTTTAAAAAAAGAACAGAAAACTTCCCTTCAATGTCATTTAATCTCAACATCACGTAACTTTTTTGCTGTATCGCTGGGGCTTTCACAGTGAAAATCTTGCATACTATGATACCTCACCGTAAAACATTTCAAAACTACGCCATAATCCTGGAAGTTCTGATCATACCAGTCCTCTCAAAGAAATGGCCGCCATTTTTGTGAAGCACACAGAATTTCAGCACTGTTAAAACCTTTTTCTGTTTGTTTATTTTGCAATATTTTTCTTTTTTGCAATTTTTTTTTGACTTATCAGGTATTTTTACATGTAAATGTACTGATTGTCATGATTCAAGTATTTTGACAGTGTGTTTTGGTCAATTTAACAGCTTGTAAAATGGGTCTCAATTGAGTGGGAGTTAAAGCCTTACACTTATGGCCTATTGTTAGTTTCATAGTTTTAATGCTGCACATTTGTGGTGCATTTCACCAGTTACTCAGATTTCGGCGAATCAAAGTGCAAAATATCCCCATTCATAGGTGATTAATGCGGATTTGCAATTCTTGCATTTCAAAAGGATTATGCTAATTGGGTTTACAGTTTGTAAAAATACATTGATTAGAAGCCGAATGTGTGCATGATTTGAATCTGATTTTCAACGGCAAGACCGACTGAAAAACAATAACTCGCAATAAGCATTTAGTAAACGTTTCCACTTTTGGGGCATGTGATGGTAATGAAAACCTTTAATACAAGTGATCAAATCAATCCTCCTAATTATTTCTTATGAAAATTAGACCTGTGATATTTCAAAATTCCTTCGACTTTTCGACGGAGAGCCCTTTCAAGTTCATTCAGATGTAAATCCAATTAATCAAGGATACATTTGAGTGCAATAAACTACTACACGTAAATCCTAAAATAAAATGCCCGATTATTAAATCAAAAATTTAGGAGATAAGATAAGGCTTTATAGCAAAGAATGTGTCATCTTTGGTGAAATCTTTCCATCCTTCACGGTAAATCCTAGTGAGATTCACCGTCCGGCGAATAGTCTATCTCATAACTTGCCTCTAAATACCCTCTTGCCATCTCTCCGATCAATGAACGATCAGGAATTGCTTGCGCTGTACCGTAAAGAGCAGCCTGTAAGGAGAAGAAATATGGATTGAGCCCATTATTTTTACAAAAAGACACAAATGTTTTGTTTTTTTAAATCAATAATTTGGTGAGAATTTTTGCACTCTCATCCAATACATACATTTTTAAAGACATTTTAAATATTATTGGTGGCTGAATTAAATCAATATTTTTGAACCAGAAAACCAAAGGTTTTGGGGTTCCGACACATAATATGGATTTTAAGTTTGAACTATTGTATAATAAATGTTATAACACAATGGGCTCAATGTTACCTTGATGACCAAATACCTTACAGTCCTCACAAGAAAGGAATTTCACAATTAATAAAATTCAACCATTTTTTATCCAATTAACATGTATACACTTATGAACAACATAATTATTTCAAATATACAACAAAACAGACATGCGGTTGTTAAAATATGAGCATTTTAGGATTGCATGACATTCCCGCCCAAAATATGCCCATGGACCGCAGATATGCGGTACATGGGCAATCTGTGTATCACATATGACCTGAATCCTACGTATTATTTATGCGAAACTGTGTTTCAAGCTCTCTTCAACAAAATTATGTTAAGCCCCGCCCACTACGCATATTAATTAATTTTCAACAGTTTTGTACCAATGAATATGTAGCCATTAGTTAACAACATAATTACACCAAATATGAAACAAAAGAGATGAGGTTGTTAAAATATGAGCATTTTAGGATTTTAAAATTAAGCCTGCCTTTTTCTTAATATCCATGACATTGTCACCAAATATTTGCAGACCATTGGCTATCTGTGTACAACTTATGAACTGAATCCCATGTATCGTTCTTGAGTAGTGCTGTTGATTTGCGATTAATTTACTTAACGTTTCAACGCCAAAATTTGCGAGCGTTTAACGATTAATCGCAACCAAGCTTCACCCAAAAATCGGTAAAAAAGAATTTTTCGTGGAACTGGATTTTTCGAACTGGATTTTTCGTGGAACTGGTACAGTTCCCACACAAACATACCATGCATTTTTGGACCACAAATAGGCCAAGAATCTCACCAAATCTAATTATCATTGTCTTCAAATTTTATGGTTGAATTTTGTTCTGGACATGAACGTGCAGTAGAAAGATATAAATGATCAATAATAAAAGGAATTTGAGATTTGTTTTCAGTATGTGGTTCAAACCATTTAGATGATTTTCTAATAGTATTTTACAATGTTTTTCAGTGCTGCTAATTGTCACTGTACACTAGGCCAGCCCATATAGTATTTTTGAGATTAATCGCTTCAAAGCATTTTTTTAAAGAGTTGCGAGTGATTAGCGCTTAATCGCTAATCGTCAATAGCACTATTCTTGAGTTACTGTGTGTACAAGCTTTTTTCAACAAAACCAATGTTACTATGTATATTAATAAAATTCAACATTTTTGTACAATGAACATGTAGGCACTAGATACCAACATAACTACACCAATTATAAAACAAAACAGATATGTGGTTGTTAAAATATGAGCTTTTAAAATTTTAACATGAAACTCCACCTACTGATTAATATGCATGACATCGCTACCAAAAATACTAGAGCACATCTGCAGACCATGGGCTATCTGTGTACCACATATGAACTGAATCCCATGTATCGTTCCTGAGATACTGTGTTTCTAAGCCCTTTTAAACAAAATCATTATAAGCTCCGCCTGCCCATTATGCATATTAATGAAATTCAACATAGTTGTACCATGAACATGTAGACTAACAACATAAATAAATTAAATATGAAATAAGACAGACATGTGGTTATTAAAATATGAACATTTTAACATTAAACCCTGCCAATGTATTAACATGCATGATATCAACACCAAAAACAATAGGGCATATCTACGGAATATGGACTATCTGTGTATCATGTATGACATGAATCCTGTGTATCGTTCTTGAGATATTGTGTCTACGAGCTAGCGTCACACACACACACCCATCGAGGTCGTAATTGGGGATATATGTATGAAACTAGGAAACTGAGACATCTTAATTAACGGACTTGGGCAAAAAAGGATGACAAATGTTTTAAACATATGTCAACATGCTACACCCACAGTGATTTCATGTTAATTCCCATCCCTTCTTGGTATGAAAGCCTATAAACGCCTACATTGGAAGTGGGGATACACACTTGTATACATGTACTTAAAGTGCATTCTATAAATGTGGGGATGAATAAATATTTCCAGTTCCAATGTAAAAATTCAAGTCTCATGTGTATATTCCCGATTGAAAGGTGTAAAATCGTACGTCCACAACATCACATTATTGATGGCGTTATACAATTTTAATTTGTGATGTCATGTTTTCTACCATGTAATTGGGAACGCCAGATTTTGCTTTGTAAGTACAAATCAGACTTTTTGATATCCACAATATCTACCAGCATTTGACATTAAACTGGGAAATTAGGGAGAAAGCTTTCTGTCAATTGGGAATTTCCCCAATTGCAGGTGTATCCCCAATTGAAAGGTGTGCAAACATACGATTATTCCAATTTCCATCTCCTACAAGTGCACCCATACATACATACAACAACACCCATTCAAACCCACACACCATCATGACTGCATAGGTTCCTGATGCTATTGCATCAGAACCAAAAATGTTCATCACAAATTTTCTATGTTAAAATATCTGAATACCATTTTCAGCAGTAACTTCATATATTAATTTGTTCACAAAGTTAAGAGGACATGTATTTAACCATTACATATTTAAAAGCTTGTATGAAGAAACACATATTGAAATAAAAGCCCCAAACACAAACTCTTTGTGCACCCATTCATTATCTACTAAAAGTTTGGACTGCTGTACTTACAGTACCCTCTGCTGCTTTGCCGGGGAACTTCATGCATGCCGCTGTGCACTCCTCCATGTCCTTCATAAATATTCCTGAGCAGCCAGCATCCACAAATTTCTGAGTCACACATAAATGGAAGCTGTTAGGAAAAACAAGAGCATCAATCAAGCATATGTTCAACAAACATGAGGAAGACACAAATCTCTCACTTATCCTCCGTTGTATGAATCATCAAAACATACAATGAATCTTCTGATTCAGGAATTCACATGGCTGTAAGGTAGGCGGGCATTACTTGTTCTGCTCCTTAAAGTTTCAAACAGTCAAACCCGACCTGATGGATAAGCAGAACGGGTCAGACTTTTCCTCTTTATTTTCTTCTCTCTGAAAACCACAAGTAATTAGGATCAAATTTTCCTTATCAATGGCTCCATTGTATTTGTTCTCCTGTTGGTCCCTGAGTTGTGGATGTTGGTGTTGAATATCATAACAGCAATGGATAAAAGTCCTTATTGTGTGGTTGAATAATTATTTTAATTAAGATAAGTGGCCTCATTATTTGCTAAAGTAAGCTTGTGGTCATGTTTTGCTGGAACAATTTTTTTTTTCAGGAGAAGGACAAGTCATGGATAGTAAAAACAAGTAACAATTACATCCACAATGCGCACAAATACTATAAGCATTCCTGTCGATAACACCAGGGATTTAAATTAAAACATTTTGCCACTGTGCCACGGAAGAACAATCTCAAATAATACTATTCCGGATCAGATTCGACTGTTACAACTTTTTTGCCGATAACAGGACAAATTCCTTTCTTTAAAATGGGCTAAATTTACAACTAATTTGTAGATTGGCTCAGTATGTGCAAATATATATGTCGAATATTGGTATTTACATGATGTAGCATCCAGTTGTGTGCAATCGTACACATGCAAGCAGCCTTGCACTGGTGTATTCATGATTGTGCTGACAATTGCAGGCACAGTTGGAAAAGCTTTTTCTTAGAAAGAAATTATGTTTATTATAATCTAGTTTGACAATATATATTATTTATTTTTGAATCAAGTTATTGATCATTGCACCATGATCTTGTGTCTGAAACTTCACTGTTCCTGCATATTCGACACTTTTTTTAGAACAGCGAGCGGACGAGTGGCAAATTCGACCCCTGAACTGCATTCCTCAAATTTTTAAAGTTATTTCAAGGCAGAATATGGAAATGGGAGTGCCACAATATTCACATACAAGAATATTAAGCCTTACTCTACCACGCGACGATAGTATCGCCGTTTTCAAACCACCTTTTTCTAAAAAAAAAATCGAGACTTTACCACAGTCCTATAGGAGTAATCTTGGTATCATTTTAAAGTACTCGGATATTTCTTTCACACTTTTTTATAGAGGTCATATTACATAATTTAAAAAAAAAAGTACATCGAAAAAGGGTAAAACTCAATAATTGCTAAAAAAATTTATAAAAAAAGTCCTCTTTCATATAAGATGGACATGCTTGACCCCTGAACTAGTCCTTTTAAGCTGGAATCAGCCAAATTTAACCCATCTCTTTTCAAGAAGTGTTCAGGAAACCACTCTGCACGAGAAACTCTACAAGCCCAACAGCCAAAATCGAATAGCAGAACTGTAACTCTTTCCCTTAAAAGCAGAATTGGAAGCTGTGATGCAGGAAACTCCCCCACTGCTCTTGATGTCGGTGTATAGATAAAATTTGGGTTCATTACTTTTGAGACTTAAACCTAGATCTCAGACTATGGCCTCAACTTACTTAACTACCCTGCCCATTTCCATTATCAACACATTTTTCTTCTTACTACTGTATTAGAAATATGCAAATATTGACATATGCAATTGAAAATAAACACATGCAAAATATTACAGAATTAATTCCGTGGTCAAGCAAGTTTGTCTTATATGAAAGAGGACTTCAAGGGAAACAAAATGGTGAAGAAACTACTTCAATATCTTATTCCATTATGGAGATATTTAAGTTTAAAGCTTTGTCTTATCTGTGTAGAAATGACTGGTGTAGTAAGTCTACTATGGAAGGTTGGCACCCTCATCCTCACATTCGCAACAATTGTTAATGTATTTTAAATAAAATCTATTAAACATTTTTTACTATTCTAATTATTTTCCCTCAAACTTTCTTCGGGTGTTAAATTAATTACGTTCACAAGATTCTGTTTTACTGCTTTCCTGACATATCCAATGGTTTGGTAAGCCACAAAGTCACAGGACAAAATATGATAGAATACATAAAGACTTTGAGGAATCTGAAGCTGTGATGTCACAAATAGTCTGTTTTCATTCGTTTCTACAGAAATGACACAAAACTTTAAACTTCAATATCACCTTAATGGAATAAGATTTTTGAATGCTTTCTTCAACAATTTTTTAACATTCTTTAGAAGTCTGCTTTCACATACATGGACTTACTTGACCCCTGAACTAATCCTTTAAATAAAACACGAGTCAGTATGATCATTATAACTCACCTTCCTGGAAACTGTAAAGAATTCAAGCTCCAACCCCTCTTGGTCATATCAGAAAATAATCTGAAAATGTCAAACTTGTCCGATCCAAAGGCAATAACACTAAGTTGGGGCTCTCCAAACACAAAGAGGCCATTGATCTTCTCTGTCCTGGAGAAATTCAAAAGCAGTAATGCAAACAAATAGTTAAGTCTACAAATTGTATATCTAGACAGGGATGGCCAAGCAAAATGGCCATGCAAGATGGGCAGGCAAGATGGCCAGGCAAGATGGCTAGCTATCTTGGGCAAAAACCTGTTGGAACAGTCACACATTTTGCAACAATATCTTTTAAAATCACAAACAAACATCATTTTATTTCTTCAAGAATTATATATTGTTTCGTTTTTTAAATGTTTGAACAAAAGTAAAATTAATTTCCCATTCTCCAAACTTCCTCCTATGTATGTATCTTGATCCTGAGCAGGATTTGCTTGCTGATAGTATGGGGGCAAAATTACAAAATCAAATTTGAGTCAAGCACAGGTCTCTTTTCTGTGTGTGGTCTGACAAGGGTTAGAATTAATCCTTGTTGGACTGAAATTGGGTAAAGCGCAAGGTCTCCTTTCTGGGTGTGGCTGACAAGGGTTAATATACTAAGAGATGTAATAGGATTGAAGTCAATGTGGGGTGAGTGAAGTGCAGGTCTCCTTTCTGGGTGTGGCTGACAAGGGTTAATATATTCAGAGATGTAATAGGATTGAAGTCAATGTGGGGTAAGTGAAGCGCAGGTCTCCCTTCTGGGTGTGGCTGACAAGGCTTAATATATTCAGAGATGTAATAGGATTGAAGTCAATGTGGAGTGAGTGGCTCTCCTTTTTTTGACTGACAAGGGTTAATATATTAAGAGATGTAATAGGATTGAAGTTAATGTGGGGTAGTGAAGCGCATCTCCTTTCTAGGTGTGGCTGACAAGGGTCAATATATTAAGAGATGTAATAGGATTGAAGTCAATGTGGGGTGAGTGAAGCACAGGTCTCCCTTCTGGGTGTGGCTGACAAGAGTTAATATATTCAGAGATGTAATAGGATTGAAGTCAATGTGGGGTGAGTGAAGCACAGGTCTCCTTTTTTGGGTGTGGCTGACAAGGGTTAATATATTAAGAGATGTAATAGGATTGAAGTTAATGTGGGGTGAGTGAAGCGCAGGTCTCCTTTCTAGGTGTGGCTGACAAGGGTCAATATATTAAGAGATGTAATAGGATTGAAGTCAATGTGGGGTGAGTGAAGCGCAGGTCTCCTTTCTGGGTGTGGCTGACAAGGGTTAATATATTAAGAGATGTAATAGGATTGAAGTCAATGTGGGGTGAGTGAAGCACAGGTCTCCTTTCTGGGTGTCGCTGACAAGGGTTAATATATTAAGAGATGTAATAGGATTGAAGTCAATGTGGGGTGAGTGAAGCACAGGTCTCCTTTCTGGGTGTGGCTGACAAGGGTTAATATATTAAAAGATGTAATAGGATTGAAGTCAGTGTGGGGTGAGTGAAGCGCAGGTCTTCTTTCTGGGTGTGGTTGACAAGGCTTAATATATTAAGAGATGTAATAGGATTGAAGTCAATGTGGGGTATTATAGAAAAAGGGAAGGATTCAGATCCAGTGAAATCATACCTTTCTTTGATGTCTTTGGCAGCTTCCACGATTCCTTTTGTTGTCTGGACGTATCCTTCTTCACCGAACTTCATCATGGTAGCCCACGAGGCTGCAATGATGGCGCCAGCTCTACTTCCTACAAATATGACAAAAATGACAAACAGAGATCATCATTTTGCAAAATACAATGCACATTCATTCACTGAGTGATCCATGGATAACATTTACATGCATAATAAAATGTGAATTTTCCAGCTAACTTCAGTTGTGTGAAGCGATTGGCAAAGTAGTAAACATTCGATGCATTTCATAGTGTGCGATCAGTGCTGTAACTCCTTTTGGATAAGATGTACACAAGTTATGTTTATGACAACCTGCTAGTTTATGAGAAATAATCATTCACCAACTTTGCTAATTGATACCAGTGTTGTCAGTGATAACAATGCATGCCAATATCATTGATGGTCTAAATTGTTTCTTGGAAGGTATCTACACAAAACTTAACACTCTACACCTTTACCATTTCCAGGGTCACCATTCTAGGTCGAATACCGAAAGATTTCTAGAATGTCGTACTAGATCACATTAATAAATTCCATCAACAAACATATAAACTAAACATCACTAATGCAGTAGCTCCACCAACTTAAATGGATGAGCTGGCAAAAATTTGGAACCTAACAGCATATTATCATTAAAAAAAATTTCATAGAAAATTCTAATCTTTGACAACTGCCTATTGGTCAGAGCTCAGAATAACCTAATGAATTCAACTTTTCATTTAAAAACTCTAATCTCTCTGTGATGCATACCTAGCAAGGTGGGTGTTGCATAAAGACCACCTGGCCAGTCCGTTGCCACAAAAACTGGTTGTTTCGGATCCTCTTGTCATTGTACAAGATGAGTGATGATCCCTTTGGCGTGAAACCATACTGAAAATTTTAAAAAGAAGAGATTTTCTTAAAAATTTGGAAAATGAAGCATAGATTACAATTTCGAGAAAGTGTTATTTCATTAGGTTAACAACATAGCATAAAACTATCACTGTTCAAGCAACCTCTCTGGGTTTTATTATTGACAGCTTTTTCAACTAAACACTGCATGAACTTTCCTAACAACAAAATTTGCATAAATAAGTGGGGCAAACATCCTATGCGATACTGGTACAGTACACTTAGCTAGCTGCGCGCGCTCATGTAGTCAATGCAATTTACTGTACAAAACAAATTTCTGCACACACACAGACCAAGTAATGGCAAAATGGTAAACAACAAATGCGTGCTTTGTTAAATTTGATTGCTGTTACCAGAACAGTTAGCAAACTGAATTTTGTTTATCCCATTTGCTAAAAACTCTAAAGATCCGGAGAAGTGCCATAAATGAATCAAAGCAGGCCTCACGAACATCTAAATGTCAATGCATTGGTTGTACACATTGCGGATTTGAGGTTTGTTTGCCCCCACTTAGTTACCGCGTTGCTATGGTGGGTGTGGCTTGTTTCATAACTCAGAGATGTTAATTAATATCCATGCTACAAAATGAGTGATATCTGATATCTTCCATTATGTTTCATTCACTATTCTGTTAAAACATTCCTTTTTGCTGTTTCTGCATAATTTATGTAACTGTATAATTCATCATGAGAAATACTCATGATACCCTACTTAGTTACCGCGTTGCTATGGTGGGTGTGGCTTATTTCGTAACTCAGAGATGTTAATTAATATCCATGCTACAAAATGAGTGATATCTGATATCTTCCATTATAATTCATTCACTATTCTGTTAAAACATTCCTTTTTGCTGTTTCTGTATAATTCATGTAGCTGTATAATTCATCATGAGAAATACTCATGATACCCTACTTAGTTACCGCGTTGCTATAGTGGGTGTGGCTTATTTGGTAACTCAGAGATGTTAATTAATATCCATGCTACAAAATGAGTGATATCTGATATCTTCCATTATAATTCATTCACTATTCTGTTAAAACATTCCTTTTTGCTGTTTCTGTATAATTCATGTAGCTGTATAATTCATCATGAGAAATACTCATGATACCCTACTTAGTTACCGCATTGCTATAGTGGGTGTGGCTTATTTCGTAACTCAGAGATGTTAATTAATATCCATGCTACAAAATGAGTGATATCTGAGATCTTCCATTATGTTTCATTCACTATTCTGTTAAAACATTCCTTTTTGCTGTTTCTGCATAATTTATGTAACTGTATAATTCATCATGAGAAATACAGAATAAATGGAGGGGAAAAAAAAACCACATCAATTGTGGAAATCATTAACCAGTATGGGCTGGTGGTGGGGGTGTACCCCTAATAATACACACCCCTCTCCCCAATTTGTTTTTATTTTGACCTTGGAAATAAATGTTTTGGTCTAAATACCTGAAAAGTATATTACAAGATGTCCATCAGTATCATTCTGTTAAGTTTGCAATTGTGATATTAACAAGAAGATATCAAGAAGATTCACTAACAACACTGCCTTATGTCCCCTCTAATTCTTAAGAAATGTTAAAGAATCTGTACAAGCTTAAATATACCAAACATTAAACAATTATGTATCTACTCACTTTGTGTGAATCTGCAGATATGCTGGTTACACCCTCCAGTCTAAAGTCAAAGGGGGCTATTGGGTGCCCAGCTTTTTCCATGAAGGGTACCAGGAAACCACCAAGGCAAGAGTCAACGTGGACTGGAATGTGGTACCTTTTACCAAGCTGAAATGAGAATATGAGATGGTATGTGTTGATGTTGCAGATCATACGCAGAGAAATAAAATAATATAAAACGTCACAAAGTGAGAACCATTAAACTGTTATGTCAGACGTTATGTTAATTGGCAGGTAGCTCAGTTGGCTGAGCATACGACTGAGACGCTGGAGGTCCCAGGTTTGAGTGCAACAATGATTTAACAAGCAGTTTTTCCAAACATATGCAAAATGATATATTGTTATCAAGCACAGAGGTAAGTCTTCTGAACCACACCTTTTTCTCCACCTGACATTTAGGAAAAAAGGAAAATGGCTCTGATAAGCAGACCTGCCAAGGGTATATGCAATTTATGTAACCAGAAAACCAAAGGTTTTGAGGTTCCGACGCGAAATATGGATTTTGAGTTTGAAGTATTGTATGATAAATGTTATAACACAATGGGCTCAGCGTTACAGTGACAACCAAATAACTTAGTTTTCACAAGAATTGAATTTCACAATTAGTTGCACTGAACCATTTTTATCCTATTAACTTGTATACACTTGCTAAAAACAATAATTATTTTAAATATGAAACCCAACAAAATGCGGTTAAAACAGAAGCATTTTAAGATTTTACCTTTTAAGCCCTGTCTATTCATTAATATGCATGACATCACCACTAAAAACAATAGAGCACATCTGCGGTCCATGGGCAATATGTGTACCACATATGACCTGAATCCTACGTATCATTCTTGAGAAACTGTGTTTACAAGCTCTCTTCAATAAATTCATGCTAAGCCCTGCCCACTACGCATATTAATGAAATTAAAAATTTGTTGTACCCATGAACATGTAGACACTAGCTATTAACGTAGTTACACCAAATATGAAACAAAACAGATATGTGGTTGTTAAAATATGAGCATTTAAAGATTTTAACATTGAGCCCTGCCTACTCATTAAGATGTAAGACATCACCACTAAAACAATAAGGAACATCTGCTGGCCATGGTTTATCTGTGTACTACATATGAACTGAATATCATTTATAGTTCTTGAGATACTTTGTTTACAAGCCCTTTTCAACAAAATCATGTTAAGACCTGCCCACTACGCATATTAATGAATTCAACACTTTTGTACAATGAACATGTTGACAGTAAGTAGCTAACAACATATTTACACTACATGTAAAACTAATCAGATATGCCATTGTTAAAATATGAGCATTTCAAGATTTTAAGATTAAGCTCCGCTTACTCATTAATATGCATGACATCACCACCAAATTGTGTATATATGACATATCTAATATCGACTGCTTATCATTTACCGATAGCACACAAAAGTTGGATAGGATCAAACTCATTGTTTTGTTGTATCTTTGCAATGATAAAGGATAGTAACGATTGTATATCGTTAAATGACGAATGGTCCCATCCCGAAAACAGCAGTCAGGTCGTCAAAGGATGTCGTATCTTTAATATGACAAGAACCTTTAAATACGAGTATAACACAGCCATGACATTTCGTTCACGTGCTAATTGAAACCATAATTTAATACAATTACAAAAATACTTAAAGGCATATGGACAGTTAGAGGCAACGTTAGCTAAATTTATTCAAAATCCACTAATAACATGAAAGCAAAAACTTTCATCAAAATCGGTTAATAATTGGCCATTTTACAGCTTTTTGTGCAAATATGGGCAAATATGCAAATTGTGTTACTCTTGTGATGTATGAATAGGGCATAGTCTCTAGTTTCTTATGTAAATCTATTTCTTCTTTGAGAACGGGAGGATAATTCTTATGATAAGGATTTGATCTTTACCGTACCCCCAACCAACCTTTAGCTGGAGAAGGTATTTTGAACATTTCAAAGTCTAAAATTAAATGAAGAAATATAAAGAAAATTAGAAAAAGCATTTTGAGGTGTTTTCACATTTTTTCAATATAATAATCAAATTTCAAACTTTGATTTCTCATTACTTGAAAACAAACACATCTTTTTTTCTTCAAAATTCAAAGACCATTAAACTCCAGATTTGAATGCTCTTTTCGGTACGTGGTTGAACAGAAACACTGTTATACCTGTCCACAGACATTTAAGATTGAATTCCTTTAACTGTGACTAACCTTTGAGATTTCTTCAATGTCGTCCATCAGACCAAATGGAAAGGATGGTGCTGAGCCAACGAGTACACAGGTGTTCTTGGTGATCATTCTTTTCATGGCCTAGAACGTCAAAACAGAAAGCACATACTTCATTATAATGAGCCAATTCAATTTATTGCAATATAACTTTTATACAAAAAAAAAAAAAAAAAAAAAACAGAACCAAAAGGTTTTGTAGTTCCAAATGCTTTGTTTTATGCTGAATGATATTGTATTAACTGTTTAATGTCATTGCAATATTTGACAACATGAATTCTTCAGATATCGTGTTTGCAAGTTTTTTTTCAGCAAAATCATATTAGGCCCCGTCCACTATGCATATTAATGAAATTCAAGGTTTCTATATCATGAACACGTACACACCAGCTAACATCATAATTACACCAAACATGAAACAAAACAGACACACTGTTGCTAAAATATGAACATTTTAAGATTTGTACATTAGGCTTCGCCTACTCATTAATATGCAAGAAATCACCATAAAAAACAATGGGGCACATCTACAGACAATGGGCTATAGGTGTACCACATATGACATGAATCTAGTATAGCGAACAATTTGTTCGGATTCGCATCGCAATTTGCGATGCAAAAATTGATCACTGCAATACAAAAAAAAAATGTTTAGCAAAAATCGTAATGCAATAAAAAATATAAAAAAACTCTTCACATAATTACAACGTTCAGGAAAATGGATTAAAAAGTAAACTATCGAAAACACAGCTATTAAAAATTCCCAATAAACAAATCCATTAATAAATTAACATAAAGAAGCCTTAAATTCACAAAATAATCCCAAAATAAAAGACTCAAGATGAGAAAAAATAACAAATAGTGTCTGATAATACAGTCTGACAGTGTATAAAAGTGTGTGTGTCAACTAGGGCTACATAAGTGCATGTTACACATGTACTTCTTTGTCCCAGTCTCCATGTCTGTTCTAAAATTCCTTTATCACATTTCATCGTTACAAAACTAGTTCTGGAATTATTTACATTAAAATACATTCATTTCATATATTTCTTCATGATTTTATGTCATTTGTTTCGTTTTCTGTTCCGATTAAAAAGATTTTACCAAACTTTATTGAAGCCCTGATGCTGATAAAACAGAAGTGTTGCCTTGTGCATTGTTGGTGCTTTCCAGAAAATCCCGTTCCCTTTCTAAATTCTGTGTCGTTTCATCATATTTAGTTTGATTTCTAATACTACTATCTACACGTATATCGCACTGATCCTACGCGTTCTAAACTTCAATATCACAAATTCATCGTTTAAAATTTACAGTTTTGGAGTTATTTACTTTGGAAAAATTTATTTCATAAATTTCTTTGTGATTTTATGTCATTTGTTTTGTTTTCTCTGTGGATGGAAAAATTTGACCAAGTTTGCAATGAAAGTCAAACTTATTATTGTACAGCCTGTTGGACTTTGTACGTACTTTATACAATTATTGTGTGTGTGAGCAATTATTTGCGGAACATTCTCTTGGCAACATGTAGTTTAATATTGCTAATCAATTTGTTTGGATTGCTAATCAATTTGTTTGGATTGCTAATCATTTTGTTTGGATTGCTAATCAATTTGTTTGGATTGCTAATCAATGTTTGGATTGCTAACCAATTTTCTGTGATGAGAAGCACATAGTTTCACAAACAACTGTAGTGTATCGTTCTTGAGATATCATGTTTATGAGTTGGCCGTCACAAACATACACACACACATACACACACACACGTCATCATGGCCGCATAGGTTCCTGATGCTATGGCATTGGGAACCAAAAATAAACAAAATGTATTGGAAGTATAAAACATTACGTAGATCTGCATAATTGTAATTTAAACTTCAAAGTGTTGAATTCACTGTGCACCCTTTAAAAAAAAATCATTATCTTAATTATTATCCATTGATCAATAGGGCAGGGCTATCACGATATGGGTGAAACAGATTTTCGTGGACAGAAATATTGCAAAATATCACCATAGCGCAATATATATTTATGGTTATTTGTTTTCATAAATTGGTTTTCAGCAGGCAGCTCTAATTATTTACTAAAATTTTATAACCTAAGGAAAGGAAAAAGCATCATACTGCAAAAATTATGATAAAATCTCATTCATTCAAAAAATTTCTAATTTTAGGTTTTATGTTTTGTTGGTATTATTTGTAGCTTATACATAGAATGACATATCACCATATGCTGTTCAGGGTATTTTTGATATGGTGGAAAAAGTGATATCGCGATATCGCGATACTTGACATATCATGACAGTACTACTGACAAACATGTGCACGCTTACCTTTACATCTACTGCGTGGGTTTTCTTGTCAGTAGGTACACTTATTAACCGTAAGTCAAAATAATGGGCTGCTTTGTTAAACGCTGCATGAGCGGATACAGCAGCTAATCTGCAAAGAAAAAAAAAATATATAGATATCAAAAACAATGAACCTCTGCATTTTTTTACTTCCATTTTCAAAATTCTGCATAAAACGATTTTGACCAATATCCAAACTAAACACGTTAAAAAATAACTATTCCTTTTTGTTTATCATCAAAAATAAAAATATTCCCAAACTCCAAGAAATGACTTTTTTTTTCAAGATCTCTCAATATGCATGAAGAAGTTCTTGATGCAAGTCGTCAATGCTGTTTGTTACTTATGGCAACTATAAAAGGTCTTGACTTTTGTCTACCAACTGTGGTGTGGCGGCTATCATACCTGTCTACAGACCATGAGGCCCTAGGTTCAACAAGCCTGGGTTGGGTAGACACATCAGTGCACCACAACTGGTTATCAAAGGCCGTAGACATTGACTTGGTTGTCGATGTTATGTCTGTCCGTACGTCGTACCTGTGTTCTCGTCCGGGTCGTATTAAGCGTTTTGTGATAGCATTGTTACTATCATAACCAATACGCAGGCGACAACCCCGTCATTGTAATTGTGTGTTCACTCATCATCGTCTGACTTTTCCAGACCCTTTTAACCAGCATGCAGTTCTACATATCTCGCCAATTCGAACTGGTGTCTTCTGCAAGGAGTTTGATATAGTCTTTCCTTGGTTACCCTCTAGCTCATCAATAAATAATCATTCAACAACCATTTCTGATACTTTATAAACAAATTTGGAAATTTAATTAAAAAAGTTTTTATCTCCTCACTTGAGGTTTAGTTCCACGGTCGTATATGCATATGCATGCCTATGTCACATGACACTGGACAAACACAAACGGGACTGCAGAGATACTAATTCAATATTTTGTTCCATTCCTAAAACTAATGAGATTTGTCGGTCCGTCGACAGCAAAGGTTATATTGTGCCAGAGAGGTCAAAATGTTAAAGGATTAGTGCAGTGGTCAAGCAAGTCCATCTTATATGAAAGAGAACTTTAAAAGAACAAAATGGTGAAGAAAGCGTTCAAAAATCTTATTCCGTTAAGGAGATATTAAGTTTAAAGATCTGTCTTATCTGTGTAGAAATGACTGGTGTAGTAAGTCTACTATGGAAAGTTGGTGTCTTCATCCTCACATTCTTAACAATTGTTAATGTATTTAAAAAAAAGTTTATTTCATTTTTTCACTATTTAAATTATTTTTCCTTGAAATTTCTTCAGGTGGTATATTATAAATAATACCCTTCGTAGATTCAGTTTTACTCTTTTTTTGACATATCCCATGGTTTTTAAGCTACAAAATCACAGGACAAAATATGATAGAATACATAAAGATTTTGAAGAATCTGAGGCTGTGACATCACAACTAGTCTGATTTCAGTTGTTTCTACAAAAATGATACCAAACTTTAAACTTAGATATCTCCTTAACAGAATAAGATTTTTGAATGCTTTCTTCACTTTTTTGTATCTTTTGAGTTCCTCTTTTATATAAGATAAACATGCTTGACCCCTGAACTAATCCTTTGAAAACCAATATAAAGGTGCATTCAAAGAGAAGCTAAATGAAGAGGTGAAGAAAAGTAGAACAACCTGTGGTGAAGGAGGTGCCCTGGGGTAGGGGGTCAGATGATTTGGCTGTAGTTGACATGGCAAATGAAGAAAAGTTTTGAAGGGGGTTATTACAAAAGACCTCTGTGATTGTTTAAGAGGGGGTTAGGTTATATGGAGGGGCAATGAGAGGACAGGATATGTTAGACTGAAAGCTGCTCCTTGCAACTGTTGCATATAGGTGGGTGTGAGTCACGGGGAGCAGTTGCAGAAGATAATGCAACACTGGTGTAGAAAGTCTTCTTTACAACGAGTGACACCAAACACTCTGTTCAAACAAATTTGCATCAGGCCTCCAATTAACCTTTCTGGGTTTAATGATTGACAACTTGTTTCAGCCAATCACTGCACGAATTTGCCTAGCAACAAAATCTGCATAACCAAGTGGGGGCAAACAACCTACACAGTACTGGTACAGTACAGCTAGCTAACGGCGCGAGCTTATGTAGTCAATGCAACTTACAGTACAAAACAAATTTCTGCACACACAGACTGAGTGACGGCAAAATGGTGAACAAAAATTGCACTTATGGAACCGCTGCGGGCTTTGTAAATCTGACTGCTGTTATCCAGAACAATAAGCAAACTGATCTTTGTTTATCCTACTTTCTAAAGACTCAAAAAATGAGGAGAAGTGCCATAAATGAATCAAAGCTTGCGGCAGGCCTTGCGAACATCTAAATGTCAACGCGTTGGTAATGCACGATTGCGGATTTGAGGTATGTTTGCCCCACATAGTTACCGCGTTGCTATGGTGGGCGTGGCCTATTTAGAAACCTGGAAAGGTTAATTGGCTTTCTTGAAGAAAATTAATCGAAAATCTGTGCAAATGTGAATGTTTCATGGCAAAACTTTGACTTACATTTCAGGAGTTTCAATGCCACGTTCCCTGGCTATATCTCTATAATTGCACATTGCTAGTAAAATACTCTCTGTACCACCTGATGTCATCTGAAATATTGAAGAAAAAAGTTGTCCTCATTAATTTACTTAAATGTACCTACTGGATTATTAGCAATGTCATTTGGTGGACATGTAAGGTGCATATAAAAGCAGTTAAATTACATGACTCCTGTTTGTATTATTACAATTAGCCCATGTAGGATTCAAGATGCAGACCACAGTGTGCGATAATTGTCACTTATCATTCTATTACACTGCTTTGGGAGGCGGGGTAGCTCAGTTGGTAAAGAATTGGACTTCCATGCCGATAGTTCCTGGTTTGAGCCCAGACTTGGACAGAGATTTAAACACTCCTGCTAAGTACTTAGCAATAAATAGGCACCTGGCATTAGCTGAGGAAGGTTCCAGGCAGCGAGGAGAGGATCTTGCCACCGTACCAGTGTGGCTCAGGAAATGTGTCACTTTACCACGTCATATCCCCAAAGCTTAGTCATAAGCAAGAGACACAACTTTACACTACTTTTATCATGGGATAAATATAGTGGAGCAAAGAAATAAAAAATGCCTATTGTTAAGAAAAGTAAAACTATTACTATTTGTCAACACAAAAGACCGGCTCGTTTCTTCGTTCAATCTGTTACATGATCGGTAAAATATTTGATCCTTAATATGGAACCTACTGAAGAGTTCCCACCATTTCATCACCATTGTATCTTTTCTGAAAGTAAATCATTGTTGATGAAACCAAGTACTTACTGTTCCGCCAGCATTAGGTCCAGCATGAAACATCTTTAGGGTCATTGAAACAACTTCAGCTTCCATGCGACGAACAGCAGGAAAGACGTCCGGATGGAGCGGATTGGACCATGCAAATTCCCTATAGACCTGTGAATGAAGGGAGAAACCAATCACAAACTATGAGATAAACCTTTCATATTTTTACTGGAATAACGAGTGTCATATATTGTCTGTATGCACCATGATGCATGGTGTGGTGGGGGAGGAATGGTGGGTTACCCAAAGGATGGAGGGTGGAGTTTGCATGTTATAGTTACATGGTAATATGGTATGCTTATAACTCATCTTGTATTATATGTATGTACCATGATGTGGGGGAGAGGGAAGGGGGTGCTAGTTTGGTTTCTGAAGCGAGGGATGAGGGTGGAGTTTGCATGTTATAGTAACATGGTAATATGATACGCCTTTATATTATCTTGTATTATATGTATGTACCGTATGTGAGGGGGATAGTTGGGTTTCTGAAAGGAGGGTTTAGGGTGGAGTTTGCTTGTTATAGTAACATGGTAATATGATATGCCTGTATATCATCTTGTAGTATACGTATGTACCGTGATGTGTGTGTGGGGGGGGAGGTGTTTGTTGGGTTTCTGAAAGGAGGGATGAGGGTGGAGTTTGCATGTTATAGTAACATGGTAATATGGTATGCCATATATCATCTTGTATTATATGTATGTACCCTGATGTTGGCGGGGGGGGGAGGGGGCTCTAGCTAGGTTTCTGAAAGAATGGATGAGGGTGGAGTTTGCATGCTATAGGAACATGGTAATATGATATGCCATAAATCACCTTGTATTATATGTATGTACCATGATGTGGGGTGGGGTGCTAGTTGGGTTTCTGAAGGGAGGGATGAGGACAAGTTTGCATGTCATAGTAACATCGTAATATGATATGCCATCTTGTATTATATGTATGCACAATGATGTGTGTATGTGTGGGGGAGGGGGAGGAATGGTGGGTTACTGAAAGGAGGGATGAGGGTGGAGTTTGCATGTTATAGTAACATGGTATGGTTATAAATCATCTTGTATTATATGCATGTACCATGATGTGGGGTGCTAGTTGGGTTTCTGAAGGGAGGGATGAGGGAGGAGTTTGCTTGTTATAGTAACATCGTAACATGATATGCCATCTTGTATTATATGTATGCACAATGATGTGTGTATGTGTGGGGGAGGGGGAGGAATGGTGGGTTACTGAAAGGAGGGATGAGGGTGGAGTTTGCATGTTATAGTAACATGGTATGGTTATAAATCATCTTGTATTATATGTATGTACCATGATGTGGGGGGAGGGGGTGCTAGTTGGGTTTCTGAAGGGAGGGATGAGGGAGGAGTTTGCTTTTTATAGTAACATGGTAATATGATATGCCTATATATCATCTTGTATTATATGCATGCACCGTGATGTGAGGGGGTGCTTGTTGGGTTTCTGAAGGGAGAAATGAGAGTGGAGTTTGCATGTTATAGTAACATGGTAATATGATATGCCATTTATCATCTTGTATTATATGTGTGTACCATGATGTGGGAGGGGGGTGCTAGTTTGGTTTATGAAGCGAGGGATAAGGAATGAGTTCACATGTCATAGTAACATGGTTGTATGATATGCCTATATATATCATCTTGTATTATATGCATGCACCATGATGTGTGTGTGTGTGGGGGGAGGGGGGGGGAGGTGCTTGTTGGGTTTCTGAAGGGAGGGATGAGGGTGGAGTTTACACGTCATAGTAACATTGTAATATGATATGCCATATATCATCTTGTATTATATGCATGTACCATGTGTATGCTACTGTAGTTCTATATGTATATTTCTTCCTATATATGTGAGCTTTCTATGGTTATCATTACTTGTTTTCTTTATTTGTCAGGAAAGGGGTCTGCTTGGTAAGAGCAATAGCTCATTTAGACCTCCTCCACCAGTCACATTGATAATTGAATGTACCATAAACCTTTGTTACATTAGTGTGAAAATCAATCAATCAAATTCAAATTAACTTCAAAAACATTAAAAATCAAAGAAAAAATTATGTTTTGTCTATTTCTCTGTTTTTCTTTTCCGGTTTACAGTAATCAAAATTAGTAAGATTACTTGTTAGGCAGGATATCTTTGCTTAAATAACGACTACTATATTTATCTTCTAAAAACCTTAGTTTGAGTGTAATGTACCCTTGTTTCTGTTTTCTAAATCAATAATTCCTTACTAATTTAGAGCTTTTATTGGCTTGACATGCTTTGACAGTACGAGGTCACTTTATTTCGAATGACTACACAGGTTGTAAGTTTAATTCTATGGTTACTAATAACTTCTCTCTGCTCAAAGTCATTACAAGGTGACATATATCAATGCATTAACTAGTATTAGTATCCCTTCTAGCAAGGATGCTGACTCGCTTCACTTTGCATATCTGGACAAGAAATATATACATTCTGAAATACAAGGAACTTAGAGTGACCCTGGTTTATCAGATATCAGCTGTGTATGTACAGTACAATGACACGTGCCTTTTTGTTTCGTTTGATGTTTTCAAGGATTCAAAGCTTTAAACATTCCATTCTGCAGATGTTCGGAGATACATAGTGCGGAAGCACAAAGACAAACAAACACTAACTACACTAAAGAGCTCTGAAGCTAGGGTGTGTGCGCCCCCCTCTCAAAGTGGGCCTGATGGGGGAGAATTCCCTACCTGACATGAACACCCAACCCCTTCCCCATTGCTGTTCCCACCCTACTAATCACTCCACTCCTCCACTAATGGCTATTTTTCTTTAATTTATGTTTGTTAAACTTGTGTGGGCCCCCATGAATGTGACCACCTCTCGGGGGCTCAAGGCCCGGGGGCTGGCAATGGCCATGAGTTAATCACTGAGCACAATTCAAACAACTAACCAAATTTTTTTTAAATCCTTTCACTCATTCTTGAAATATTTTGATGATAACAAATGTTTAATAAAACTAATAACTCTGTCCAACCTAATTGGTGGAAGTAATACAAATCTGCCTGAAGGACAACATTATAATATATATATATATATATATATATATATATATATACATATATATATATATATATATATATATATATATATATATATATAAATATATATATATATATATATATATATATATATATATATATATATATATATATATATATATATATATATATATATATATATATATATAAATAAATAAATTATATATATATATATATATATATATATTATATATATATATATATATATATATACACATATCATATATATATATATATATATTATATATATATATATATATATATACATTTAAGATATACACATATCATATATATATATATATATATATATATATATATATATATATATATATATATATATATATATATATATATATATATATATATATATATATATATATATATATATATATATATATATATATAAAACCATTTAACATTAAAGTATGCTCTCTGGAGAACATTAAAGTACACTCTCTGGAAAACATTAAAGTATGTTCTATGGAGAACATTAAAGTACGTTCTCTGGAGAACATTAAAGTACGTTCTCTGGAGAACATTAAAGTACGTTCTCTGGAGAACATTGAAGTACGTTCTCTGGAGAACATTAAAGTACGCTCTCTAGAGTGGTTTCGCTCGTTTAGAATCAATTTTACATAGGTTTTTAGGAGCTTCAAGCAATTTATCTTGCAACATCTTTTGCCCTTGGGTGTAAATGTAGCATTAAGGCCTTTGGCTCTGTTATAAGTGAATTCGTAAGCCTTATGCCTGTATTGTATGTATTCAAGAATGTCTTGATTGTTGATCTGTGTGACAAGCAGTAAGCGCCTGATCAGTTTATTTGTTCAATTCATGTGACCAGCAACAAGTGGTTCTACTCAACCGACTAGCGGTGATTTTGATATCTTGTTGTATTATTTGACCGGCTGTAACGGTCCGAGCTATTATGATGTACTTAATGGACTTTATTAAGTCCTGCCTTAAGTTGTAAATAGCCATTGTTGGCAGTGCTTGTGTATATGAACTTAGTCTATAATATAAGAGCTTAACTATAATAAATCCTGAACGTTTACTTGGTCTAGGTGCTAATTCTAAACATGAAGCAGAGCTGTTCTCCTGATCAGCCTTGGCAGCGTTTGCTCCATAATTGTGACGGGGGCAGTCTCTGTGTTTAAATTTAGTTGTACCTAGGTTAATTAGTTAGTGAATACTAAAGAGCAGCCCATTGGGGCAAAATGCTGTTCTCAACAGCATTTTGGTCTGGCCAGAATCAACCAGAATTGGAGATGCAAGTTTCATTTGTATTCCTGTTTCTCCAAAATACTAAGAGGAACACATCTCAAAATCTGTATATAATTCTTTAAATTATGTTCTTCAAATTCTACTACTTGTGAATTTCAGAATGTCTGTTCTAGATACATGATGATTCGGGGTGTGACAAAGTTCCATCAAATTTTGCCTGAAATCCTGGCAATTCTATATTTCAGACAACATTGACAGAGGAATAAAAAACAAAGGTTTTACAAAAGGTGGTGAAGGGTCCTTCCCCATTGATGTCACAGATTATTGCGCAATGACAGCTAAAAATAAAAAATGCTGTAAATTGGTCAATCTTTAACCAATTCTAATGGAATATTTTGCTGTTTTAACGGTTTAGATCATATTTCAAACCACGTTGCCTCTAGATGTCCATAGTCCTTTACGCTTGTAATGGCTGTTGCACGAGAATGTTTAAATACCGTTTGGCAGATCACCATTCCTCCACAATACCAATGCTCATACAATGTGATCACTTCATACAGGCCTAAATTGGAAGATTTCTGCATGCTTCCTTAGCAAATTATTTTTTACTAAAGTTGAGTTTGAGCATCCATATTTCTTTAATCTATAGCACATAGAGCTGAGATGGAAATGACATAAAAAATCATGGCTTTCCATACTATACAACTGCATATAGGCCTATGCTTATAATGGTGTACACCCTATTTTTCATTAGTTGAAAACCAAAAACATCACCTTTATTTCAACTCAAGCCACATATGTTTTTTTCTAGTGCTGTTATGACATGGCTGTATTACGTATCGATTATTGTGGAGAAAAGTATCGCGATATATTGGTATATCGCAATATTTTTCAAGAAAACTGACTCACAACACAAATTGTTAATATCAGTACTTCTATACTTCTATATAGAATGATGAACACAAGAAACAACAATGATTTTCATCTAGCAGACGACATGATCACGTGACTATTACGTTCTAGATATCATCGCACGCACATGTTTGGTAGTTCAGCCAACGTGACCATAAATCATTGAAGTGAGAGGCATTTTCTGGGCTAATTTTTCTTTCTTTTTGCCAAATTACATTGGAGCGTGCCAGTGTGGGGTGAAGGAGCACAATTTTTAATCTGTTTTTTATGTTTCACGATATTTTTACATGTTTTTAAAGATGATTCAGAAACGATCATGGCCTAAACTTACGTTCTACATTTACTACCGTAACATTAGTACCATAACGTACAAAGTAGCCTAGCCTAGTTGCGCGGAAATTTCTTAGTTCTGTATTAGTTTTGGTATCGTGATGTGTTAAGAGGCATATTTCATGTCGTGGGAAAAGAGATATCGTGATATCGCGATAATCGACATATCATCACAGCACTATTTTTTCCATAAGATATCAACTTCTACTGGTAATACTTCACAAATGACATTTCTGGGACACAACACCACCCTCATAAAACTTCTTTTAATCAAACAATCAATTGTTGATAACAATTGATGATAACTTTTAATATTGATACACATGGAAATTACTGGTAAATTGCCAACTGTATTCGTTATGGTTTAAAATTAATGGTCTACAGATGTATAGAAAAAATGTTTGATGAGGGCTTCACGGCACCATGACAGTGAGGGTCCACTTGTGCCTGAGAGGTTAGATCATTCCAGAGGTAGGAAGGAAAGAAAACAGGGGGGAGATTAAGAGAAACACAAGAACTAAATGCCAGAAAGCTAGGATCGAGTCGATAGAGGAGATGCATGGGTAAAGAAAAAAAAAAAAGTAGAGAGGGAGGGGAGGATGGGGAGAGGGGAGTGCTAGGAGGACCAATTATGGTTGTAGAGGGAAGCATGATGAAGGAAGGAAATAATTTTATCCGGAGGGTTTTTTCTGGAAGAGCTCGGCTATTGAGTTGTGGGGAGTCAGGGAAGCTCTAGGAAGGTTGTAAAGAAGGGAGAGAGAGGGAAGGGGTAAAGCAAACTTTAAACTTATTGAAAACAATGAACAAACAACAAACTTCATCCACATCAGTCACAAATTGGCTTAAATGACTTTTTCAATTGTCATGTTTTTACTATGTAAATATTTTTTTAAATGCAAATTTGTGTTCTTTGTTCATATCGAAATCATAATATTTCAATTTCTTTAAATGTGAACTTCAAGATGAGTAATACAATGTTCATACAAATGTATGCTTGAACTTACTTTACTCATTTAAACATGAAAACAAATTAGCTTGTTTTGAATCTACCCGCTAATATGCCTTTAAGTAGGAAATGACAAGTTAAAATATACACCTCCACAAATCCCAGTTTATCTCTTCACGGTTAGTCACTATTCAAAATAAAGATTTGGCATCAAAGCTAGGTGACTTCTCACATTCTTGATAAAGTTATCAATGGGTTGAGTAATTCAATTCACTATCAGGAGGATAAAGATCCGCTTCCACTATCAGGAAATGAAGATTCATGGTTCACAAGTTTTGGGTTCCACAAGCTTTGAGTAAGTAATCATGCAACAAAACCTTGATGGTCGCGTTGACACTTGAGTATAACCCCGATCAGACCCACAATAGACAATCAGACGTGCCAATTTTTCTTGTAAGAATGCTCACCGAATTCGATCTCAGTCACTTGATCCTGATCCTAGTCTAGGGTAAGATCATGATCCGGCGCAGGCGCTCAGATCTACTGGTGATATAATAATTCTTAAAAAATGTGTGTGAACGCAGATCATATACTTACAATCAAGTTAGTTATATTATGTTATAACATGCCCTGCAAGATCAAAGCACCTGTAGCGGGATCGCGAGCACCATTCAAGTGAAAACACATGATATTGTTTTTTTCATGCAATCCCGAGCAAGTTAGAGAGAACGCAGCCACAATCGGGCTCTGACTTGAATAGAAATATTCTACAAATGTATGGGGAGTACTTCTGAATGTATTTGTGAGTTTGTTTGAATGATAAGGAATAGGATTAACTGGAAAAGGAATTTGCCAACAGGTAAACAACATTTACCAGGAAGTCTTGCTTCATACTTGATGGCATTCCAAGACATTAATTCAAGTAGAACCAATTTTTAACACATGAGTTAAAGGAGCGATGTCGCTGTACTCATGAACAATACATACAGTGACCAACCAAATAGTCTACTGGTCAAAACAAACATTTGTCAATGTTAACTTAGTCCCTTTTAAATGCTCGACAGATCTTTGATTCAATAGGTTAATGTACCCTTAGAATATATTTATGCTAATTATCATGAATTTTAGTTTTATTATACAATTTTCTGTATTTTCTGACGGTGAGTATAAGCTATCTCATTACGCCCAATTCTCGCTATAAATTTTCAGTCTTTTCACCCGCAAGAACCTCCATTTCTGCGGGTATGACTTTTAGACTCCGCAAACAACAATTAAGAAACTCATCACAGATAACCTAGTGATTTTATGCATCAGTTATTATACACTGAACACAAACAAAAGAAGGGTTACTGCCAGGCCAAATGTAGCGTGTAACTTGTGGCAGAGGATTGCTTTGGATTGTGAAAGGATGTTTTCATCAGTAAGTTATTTAAACTCTAGTGATTTTAAGGGCAATGTGGCATCCAATTGATGGTGTCAGCAAGGTCTGCTCCTGCAATGTATGACATCACTACAATTTTTTTTAAGATGGGATCGCCCTTTAAGAACTATGAAAAGAACTATGAGAAGAATTTGAATCACATTAAATGTTTTAAATAGTTTTTTTTTTTTTAATTATAAAAAAGCCTGTACACATTGTTAAAGGTTATGTACTTTTTTGTACATGTTCAACATATCTACAATTTGTTGATGATGCATAAGAAGACAATGCAAATAATCTTCTATATTTCTTTCCTGAATTTCAGTCAAATAACTGATGAAAACATCCTTTACAGGTTATATTAATTGGGGTGTGGATAAAATTGTAAGATTTTTCCAAATCAGGCAATCTACTTCAAAGCAATTTCGCAGAACTAAAAAAAAAACAGTGGGTTTACATAACAAAAAACACATATCAAAGATTTGCATCAAAAGGTGCATATTTAGGGTTGAAAATACAGAAAGTTGAAAAGGGATCAATATCTACAATGATGATGGGAATATTTGCAATTTTCCTTGGTTACTAAGGTTACCTTCACCTGCTCATAGATCGTCAATAATCTTTGCTTTGTCACACAGCCAGTTACTTAAAGGTAATATATCAAAGCCAGTTACCGAAAGGTAACATATTAAAGCCAGTTACTGAAAGGTAATATATCAAAGCCAGTTACTTAAAGGTAATATATCAAAGCCAGTTACCGAAAGGTAACATATTAAAGCCAGTTACTGAAAGGTAATATATCAAAGCCAGTTACTTAAAGGTAATATATTAAAGCCAGTTACTTAAAGGTAATATATTAAAGCCAGTTACTTATAGGTAATATATTAAAGCCAGTTACTTAAAGGTAATATATTAAAGCCAGTTACTTAAAGGTAACATCTTATCTTAAAGGTAATATATTAAAGCCAGTTAAAGGTAATAATTAAAGGTAAAAGGTAATATTAAAGCCAGTAGCTTAAAGGTAATATATTAAAGCTAGTTACTTAAAGGTAATATATTAAAGGCAGATAAATAAATGATGTATAACAACCCTTGCATGATGAAATCTGTCACAATCATTACATTTGGATTTAATGGTAAAGTGCCACCTTACCTGAGAGCATAGATCTGACAGGTCATCGTGTCCATGATACACACAGCCAGAGCATCGGCCACCCTTCCAATCCACAGTTTCTAAACGGACAAAAAAAGAAATGAATTGCTCATACAGAGAAGTATTGAATATGATATGAGAGCATCTAATACTCCAAGATAACTTTTGTTTTCTAACATGCTCAACTTGTTCAGAAAAGGACAATAAAAGGTGTACAACTGCAAAGAGAAGGTTTAAAATCTCAACCTATAAGACAGGGGTGGTGGAGTAAAGTGGGGTGGAGGGAGGGGGAAGGGGGCTGGGTGGCTTCAGCCCCCCAAATTTTAGGTGAAGATGTGTTATGACATTACTGGATCTAATTAGCCCCCCGCAAAAAAAAAAAAAAAAAAATTGTTATCACATAGGGTCACTTATGTAATAATGTAACCCTATGACAAAGGGTCACATATCATCATGAGGTCACCTGACCTCATTAACCCCCTCAATATTTTGAACGCTCCGCCGCCCCTGTAAGACTATATTCAAGTTCACTTTTGCAAAATGACTGATAACAGATAAGATGTATTTTATTGAAGAAAAAAACTAATAATTTTTCAAAATATTTCACACAACTTTGATACAATTATAATTCACCTATTCCAAACAAAAATTATTCCAATACGATTGGATTTACAGGAAGGTAACAAGACAAGGGGCAGATGGGGCTACAGATTGCATTTTTCAGGGCTAGCAACTTTGTTTCTAAACAGAAAAAGACACAAAGTGGTCTACAATGTGACCTCCAAATGGAATACAAGCATTTATAATTATGATGCACTTAGTACTGTACTGAAGGATGAAAAATATAATCATGGTAATTATAGAACCATTAATTATTGACTTGACCAACACAAATACCCAGACTTCTGCAATGCGGACAAAACATACATCAGAAAACTTCATCAGAGGGAAGAATAGGTATTTTCAGGAATATTCCTATGGATTTTTATTTTTTCATATATGATAGAGAAACTTTATAAAAACAAAGTGGTGAAGAAAAAAACCATGTTAATATTTTATTCCGTTTAGAAGTTAAACAATTAAAGAGTAAAAAAATGTTCTTACAAACACCTCGTACAGTATATGTCCTTCAACTTGGTGATGTCATCAAGGCAATTCCAGCAGTTCTTATGTATTTCTTATCAATTTAAAATCTTTTTACTTTAAACCTTTTTTCATTATAGAGAAACAGCAAAAAACATTTTTTCTTGGTCTATATCACATTTTCAATGAGAAAAAAATCCAAATCATACAGAAGATGTTTTGTTGAAATTGTTTCTATGACATCACAGATGTTGCCAATCAGTCACTTTTATCCAAATTAAAAAATACTTTTAAATTTTATAATTCTAAACAGAATAAGATATTAACATAGTTTTTTTCACCACTTTGTTTCTAAAATGTTTCTCTATCATATATGAAAAAAATTAAAATCCATGGGAATATTCCTTAAAGGAATGAATGGGGCAGGCTCCCCCTCCCCTCCTCCCCTGACCCTAACCCTGTCACATAATGTAAAATTTAATGCAATTCTATGTAATTTCTGTTAAATTCTCCCAAACCTAGTCTTCTCTTTCTTTTACTGTATGGTTGATTTATCAATTACATCAAAAGTCTCTTTGTATGCCTGTACAATAAAGTGAAACAGACAAGATATAATTTGTGAATTTTACTTGATTTGAAACAATTGTTTGCTCAATGCATTCTGACAACATGTAAAATGCCCACACTCTACGTACATGCTACAAATACACTGGACAACTATTACATGCTATTTCTATTATACTGTGCTGTAACCAAGATGCATCTCATTAACATCTAAATATCAGTTACAATACCGCCAAACACATTTTAAAGAAATATTCCCATGTTTTTAAAGGAATATTTACATGCTTTTAAAGGAATATTTACATGCTTTTAAAGAATATTCTCATGTTTTTAAAGGAATATTCCATGTTTTTAAAGGAATATTCCATGTTTTAAAGGAATATTTCCATGTCTTTAAAGTAATATTCCCATGTTTTTGAAGAAATATTCCCATGTTTTTAAAGGAATATTCCCATGTTTTTAAAGGAATATTCTCATGTTTTTAAAGGAATATTTCCATGTTTTCAAAGGAATATTCCATGTTTTTAAAGGAATATTTCAAGTTTTAAAAATTATTATTCCCATTTTAAAGGAATATTCCCATGTTTTTACAGGAATACCTTCTTTTTAAAGGAATATTCCCATGTTTTTAAAGGAATATTCCCATGTTTTTAAAGGAATATTCCCATGTCTTTTTTGTAACCTTTCATAAAGAGAAAATTTTTAGAAACAAATTAGTACCAAAAATCATGTTGATATGTTATTCCTACCGGGAGATATCTAAATTTTAAGATTCACAAAAATGCCAATAAACGAATAGGAAAAGACTCAGTATGACATCACAGCAACACATTCTCCCACAAAGTTTATGTATTTCATTCAAATCTATCATCCTCTTTTATTAGTAAAACCTGCTAGAAAAATAAATTGATGAAAGTTAGGTATTTATATTCATTGCCAAATATACCCTACTTCAATAACTTTTGGAAAATTGTTTCTAATCATACAGAAACAAGCAATTAACGTTTAAAAAACCCACACACATTTGCAATGTAATTGTATCTATGACATTATCAAACACGAATTCATCATACAGTACAAAAACTTTTAAATGCAATTAGGACATCTTTAAAAATCTATCTCCTGAATGGAATATGATATCAACCTAATTTTTGTACCAAGTTGGCTCTAAAAGTATAAACTCTTAAATAAAAAAAATAAAAAACCCATGGAAATTTTACAAAAAAAACATGGGAATATTCCTTTAACTATCAAATCTCTTGAAGGCCAAGCAAATGCATTAATTATAAAATGTTCAATCTCGGGTTTTCTTGGCTTAATACAAATCTTTACAACTTAGAAGGAAGATGTTGAAGATGAACTAAGAAGCCATTTAAGTGAGAGTAATGGAGAGCTCTCGGAGTCAGGGAAGGTGTCTTTTGTAAATAAAATAAATACAGCAGGTATTGTTCGTAAATCAAATATTATAGGTAAGTCAGCATTTATAAATCTGTTGGTAACTGTCACAACTATCCGGTATGTTACATAATACGTCATAGGTCAAGAATAGAAGGTGCTTTCACTCATTTGAATGAATTTCTAGGAGGAAAACTAAACAAAGCAAAGGCTTAGTGCAAAAAGAAACACATTTAAAATAAATTTCAAAATGCAAAATGCAGTCAGCAATTATGCTGTATATCATCAGGTACAGTGTCACTATGTAAGGGGTTACTTTTCCTTCAAGCCAGTTTTACTTTTACAGTCCATGGAAAAACTAGCTGTTTTTCATTTTTTTGGGTGCAAATTATTTATTGTCAGAGAAATATAAGCCCGAAATGAGTTGCCTTCATAAAGATCTACTTATCTTAACAAAAAATCTTTACGAAGGAAATTTCAATGTTTTTGATTCATTTTGCCGGCAATTACTGTCATCAGTGGATGAATTCTTAATATCGCACACATGACCATCCAGCTGAAAAGCGGATGCTCTGCATAGGTGGGATGGGGGGGCATAGGGGGGCCACTTCCCCCCCCACACTTTTGTTTCCGAATTTGTATCTTTTGTATGGTAATTCTTTGCATCTTAGCATGATTTTGTGGTTTTTCCCCTCCCCCCCTACTTTTAGAAGGAAATCCTGCCCTATTTAATGCTATTGAAATTTGTATACTGTTGGTTCTGCATTAACATCAAAATTGATTGTATATAGTATAATATAATGAACTATGAAGAAGTTTTTGATTGTAGAATCTCTCTAAATGATGGCTGGCATTTGCCTCCTTTTTAGTCAATAATGCTTGATTTTAGGTGAAAATGGAACTGTTTTCTGATTAATCTTTTTACTTATTAGGGCATAAGTCTCAATCAGATACCACCAGTGAAACCCTCTCTCTGAGGGGAATGTCAATGTACAGTCCCTACCTCACCAACAGTCATACAGAAGAAGGTAGTTTTGAGTCTTTTACAACACTTAATCTATAAACCTTATCAAACTGAGTTTAGTTGAATGTGATTTCTTCAGTATTTCGACCAATCAAACGTTGCAGAAACTTTTCCTGTTTCCCAACCAATCAGGTGCAGGTTTGAGGGAAAAAATTGTAAGCAGCAATATGCGTACGTATTTCCTTCATGTATAACGCACGTATGATACGTGCACTTGAAAATATCTTTTCATATGCTTGGTCCCATACCGTGCATGAATTGTGCGTACGGCCAAGATTCCTCCAGTATTTTATTGGTCAATAACATTCCTCCAGTGTGAGATCTCTGCCATGTGACATTATTTAAATTAGTTATTCGGAAATCGCCGATTCATATTTGAAAAGGTCTATAGCTAATGTTAGTTATATGAAGATATGCACAGCCAGTTGAAAAACCAGTTGTGAAGCACACTGGTGAATGAAGACTCCAAAGGGATTTAGCTCTACAACAATGCATGCCAATCTGTTGCTATGACCGCTAGAAAACTTTCGTTCTTAAAATGAGCAAACTAATAAGTATTTTTTCCCAAAAAGAAGAACTTACGTAATGATGAGTATGATTTGTGGATCTTATCAAAGACTTGTTTGTTGTTCATTCCTTTGGCCGGCAGTTTCTTTACCAACGAATCGTCCACTTTAAGTTCGTACATGCCCTGAGCAATACTCTTCAGGTTTTTGCGGATTTCTTTCTGCACCTATGAGAGAAAAAAAACATATGAGGTGATTTAACTTTTTCCCAAATGAACGTCAAATTTGTGGAGAAAAAGTGTTAGTTCCGCAATTGTTTCTTAACCCTTACTCTACCATGCGCCGTTTTGGGTGCCCCGTCTTTCACCTCGCCTCCCAGGTGCATTTTCAAAAAAGTGCTGGTAGAGTATAGAGCTGTGACCGTTTAGCGTGTAATCACACACACATTCGGCTGACAAAATTCCAATCAATGACAACTGTAAACCCGATTAGCATAATCCTTTTTAAATGTGCGAATCACAAATGCGCAGTAATCACCAATGAATGGGGTTATTATGCACTTTGATTTCGCCGAAATCTGAGTAGGCTTATAATTTGTAAAATGCACCGCGAATGTGCAGCAGTAAACAATGAAACTAACATTAGGCCTAACATTAGGCCATAATTAATAAGGCTTTAAATCCCACGCAATCAAGGCCCGTTTTACAAGCTGTTAAATCGACCAAAAAACACACTAGTCAAAAAACTTGAATCGTGACAATCAGTACATTTACATGTAAATATTACCTGATGAGTCAAATAAATTTTGCAAGAAAGAAAAAATATTGCAAAATAAACAAACAGAAAAAGGTTTTAATAGAGCTGAAATTCTGCATGCGTCGCAAAAATGGTGGCCATTTTTTCGAGAGGACTGATATTTCCAGGGTGATGGCATAGTTTTGAAATGTTTTACGGCGAGGTATCATAGGCCTAGTATGCAAGATTTGCACAGTGGAACTTGGAAAGCTGTAGCGAGTAGGGCAAAAAAAGTTATGCGATATTGAGTTTAAATGACATTGAAAGGAAGTTATCTGTTCTTTCTGAACTGAATTTCCATGCATATTTTCCATAAAAATGATGATTTATACTGTGGAAGTAAACTTTTTACGATGTGGAAAGCAAAACTCAGCGTCTATTTGGGCAATGGGGTCAGTACTTTTGCCATACTGGTTGCGCAATTTTTTTTACTTCGCCTCGTAGTTTTGGAGCAATTTTGGTATATTTCTGAAAACATTACGGTACTAAACGCGTGTACACGATACATGCTTGCTTTTTTTGGCATGTTACTAAAATCCCTAAAAGTTCACAGCTCTAGTAGAGTAAGGGTTAATCAACCCGCGACAAGTGCGCCAACTCTAAAATATATGCTGCATGGATCAGGTGGGCCGCCCACGGGTCGATCACTGAAGTGAAACGAGCCCAAGTTTGCTGCTCGGAAGACAGAGGACCCTTTAATAGTTAATCTATGAATAGCCCTTACTCTACCACATGGCAATAATATTGCCCATTTGGGTGCCTCGTCTTTGACTCCGCCTCCCAGGCGCATTTTCAAAAATGTGTTGGTAGGTTAAGTGTTAAGCCAATAAAAAAAAGGAAACTCCTTGGATTTCTGGAATCCATAAATTTTGCTAAATACATTAACACCTGCAGTCCCTGGCATGCCCACATGCACAATAACGTACTGAGAATTAGCCAAAGGCACTAACTTTGCTGAACTGAGAATTCCTTAGCAGTGGCATAAATCCTTGCAGAATTGATTCCAGGGATGATTTCCAAAATTAAGAAATTTCTTCAAATAGTTCATTATTCTTACCAAAATCTATTACAATATCTATGTTTATTGAATTTTCAGACCAAGTTATTTTTTTATGTTGCAAGTAAAAGTCGCCAGTTTAAGAGTTCTTTCTTATATAAATCTTAATTGTTTTCTGTCCAATCCCAGCCAGGGTCACTCAATGGAAGTAATTCATCATTGAATCCCAGGAGCAGACCCATATCTTTGCCGTTTTACAGGGGTGGCCTGCCCCACCCCTCCGTGGGACCACCCTGCCCCCCTGGGGTCTGCCCTGCCCCTCATGAGAAAACAATGTTTTTTTTAGATTTAATTTTTTAAACTTAATCTTAATTAACCTCATAAATGAAATACCTTACATGGATACAGAACACAGAATGATAGCATAGTAAGCAATTGTCCTGTTTAGCTCATAAATGGTCTTTATCAATATCAATCAGAATAGTTTCATTCTGAGGTAAGATTTATAGCTAAAATCCCAGAGCTTCTTCACCATGGGATTGAGCCTTAAGGGGGCCCTTGACTCCACGCTGAAAAGACGCAGCGCCTCGCACGTGCATTAATGTGCCCCTTAACAAGTCTAGCACCCTGCCCCTTTTTAAATCAAGTTATACATGTAGGTCTGCAGGAGAGTCCCCTACACTGGCAGGAGAATTATGTGAGAGTTGATCAAAGAATGTATTTGATCAAACATTAGCTGTCATGATCAACCATATTAAACCTGAGTTTAGCAGTATGTAAATACTTCAACACTCGACCAATCAACTGCTGGGGGAGTTTTCCCTTTGTTACCCAACCAATTAGCAGCAGTTGTTGGATGAAAAGTTGTCATCAACAATGTGCGCATGTATTACTGTATATTCATGCATCATGCATCCATGTATGCCATGTTTGAAAGCATTATTTCCATACGTTTGGTCCCATTACCCACATGAACCGTGCAGACGACCAAGAATCCCCAGTACTTGATTGGTTGATAAGATTCCCCCAGCTTACGATTGGTCCATTAAGGACATGCAACTTTCAGCCATGTGACATTATTTTGATTAGTTTTTCGGAAATTGCTAATTCATATTTGAAAAGGTCTATTAGGCTTATGATTCTTCTATAAACACAACTACAGTGCATCACAACAGATGAAGAAGTGAAAGTTTGGTTTGTAATCTCACCATTGGTTTAATGATAGGAAGGTTCTTGAGTGTTGTCCAAAACGTTGAGATAACCCTCTGTCGAATGGCTGTAAATGAAGGAAACAAAACATTCTTAATGGGGTTAATTGCTCTTGAAGGATTTGTCCATTGGTCAAGCGAGTCCATCTTAAATGAAAGGGAGCTTGAAGAGAAACAAAATACTTCAGAAAGCATTCAACAATTCTATTCCGTTAAGGAGATATTCAAATTTTAAATTGTATTTCATTTGCGTAGAAACGACTGAAATCAGACTAGTTTCACCAAAGTGACAGCTCCCTGATGTCACATCCTCATATTCATCAGTCTTTATGTATTTTTTCCTAACTTGTTGTGACTTAAAATGATTGGATATGTCAGGGGAGTAGTAACATGGAATCTACTTCAAGAACTATAATTTACCAAATTCTACGATAGACTTCCCACACCAATCATTTCTACGCAAATGAAACCGAATTAACATTTTTCATCAATTTGTTTCTTTTAGAGTCCTCTTTCATAAAACACACAGTAGAAAAACTTGCCACTGAACTACTGTATAATTATTCCATGGAGTTACTTGCTTAAGATTATTGTTTCTATAACAAAAATATATTGTGCTCTATATTATAACTTTTATTCATGTTATGAATCACCGAACTAGTAAAATCATTTGCATGTTGTTACACATCATCTGTTCATTCATCATCAATCAAAGATTAAGAAATATCTGTCTCTAACATGACGTTGCAAAATATCATACATACAACACCCATAAGCCAGGGAGTTGTTCATTTCAAAGCAATGCCATGAAATGACGAATGCTAAAACTAATGGAAATTCCAGAATTGACCTTTTCACCTTGCTCCAAATCAAACACTCATTAAGGAGCCACATCCTCCTTAAAACAAACTTCAAATTAATCACCAACAGAATCCTTAATGCCACACAGAAATAAGTTCTTGGTTCAAATTTAGCTTTAAGGAAGTCTACGCTCGAAAACGGAGGTGGTATATTAGGCAAATTCTTGTGAATTTTCACGAGAAGAGACGGTTTCAACAGAGATGAAATTCAACATGCTTTGCAAAGTTCACTGCCATTTTCACCTAGTGCTGGAATGAACTGTACTTCCACGTTAGTGGTGCAGTTTTGTAAGGCACGGTAGTATGTATAAATGATGCAAGCCCTAGTGAACAACAGCAAAATCGTTGCATGAAACTTGTGACGAAAGTTGTACTTGTTAGAACTAATCTTTTCATGATTTCAAAAGCAGAATTCCATCTTTTATTTGGGCAATGAAGTCAATACTTTTACCATATTAACTACACAAATGTTTCCACTTCGCATCATTTTGGGGCAACTTTGTTATACTTCTAAAAGTAACGGTTCTAAACATGATTAATCACAAAACGCTTTTGTTTTTGCGTGTACACGTTTACTAAAATCGGTAAACATTCACAGCTAGAGTCTGTAGGCCTTATAACATCTTCCATGGCTTACAGCGTCACACATATGATACAAAATTAACACCACTCTTAAAGGTATATGGACAGGTACAAATGTTTTCTGTTCAACCACTAACCAAAAAGAGCATTAAAGTATTACAGTCTGGGTTTAATAGTTGGTTTGGTTTGTTAATGTTTAATGGCACCACGACAGTCAGAATCAAACGTGCCAAGAAGGTGTTAAAGACCAAGATGCTTGAGTTAGGACAGAGAGTAAAGAGAGGGATAGAAGGACGGAGGGAGAGTTGGTGAATAAGGGAGAGAAAGTGAGTAAGGGGACGAAGTTTAGGTAATAAAAGAAAGATGAGGAAGGTTAGGCAGAGAAGGGAAAGAAAGGAGGTTTAGATCAGGTGGAATAAATTGTTGTTGTGGAGAAAGGTGATGAAGTTGGAGGTAGAATTGTTCTTGAAAAGATCAGAGTTGGAGATTGAGGGTGAGAGGTGTGATCTAGCATTCAGGTATATGGGCTAAGAGAATATGCTTGATCGAGATCGGTGTTGCATGTAGGGTAGAGAGAAGCAGGGGAGCCGGAAAGTAGGTGAGTGGGTAAGAAAGGTGTGACCAAACGGATGCGGGTGATAACAACATCCTCCCTGTGGTTGCGACTGTTCAGGGGGACATTAGTCCCGACTTTGGGTATGATGGTGGGAAGCTTGTTCACTTGTCTCGGATTCCAGGAGTCTTGCCAGGTCTTACTGAGGTAGCTGGAAGTGGAGAAACGGAGATCTGAGTATGGGATAGGTAAAGGAGAGATGTGATTCGACAGAACGTTGTTGGCAGCTCTCTCATTGCTGGATATGCCGACGTGGCTGGGGATCCAGAAAAAGACCATTTTTTCCCCTTTTTTAATACTTCAATAGTCTTTGATTTTGAAAATAGCATGTGTAGGTTTCAATTTACGAGTAATGTGACATATGAACAGGAAAACACCTCAAAATGTTTATTTTCAGACCTTGGAAATGTTCCAAGTGTCTTCTCCTGCTTGAAGTTAGTTGGGGGTATGGTAAAGATCCAAACCTCTTCATAAGAATTATCTTCCCCTTTTTTTCAGAGAAACGGCAAAGGGTTGAAAAACAATACATTATAAGATTTACACAAAAATTTGCATATTTAAACAAAAGCTATAAAATGGCAAATTTGTATCTGATTTTGATGAAATGATTTGCTTCATGTGTTTTTGTAGACTTAAAATCAATTTACAGGTATTTAATGCTGCGTCTACCTGTCCATATACCTTTAAATACCTTTAAAACCTTCAGATTATTTACATACACCTGAACCAACTCTTCCTTGACTTTGGACTTTGCTCTTCAAGAAGATAATAACCTAAACATAGCCTTAATGAAGATTGCCCACTAATGCAGATAACACACTAGAGCAAAGGGAACTATTAGATGTATTAACAATGTGAAAGATACAGTGTTTCTTCTTGTTTTTGTATATTCCCCTTTTAATACTTTTAAAGGAGCTGATATATCAATGATTTGAATTCCCAGTGTATCTATCATGGTGCAGTAAGTACATTGGCAGGATTTGAGGGTGGCAAGGAAAAAGGGGTGGAGGGGGGGGGGGGGATTTTCACCCTTCCTCCCAACACACACTTTTTTTTTCTGAATTTGTATGTTTTGTACAGTGATTTTTTTGTTGGTTTGGTTTGTTGATGTTTAACGGCACCGTGGCAGTCAGAGTCAAATGTGCCAAAAGGGTGTTAAAAATTAAGGTGTCAGAGTCAGGGCAGAGAAAAGATGGAGTATTGAGAGGGAGAAAAGGGGAAAAATAGGGTGAATTTGGGAGAAAAATTAATAGGAAAAGAAAGGGGTATGTAATGCACTTATCAATTGTGTGACTCACCCCTACACCCCCAGACAAGGTGAGTCATTGCACCAAAGTAGGTGGACAAAACATGTACATTGATGCACCCCTCAGTCACTTAGGTGACTGACAGCTTTTATGAAATGACTCATCCCAAATCAATCACCTCTGTACAAAGTCAATGGGTCTAAAGTAAATTGACCCACTCCAGAGTCACTCTGGTGACTGACAGTTTAGTACAATGATGCGCATGTGAGTCACTATTTCATATGTCAATGACACACCTTTGACTGACATTGCCGGGGGTATTAGTAGGGGTGAGTCATACAACTGACAAGTGCATAAGGTTAGGTGTAGAAGGGAAGAGAAAGGTAGATTAGATATGGTGGAATAGGTTGTTGTATCAGAGGAAGTTGATAATGTTGGAGGAAGGATTGTTTTTGAATAGATCTGAGATTGAGGTGGGTGAGGAAAGAAGAAACCTGGAGTTCAGGTATAGGCATTGGCGTAGGCAGGTTTTTTGTTTGGGGGGGGGCCACTCATTGGTATGAATTTTGACCCGTGACAGTATCTAAGCGGAGCGCCACCATGGGTTGGCGCGTAGCGTTCAGAGAAATTTTTCCAATAAATGCTGCCTATAGATTGCCGGAAATGGCACTTCCCAGGCCAAAAACCTGCAAATTTGAGGCTGTTTTTTTTTTTATTGTACACAATTTTGCCAAAATTTTGCTGTACATTTTGCCCGAATTTTGGTTGCCAAACAAATTGGGGAACTGTGCCACCTGCCCCGCCACATACTTGCCGAAGTACAATTTATTCAAACTCTATTGCGTGGCGATAGGGGCAGTTTGGGTTGATGCCTCCCGAGGTTTTATGGGGAAGGGGGTACATGTCAAAAGAAGATATTTGTAAAGGAAACAGAAGATCATTGATCACACTTGCACACCTGGCCAATATTTTTGACTCCAGAATATTGAAAAATGAGGGGTTGAGTGAGGTGACATTGTACTTACTTGTTACTTGAGTCGAAAGGTTGGAAGTAAGATTTGACAATCAAACTTACCAAATCATAATTTTAGATTCAACCGCCCGCTGATGTTATGGCAAATCTGTCGATAACTGATTCCACGTCTGGGCAATGGGCCCTATGCATTTGTAATAGAATAAGTGCCTCCAGTCGGGCTTCCGTCATTATTGACCGAATAGCTGTAAGGGTTCTTTTCATTTTGAAAAGACTCTCTCGCCTGTGCAGAAGTCACTGGCAAAGTTGCCAGCAACTGGAGCAACAGTGATATGTTAGGAAACATTTCAGAGCAATGATCCAGGGCACAGACGGATGAAGATGGTCGGGACTTGACAGGAACATTTTCCCATTTCTTCCTCCATAACATGTATTCGCCCTTAACAATCATGAAAAGATCTCTGATCAAACTTGCATACACCTCAATAGCAGGAGTTAAATCATTCCACTGCCTCTCACCGTCAGCTTGTTTAGCGAATTCCATACAATTTGGTACAAGGTAGTTAAGTTTCATAATCTCTTGTTGATATGGTCCAAATCTGTGCTTGAGGTCTCCAATAATGGAGTCTATGGCTGGATAAAAAAGGTGTTGTTGATGTGGTCCAAATCTGTGCTTGAGGTCTCCAATAATGGAGTCTACGGCTGGATAAAAAAAGTTGACTCTGTAATAGCCTTGGTGGTGTTGCCGATGTTTGAGCATTTGGTCGGTATGAGCTTCTAGCTGCAATGCGTGGTTTTCGCAATTCCACCTCTATCACATCTTGTGCGACTGATTCTGCCTTTTGATACAGGTCATGGAACTCCCCTTCACTTTGCAATTCTTTGAGAACAGACTGGAGACGGTTTACTAAGGCTAACGCTTGGGATAAATCTCCCCCACTGTTTGTAAGACTCAGGAGACTGTAAGCATCAATCCTGACAGTTTCTCAAAAATGACTGAAGCAACTGCAAATTCTGAGTTGCACACCAATTTTCAAGGCTTTCTGCTTTGTTTCTGTCGCAAGGTGATGCCCAGCATTTGATTTCCGATAAGGCATCTAGTGTATATTTCAAAAGTTGCATAAATGTTACAACTGCTGTGTGTCGTTCCACAGAACGTGTTTCGCATAACGTAATCAGGTGCTTCTTGGTCATGGAAATACCAGAGTCACTTTCTATGAGGCTCTTCAACAGATCCGGTTTTTTTGCACTTGCTTGAAAAGTCGATGAAATTTCGCACAACATTGCGGAAGCACTCAAATTTAGGCAGTGCATGGCGCAATGAAAATAAAAGGCCAATGGAGCTGCCTTTTTATTGTTGCTGAAGCACCAACCCGCTCACTGGCCATGGCTCCTGCCCCATCATAGCCTTGTCCCACACAAAGAGACAGATTCAAACCGAGCTCACAAATCTTTCTTAGCAATGTTTCTTCAATAGCTTTGCCACTCAACTTGGTTTCATTATGCTCAATTTCACCAGGATTATTAGATTTGATGTCAGAAATCAAGTCCAATACCATTACCGTGTCCTCATGCAATCTCCAAACTCCAGAATCGCTAGATGAAACATATCTTATAGCAATTGCCAGTTGTTCCCTTTTTTGGCGATCCAATGTTTCATCAGCCATGATAGACCAGAACTGTGTTTTTTTATGTTAGCAACAACACTTTCCCTAATCATGTCACCAGCAACGCAAATAGGTTCATTTTGAATCAAGGATGATAGGTATGTTGCATTAGCATGGGAAGTTTTTATATGGTCCTTCAAAAGTAAATCCCCACTACTGAAGTCGAAAAACGAAGTAACCCTAAAATTTCCGTCATTTTCTGTTCCCGCCATCCTATTTTTCTGGACTGTGAACATATATAAAAAATGTGTGTTTGCTTCACCCACACCGACGATGACAAATAGCTTTATAAAACTCGTGGAACTAAGCCTATATCAAAGACGATAGAAGAACAACAAATGGTCACTTATGTATACATATCATTAATATATTTACTGGACTGGGCATACATTACCTTCATCCGTGTTTTCCTTTTCCTTTTGAAAAACCATATGCGAAAAGTAACATTTTTAAAATTCAAGTTCAACCGAACTTAATTACACGCTTTCAGAGTTTAGACAAATTGATTTCTATTTGTGGACAGTTTTGAGCAAAATAATGGGGCACTTGTAGTACTTTGTTATCGCAAAGCAGTAGCAGAATGGCGCCATCTTCCATCGTCATCGCGTAAGAACAGGCTTGGCAAGTTCACGGCTCTTGACAAATTAATAATTGCGTCAAAATTTCATTTACAAATTTGAATTATTTTTTGTTTTGTTTCACAGGGATACAACGAATTTACATTACAGGGAGATTCGCATTTCATGTATGCGCATCTGTACGATACATAGGCATATAGGTGTAATTTAATTTTTGTAAATATGGGATTGGGGGGGGCCATGGCCCCCGTGGCCCCCCCTCTGGCTACGCCAGTGGGTATAGGGGACAGGTTAAGAGGATATCCTTGATGGAGAGTTCGGTGGGCAGAGAGGAGCAGGGGAGCCAGAAAGGAAATGGGAGTGATTTTTTTGTATGTGTAAATGTGATTTGTGTTTCCCCCCCCCCCCTTCCTTTCCGCACTCTTTTAATATTGAATATTTATTCAATTCCCCCCACCCCAACTTTCGGTAGGCAAATCTGCCCATAATTAGGGAACTGGCAATTTTTAATCTTGGTTGAGGGGTTGTCGAGAATCAATGCTAATAACATAAATATGATCATATCAAACCAGTTCTAGACAACAACCATTTTATGCCAAATATATCAATTTCAGTATTTCTGCAATTAATCCCATTCAGCCCAAAATAAGTGTAAATTCACTCCACTCCTCAAAGATTTTACCAGTGTGAAAAACAGCCAGTGCAGTCTACAGTGTGATCTAATACTTGCAGATCCAAGCCAATTTTTAATATTTCCATACAAAAAAATATATATTTTCCTTTCATTTTGAGCATATGTACATAAGCAGATAAGCAAAACATGTTTTTGTAAAGTGCTTCTTTTAAACCCATTCTCAATAATTAAACAAAAACAATGTTTCCAATAATTTAGGCCAGTGACAATAAATTTTCAAAAAAATGTAAAAAAAAGAAAGCCTTATAAGTATGATATTATACTAAGTACACTGTACCAGCTACTTTTCAACATGCTGGTAAAATACTAGAAATATGCTAACTTTAAAATGGAATATGCGATCAAGTCCAACATGTTTTTTCACTAATCTATGACAAATGTTGAAAACGACAAGTTGAAATTAAAAATTCACAGGTATATTCCTTTAATGTGGTAATCTTCGTAGCTTCAAGCACAATTGTACCTTAGATACTGCAGTCTAATGTGGATGAGGAAATAACTAATTACTCACTCAGCCTTGGGTGGTTCAACCATCCATATAAACGAACAAACAGCAACGTTAGCCCGATGGAAAGCGCAATGATTTGCCATGCTTCATGGTTTGCAAACCGATCATTTACTCTTTTCCTTGCTTGCTCCACATACAAAAAACCAATTTCCTGAAGAAAAAAAAGAAGGAATTTCATTATTTTCATACTGAAAACACTGTATAATATTAATAAAAAGCAAGATATTTATTTATAAATTATAATAAGATAAAATTTTCATTGTAATCATAATAAAATATAATATTCATAATTATATTCAAATAAAATATTTACTACAATTATACAAAAATATCTATTATACTTAATCAAATAAACTATTCATTACAATGAAGAAAATTTTTAGTTGTTATAATAAAACTAATTATTTATTACAATTGAATAATATATCTTATTTATCATAATTGACTAGCTTTGTATAACTTATTAATTCTCACTTGAAAAATATAAAATTGAACTTAATGTAGAGCTTTTCCCAAAACTAAACAAGTAATATTGGTGATGGTATATACTGTAGTCTAGTAGTACATACTGTGGTAGTACAGTGCAAAATGTTAAACCCATACTAGACCCAATAATGCCAGTGCTTATCCCATCACAAGACTCCCGGAAGGGGACACCAGCCCATCGCAGGTCAACTCCCAGCTGTGCTGGTACCTATTTTACAGCTGAGTGAGCTGGAGCAATCAGAGTGAAGCGTCTTGCTCAAGGACACAATGCATGACATGAGTAGAACCCCGGTACCTTTTGCATATGAGCAAAACCACTGAGCCACTGCACCTCATATGATAAATATTCAACAACAAAATGTTTTACATTCTGACCGACTTTTAGCTATTTCCTGAAAATTGTTTTTATTATTTTCCCCCTTGTGTCATTTTTTTGGGGAGGGGGATTTTTAAAAAGTGGGGTTTTTAAAAAATTAAATAACCAAAGGCAAAAAATATTAAAAATACACACACAAAAAAAAAAGCCAAAAACCCCACAAAATGTCAAAATTTGGCTGAAAAAAATGGCAAATTTGGCATTTTTCAGCCATTGTTATATTTGTTTGCACCTCTCCTTTAATTAATAATAATAATAATAATAATAGCTGGTGCTTATAAAGCGCCTTTAACTCAGAAGAATCTCAAAGCGCTGTACAATACAATAAAAAATGAAAGAGAAAAAAACAAAAACAAAAACTTAAAATTCATAAGTTACAAAGTACCGAACATTAAAATTGAAATGCATATTTAAAATGGAATGCAAATTTAAAATGGAAATGCAGATTTAAAAACATTTATGTAGAAATAGGTGTAAAAGAGTAAAAATGATTATGGTATATACAGAATACAAAAATATAGATCTACGGTCATTGTGTAAAAGAAAAGTCTTAAGTTTGGATTTGAAGACAATTATTGAAGACGCAAAGTTTAACATGCAAAGGCAGTTTGTTCCATTCGGTGTGAGCCGCTTCCATGAAAGAACGTCTTCCATAAGAAGTGCGAGAACGACATGTAGGGGGCTTAATAAGGTTTTGCGACGAAGAACGTAAGGACCGCGATGGAGCATATTGTGTAACAAGATCTGATATGTATGATGGTGTCAATGCGTGAAGCGCTTTGTAGGTGAGTAGATTAATCTTGAAGGCAATCCTCTGACGAATGGTCAACCAATGGAGTCTTCGCAGAATCTCGGAAATACTCGTGCTTTTTCGAGCGTGTTACAAGTCGGGCGGTATGTTGGACTCGTTGCAATTTCATGATCTCGATATCAGGCAATCCGTATAAAAGGGAATTACACTGATCCAACCTAGAAGTCACATAAGCATGTACTAGTTTCTCGGTAGTGTCATTATCAAGATAGTGTCTGATTCGACCAATGCATCTGATTGCGTGTGGGCGTTCTTGCAAATGTTGTTAACGTGTTGTGTCATGCACAGCTGCTTGTCAAAAATGACACCGAGATTAAAGCTGATTGCACAGGTTCCACTACAGTTCCATTTACTTGAATGCCAGCAATATTGCTTGATTTGACATTGCGCGACGTGATATGAAGAATCTCCGTCTTGCTATCGTTCAGTTTAAGTTTATTGCTAATGGACCAAGCTTTTATGTCAACAAGACTTTTTTCCAATTTGGCAATACAAGTGTTTCTATCGGATGGTTTCATAGGGATGTACAACTGCGTGTCGTCATGAAATTGGTAATATGTGCGGCAATCACACAATCCTGCACCTTAATATGAACACTGACCAGTGTACTTTCTGAATTTCTTGGCATGAGAATTGAAACAGCAGTCCAGGGGTACAACTTTCTATCAAGTTTGATGGGGCAATTTGTTATTTATATGAATTTCACTCCTTTTCGTAAATCAATTCATAAACAACTATATTCATTTGGGAAAAAAGATACTAGGACTAAAATAATTGCATAATATGTGCATTCCTTTCAGGAATAATTCTTTTAATCTATGCTTACCACCAAAAATTTTAAACCATTATTTAACTTGAACCATGGAGCTATTAACTTATAGCTCCATGCTTGAACGTACTGTATACACCATAAACTGATTAGTATAACTGTCAATTCAAGTGTACCAAGATAACAAAAGGTTGCAACCATACAAGGATTTCTAGCCCACTGTATGTTGTCTTAAGTTACTGTATCTTTCTAGTTTGTAAACAGTTCAGCGGTCAATTGCAGATGCTGTTTTGGATATTGATGTGCATTGTACATGTGAACTAATTTTACATCTTCAAGCAAACATGAAAAGTATGTCGACCTGTTCCACCGACTGGGAATTACTCAATAAGAAGTGATATTATTCAAACATCAATTCTTCAATACTCAAAGTTCGTCTACCTTTACCATAGCTCAGTTATAGCAGGACCATCTTTGTATAAAGTTGATAAATTAACTACACACACCATTGCGCATTGAGTCACTTTACACATTGGTGTGCTTTTCAACTGCAGAACTGCTTCGTCTACCCCAAACATATGAGCAATTTGTCCATGTTTCGACATAGTTATGAACGTATACATGGTGAATACAGGCTTGACCGGAAAGTATTTTGATATGACATACTGACAAAAGTGTTTAAAACGCATATTATTATGATTCTTTTCCTTGTTTAGTCAGGTAATGATACAAATGCAAGAAAAAGATACTTAACAGGATTAGTTCAGGGGTCAAGCAAGTCCACCTGATATGAAAGAGGACTTCAAAAGAAAGAAAATGGTGAAGAAAGCATTCCAAAATCTTCTTCCGTTTAGCAGATGTTTTAGTTTGAAGTTTGGTATCATTTGTGTAGAAATGACTGAAATCAGATATTTGTGATGTCATTGCCTGAGATTCCTTAAAGTCCTTATGTATTCTAAAAAATTTTGTCCTTTGGTTTTGTGGCCCAAAAACCATTGGATATGTCAGGAAAGTAGTAAAACAGAATCTTGTGAGGGTATTTATAATTTACCACCTAAAGAAAGTTTGAGGAAAAATAATTGAAAACATTTGAAGTAGGCAAAAAAGTTAAATATATTTTCTCAAAAGGAATATTCTCATGGTTTTTTGTAAAATTTTATTTAAAAGAGCATGTTTAGAGCTAATATGGTACAATGTTTAGAGCTAATATGGTACAAAAACCAGGTTGATGTCATATTCAATTCAGGAGATATGGATTTTTAAAGATGTCCCAATTGCATCTTAAAGGTTTTTGTACAGTATGATGAATTCGTGTTTGATGATGTCATAGAGACAATTCCATTGCAAATGTTTATGCATTTCTTGAACATTAATTGATTGTTTTTGTATAATTCGAAACAATTTTCTAAAAGTTATTGAAGTAGGGTCTATTTGGCAATGTATATAAATATTAAACTTTCATAAATTTATTTTTCTAGCAGGTTTTACTAATAAAAAAGGATAGATTTGAATGAAATACATACACTTTGTGGGAGAATGTGTTGCTGTGATGTCATACTGAGCCTTTTCATATTCATTTATTGGCATTATTTGTGAACCTTAAAATTTGAATATCTCCTGGTAGGAATAACATATCAACATGATTTTTGTACTAAATTGTTTGTAAGATTTTTCTCTTTCTTATAATAGGGTACAAAAAAACATGGAAATATTCCTTTGAAATACATTAACAATTATTAAGAATATCCCCTGGGGATAAGGGTGCCAACCTTCCATAGTAGACTTACTACACCAGTCATTTCACAGATAAGAAAGTTTTTAACTTAAATATATCCTTAATGGAATAGGATTTTTGACCAGTTTCTTCATTATTTTGTTTCTTTTAAAGTCTTCTTCAATACTAGATAAACTTGCTTGACCACTGAACTAATCCTTTAAAAATCATAGTCATTGGCATTCATTTAGCATTATTGCACATTCGACATTATGTCAAAATGAAAAGAAAAAACTGCTTTTGCACATTCGGCACTACAGTTGTCACTATGTACAGGGACCAATCATAGTCATTTGCATTCATTTAGCATTATTGCATTTGCATTCATTCAGCATTATCGCACATACGACATTATGTCAAAATGAAAAGAAAAAACTGCTTTTGCCCATTCGCCACTACAGTTGTCACTATGTACAGGGACCAATCATAGTCATTTGCATTCATTTAGCATTATTGCATTTGCATTCACTTAGCATTATTGCATTTGCATTCATTTAGCATTATTGCACATTCGACATTATGTCAAAATGAAAAGAAAAAACTGCTTTTGCCCATTCGCCACTACAGTTGTCACTATGTACAGGGACCAATCATAGTCATTTGCATTCATTTTAATAGCATTATTGCATTTGCATTCATTTAGCATTATTGCATTTGCATTCATTTAGCATTATTGCATATTCTACATTATGTCAAAATGAAAAGGAAAAAACTGCTTTTGCACATTCGCCACTACAGTTGTCACTATGTACAGGGACCAATCATAGTCATTTGCATTCATTTAGCATTATTGCATTTGCATTCATTTAGCATTACTGCATTTGCATTCATTTAGCATTATTGCATTTGCATTTATTTAGCATTATTGCACATTCGACATTATGTCAAAATGAAAAAAAAGAAAAATGCTTTTGCACATTTGCCACTAGTTGTCACTATGTACAGGGACCAATTACCCCATTAAAGCAATTCTCATTTCAATACCAAAACTATCACAAAAACTACTATGCCTTTCTTGCCTTCGATTTCTTAGTGTACTAAAATATTCAAGGTATTCCTGGAATGGGACAAGGTTAAAGCAAAATAATACACAAAACTCTTCATCATTGATAGGTCATTCACAGAAGATCGTTCATTCCCTGATTCAGTGAAGCAAGGCTATATAATGTGTGCTATTGTGTAGTACATGAACCTTTACCTGCAGGTATAACAAAGTCAAAACTTCTGTGTAAAGGTTAGACTAGAATGATATTGGTAGTAAGTCAAACACATTAACATTTAATCTGCTGCGCTTTACAAAGGTTATTCAAACCTGGGATTTGCAAATAACAAGTCCCTGTTTAAACTACAATTTTATACAAAAGTGTTGCCGCACTTCCCGCCTCCCCTTCCCCGTCCCCCTCAATTGGGAACCTCATGTACCATGTGCTGACATGGAACTAATACCACATGAGTGAATACTAATTTAATTTCTTTCTGGGGTAACAAATATTCCCCAGAATATAATTCATAAATTCAAATAGTTGACAAAATGCCAAATTAATACCAGTTGTCACATGTAGTTGTAGTCTATATTTTGATTAATTCTTTCTTTTAATTTTCAGCAATTAGATTATGGGAGGTAATAATATACAAGAATATAGAAAACTAATCCAATCTATCAACAACTAACTACATTCCTAGAAATACAATATTCATTATTTTATTTAAGGCGAAACTTGAATTCTTCTATTCTGCATTATTTCTTATCCATTTCCTGATGGAATCCATTTCCAGATACACCTGTGATAACCCCGTCAACTCAGATAATCTTGGACAACGTTGTTGCTGCACTTTCCCCCTGGTACCCCATTTCAATGTTGCTTGAAACAAAAGTGTCCTGGTATGATGGTTTCAATTCCAACATTAGAGGCAGGGTACCCGGGGCTTAAAAAACATGACAACTAATTTTGCCCAAGATTGTAGGCTTGTGATACCATGTATACTGAAAAATCCACAAACCACATGGCAATGACTCCCCAAGCGTCAAGATCCTTCTACATCCATGCCCACAGCCAGCATGGGAGGGGAAGGGGTGGAGGTCCCTCCTGCAAAGGTCTGTGCCCCATTGCATAAAATGAAACAAAAAAATATATAACAAGGAAATATGGAGAAGTTGCCCAAGTGCCCCTTCTTGAAGTATGTCTGTGAAAAAGTCCTGGCTAGGTTCATATCAAAGGATTACTTCGGTCAGGGCCCCAACTCCTGGCAGTAGAGGGACTTGTCAAGTTGTCCCCACAAATTTTCAGGTTGAATTAAAAATAAATACCTAGTTTTTGTTAGATGTTGCCCCCTCATTTCGTGAAGGAACAGCACATCCCTGTTGTGATGTAGTAAAGGAGACTAAAAGAGTTTAATACCTAGTTTTTGTTAGATGTTGCTAACCCCACCCTCCCCACTTCATGAAGGAACAGCACATCCCTGTTGTGATGTAGTGAAGGAGACTAGGAAAGTTAAGTCAGCACTGACTTCAGTGGTCAGATACTGTACCTCCCATCTTTTGTGATATGGGATAAAATAACAAAGAGAACCATGAAGAAACTACTATAATATCTTGTTTCTTTCAAGAGATAATAAACATTGCCACAAGTTTACTTGCTGTAGCAGGGTGACATCAAATTCTCACCGTCTAAACAATTGCAAATGTATTGCACCAAAAATTAACTGATTTAAAATTTCTTAACCAATGAAAATAATTTTTCACAAAGTTCTTTACACAGTCAATCCTTACACATCCATTCCAAATTTCCAATGTTTGCACATGTTACAAAATCACATCAAAATATTATCGACAACTTTACATTTGAGGAATGTGAGACTGACATCACACTTAGTCTCACCTCAGTCAATTCTACACAAGTCAAATACAACTTTAAAATACCTGCTTAGAAAAATAAGATTTTGGAACTCTTTCTTCACCATTTTGTTCCCTTTATCATATACACACTATATAAGCAACTTTTAAAAGCCCTTAAAAGTCTCTTGTCAAAGGTACGGGCCCTAAAAGTCTCTTGTCAAAAGTACGGTACTTCAAATAGGCTTTTAAAATGTGTAATTTCATCATTTATTTCATCAGATTTCTTATAAGTATGTTAACACTTAAAAGTAATACCACTAAGTCAATACCTTTTACACACAATGTCCTACAAATAAATATTTACTTTCTTTACGCAACCAACAAAACAAGTTGATCCCTTGCTGGAGTATCCTCGACATTAGAAAGTTAATTTGAAAAGGAAATTAATGCGAGATTTTTAAGCATTAAAAGCATTTACGAGGTTACGCAGGGTGAAAAATTTGTTACTAAATTTGGGAAAAGCTTTCTTTGTGGCCTTATTTTATACTCTTTCTTCACCATTTTGTTCCCTTTATTATATACACACTACAAAATAAGCAACTATTAAAAAGTCTCTTGTCAAAGGTAGAGTACTTCAAATGGGCTTTCAAAATGTGTAAATTTCATCATCTATTTCATCAGATTTTTACAGTATGTAAACACTAAGTAATACCACTAAGTTAATACCTTTTACACACAATGTCCTACAAATAAATATTTACTTTCTTTCCGCAACTAACAAAACAAGTGCTTATGCTCAATTGGTTCAGCAGGAGAGCAACCTACTTAAAAAACACCATTAACGTTGGTTAAACATTTACCCTTTATGATGATGGTTTTGGGAAGTTAATCATTCAAAAGAAGGGATGTCTACGATAATGCAACCTTTACCACAATCCACATGTACAAGTTTTAATTATAGAAATTTGTAAAATAAATTCCATGGACAAATTAATAACGTGACTTCTTGGAATATATCTGAAAGGGGACGTAAAGTCTGACTTAATCCTTCTGATAGAATTAAAAATAAATTATTCTGGCCAACTTTCATACCTCCCTATAAAGCAATCTAACACATTTTAATTTTTTTTATATAATAAACACTTTAATGCTACTACAATGGGAGCCGCCATTTTGAATTTGGAAGATGCAGAAAATGATGTCATCAACCCAACAGGATGATGACATAATAACAAGCTTTGTATTTCTGTATAAATATATCTCTCAAGTTTTCTAGCTCATGAAAAATTGTTTTCCTTTTACAAGGGTCACAGACATTTTTTTGTATACATGAAATTATCAAAACATGCTGTTAAAACTTTGTGTGACATCATTTCGGAATACAAACTTTAATATAATTTATAAAGAAATACATTAGAATTCTTGTCCCTGTTGAGGAAGTAAGTTTCATCATGCCCAAGATTTTAATAATAAATTGAACAAAATGGCAGCCTCCATATATGTTGACTTCAAACATGAATAACTTGAGATAGGAATAAGATTTTGACTTGTTGTTTTTGGTAGTTGGTTAAGATTTTAATCCTCTATTATATGAAATAATGATTGTATCAGACTTTGTCTCCTTTAAAGATGGATAACTTGAGATAGGAATAAGATTTTGACTTGCTGTTTTTGGTACTTGGTTAAGATTTTAATCCTCTATTATATGAAATAATGATTGTATCAGACTTTATCTCCTTTAAGGAATGGTGTGTGAGTGAGGTACACAAACATGTCTATTTGTGCAAAGAGGACAACAAGGAAGGAGTGAAGGAACTAGTTCGTCTGATAATTATACCTTTAGTAGTAGAGATCAATTCCTAAAGGTGCATGTTAGTCTGATAACTCTACCTTTAGTAGTAGAGATCAATTCCTAAAGGTGCATGTTAGTCTGATAACTCTACCTTTAGTAGTAGAGATCAATTCCTAAAGGTGCATGTTAGTCTGATAATTCTACCTTTAGTAGTAGAGATCAATTCTTAAAGGTGCATGTTAGTCTGATAACTCTACCTTTAGTAGTAGAGATCAATTCCTAAAGGTGCATGTTAGTCTGATAACTCTACCTTTAGTAGTAGAGATCAATTCCTAAAGGTGCATGTTAGTCTGATAACTCTACCTTTAGTAGTAGAGATCAATTCCTAAAGGTGCATGTTAGTCTGATAACTCTACCTTTAGTAGTAGAGATCAATTCTTAAAGGTGCATGTTATTCGATAACTCTACCTTTAGTAGTAGAGATCAATTCTTAAAGGTGCATGTTAGTCTGATAACTCTACCTTTAGTAGTAGAGATCAATTCTTAAAGGTGCATGTTAGTCTGATAACTCTACCTTTAGTAGTAGAGATCAATTCTTGAAGGTGCATGTTAGTCGATAACTCTACCTTTAGTAGTAGAGATCAATTCTTAAAGGTGCATGTTAGTCTGATAACTCTACCTTTTAGTAGTAAAGATCAATTCTTAAAGGTGCATGTTAGTCTGATAACTCTACCTTTAGTAGTAGAGATCAATTCTTAAAGGTGCATGTTAGTCTGATAACTCTACCTTTAGTAGTAGAGATCAATTCTTAAAGGTGCATGTTAGTCGATAACTCTACCTTTAGTAGTAGAGATCAATTCTTAAAGGTGCATGTTAGTCTGATAACTCTACCTTTAGTAGTAGAGATCAATTCTTAAAGGTGCATGTTAGTCTGATAACTCTACCTTTAGTAGTAGAGATCAATTCTTGAAGGTGCATGTTAGTCGATAACTCTACCTTTAGTAGTAGAGATCAATTCTTAAAGGTGCATGTTAGTCTGATAACTCTACCTTTAGTAGTAGAGATCAATTCTTAAAGGTGCATGTTAGTCTGATAACTCTACCTTTAGTAGTAGAGATCAATTCTTAAAGGTGCATGTTAGTCGATAACTCTACCTTTAGTAGTAGAGATCAATTCTTAAAGGTGCATTTTAGTCTGATAACTATACCTTTAGTAGTAGAGATCAATTCTTAAAGGTGCATGTTAGTCTGATAACTCTACCTTTAGTAGTAGAGATCAATTCTTAAAGGTGCATGTTAGTCTGATAATTTTACCTTTAGTAGTAGAGATCAATTCTTAAAGGTGTGTGGACAGGTGGGGATTTGTATTCACCAGAAAGAGCCTGAAATCCTGAACAGATTAGTCTTTAACCCTTACTCTACCAGCACTTTTTTGAACATGCGCTTGGGGGGTGCGATCAAAGATGGGGCACCCAAAACGGTGAAAATATCGCCGGGGTAGAGTAAGGGTTAAGCACAGGCTGATTATTGAAGGGTCCTTGTCTTCCGAGCAGCAGAGTTGGGCTTGTTCCACTCCAGTGACACAGTGGGCTGCCCACCGGGACCATCCTGCATATCTTTTTGAGTTGGCACACTTGTCGCGGTTTGATTAACCCTTACTCTACCATCACTTTTTTTTAAATGCACTTGGGGGCGGGTCAAAGATGGGGCACCCAAAACGGTGATAATATCGCCATGAGGTAGAGTAAGGATTAAGCACAGGCTGATTATTGAAGGGTGTTCTGTCTTCCGAGCAGCAGTCGGGCTCGTTCTGCTCCAGCGGGACGCCCACCGGAACCATGCTGCATATTTTTTGAGTTGGCGCACTTGTTATGGGTTGATGAACCCTTACTCTACCAGCATTTTTTTAAACGTGCTTGGGAGGTGGGGTCAAAGATGGGGTACCCAAAATGGTGATAATATCGCTGCGCGGTAGAGTAACGGTTAACGACAAAAGCACCTGTAACTGCTCACATATTGCAAATCAATTTTGAAGATTTCTTATAAACAGCTTCTATTTTCAAAATGGATTTCTGTTGTTAAAATGGACAGGAATAAAGCCTTCACAGTGTCATTATACTCCTTTTTTGGTAGACAAAAAAATCTGTACCAGAATAGCTAACTAAATTTTTGTTTGTTTTTTGGTACAGAGTGTATCAAGTACCAAAAAGACATTAATGATGTTAGAGCACAACCCATAGTAGTGCAAAAACCAATTGACTGGTTTTATTTTAAAAGCAATTTTATTTTTGTCATCTGATATTTTCAATTTGAAATTCAAATGCAATTGAAAGATTTTCTGGAAGTCTACTCATTTTTTTGGACAATTATTAATTATCTTAAAATTCCAAGTTTTACTGTTTTAAAGCGAGCGTGTATAGTTTACACGTGTTTAATACCATAATTTTCAGAAATACACAAAAATTGATTCAATTTAAGTAAAAAATTGCGCAACCAGTATTTTTACTCCATTGCCGAAATAGACGCTGAAATTTTGCTTTAAAGAAAAATTTAAAAGCATAAATCATCGTTTTTATTGGAAAATATGCATGCAAATTCAGTTTAGAAATAACAGAAAAACAGAAATGTCATTTCATTGCAACATGACGTAACTTTTTTGCAGTACACGCTTAGGGCTTTCACCGTGAAAATCTTGCATGATACCTCGCCGTAAAACATTTCAAAACTACGCCACCACCACGGAAGTTCTGATCATATCAATCCTCTTGACATGACCATCATTTTTGCAAATCACACAGAATTTCAGCTCTGTTAAAACCTTTTTCTGTTTGTTTATTTTGCAATACATTTTCTTTCTTGCAAAATCTATTTGACTCATTAGGTAATATTTACATGTAAATGTACTGATTGTCAAGATTCAAGTATTTTGACTGTGTTTTTAGGTCCATTTAGCAGTTTGTAAAACAGGGGATTGGGTGAGATTAAAAGCCTTACGTCTGTTCGTTATGGCATATTGTTAGTTTCACTGTTTACTGTTGCATATTCGTGGTGCATTTCACAAGTTATTCAGATTTCAGCAAAATCAAAGTGCAAAATATCCCCATTTATAGGTGATTATTGGACATTTGTAATTCTCGCATTTAAAAAGGATTAGGCTAATAGGGTTTACAGTTTGTAAAAGTCATTAATATTGTTAGCCGATTGTGTGTGTGTGTTTAAATCATGATTTTCAACGGCAAGGATTTGGGAGTGTGTAGTGTGTACATGCTAAACAGTCACAGCTCTAGTGACAACAACAGGTGTAAATCCGTGGTAAATGGAGATACCAAAACAACTGACACTGACGACAACTCACGTGTAATCATCACGGAAATGTTATGACCCCGATCCAAAAATTTGCATATTATCAAAACATTCAAATTCTGATTGGAAAATGGTCTTCGTCAAACACACTGTAATTCGCTTGTAAGATCTAGCCACTGCGATATGCATGATTAACAACAGACTCAGACCCACACATGAAGCTAGCTAATAGGAAACACATGTACTGTATGAGGACTCATTTGTTATGTACGGTACGGTACATACAAGAATGGCATAACAGCTAAAAGAGGTATTTTTAGCGCCGTAACCTACTGAATCTGATACTTTTGTAACACGGGTAAAAGCTTCAAAATAAGGCACCTCCACCAATTTGTAACAGGGGTGTAGCGTTGTTAAATAAATATCAGAGTCCAGAATAAAACAAAGTTGATTATAACAGGTGGTAGCTTCCAAAACAAAACTAAGTCACACAGATAGCAATAGGTTATGATCACCAAATTTATTGAAGAATATACTGGTTCCAGTTTCAGCAGGATACACACAGGAAAACTATTTACAAAAGATGATCATGAAGTTACGGGTTTCAGCATCTGGAATACAACTTAATAGATCTAGGTCTGAACTCACACTGACTAATCTTTAAGAGAAAAACAGTATTTAAATGATCTAATTTTAATTATTTCCCTTAATGTTGAGAAAACAATTAGCAGGAAAATACACAGGAAGTGCATGTTTTTCAAAGAAACAAATAAACTTAAGTTATATGATTGAACGTAAAAAGTATTGAAAAAGCACATTTAACCAGAAAAAACCTTACTTATTATGTCACAGTTGTGAACAAAGTTGAGTGACTAAACGCTCCGCTCCATAAGACTAAATCTCCATTCATAAAATTTGTTTGAAAAGCGGCAGCCTTCCATGATAATTGCATGGCCTCCTAGCGAGGTCATAGGGTAAAATTCTTTGAAACATTTTTGGATAGACTATGACATCACAATGACATCCCATTCTAAGAATTAGAAAAGATTTGTGAAGGACAGGAAGTACCTGTGTTATACCATAGATATACTAATTGGGAATAGTATCTCCATGGTTATACTTTCTTAAAACCTTTCAGGCTTGTTTATTTGATGAGAATTTAATTGGCACCATAACAGCAAGGGTCAAACTGTGCCTGAGAGGTCAGATCATTCCAGAAGTAGGAAGGAGAGTAAACAGGGGGAGATTCAGAGAAACACGAGAACTAAAAGCCAGAAAGCTGGGATCGAGAGAGGTGTATGGATGTAAAAATAATGTAGAAAGAGAAGGGGTGGGGAAGGAGGACTAAATATGGTTGTAGAGGGAAGCATGATGAAGGAAGGAAATAATTTTATCCGTGGTTTTTTTTGGAAGAGCTCGGCTACTGAGTTGTGGGCAGCGAGGGAAGCTCTGAGAAGGTTGTACAGGGGGCAAACAAGGAGAATGTGATGGACTGTGCGGGTGCAATGGCAATTGTTGCAGAGGGGTGGGGGGAGTCAGTAAGGAGGTAAGAGTGAGTGAGGTGGGTGGGTGTGACCTATTCTAAGGTGGGTTATGTGGACGTTGTCGATACGGGATAGGTTGTGAGTAGTGGGTTTGATCGGAAAGGTGGGCTGGATGAAATACATAGAATATACACAAAATCTCACTTGAGCCAAAATTTCAAGGGCAAAACGTTTAAAACCTAGGAGATGCATTTTAAAGCAAACTATTGCACAGGCACATATAGAAGCTCATGTACAATTTGATAAGCTCCACCTATTACACAAAACGGTAATGGGAAGGCTTTACTTCAATCCATTCAAAAAAAAAAAAAAGCTGTTTATATATGTTTAGTTTGTGATTTAGAGCATGGAAGAGGAGACAGCTCAAAATCTTCAATACCTTTTTTAAATTTTAGTCCTAAATTTCAGTCTGTCCTAAGTTTCCAAAATTTTTCCTAAAATTTGCTACATTCTATCCTGAATTTCACTAAAAATCATCAGGTTTTTTCCTGCTAAATTTGAATATAATGGATACTCAAAGCTTTTTGGTCATACTCACCATTCTATTACCCTTTGTGGATGAATGGAAAAGTTAAAAAAAGTTAACTTCAGGAAATTGAAAAGTTTTCTTGTTGTGATGTCACAAAATTTAAATAAATTTTGCATAATTTATTATAGCGAGACCTGAAAATTTTAATTTTCAAAATTCTGTAATATGGTCAATTTTTAACTGATTTTGATAAATTTGTTGCTGTTTTCATGGTTTATATCATTATATTATAGTTAATATATTTATATATATATATCATTCATTATCATTTTATCATGGTTTATATCACTATATCATGGTTTATATCATTATCATGGTTTATATCATTATATCATTATATCATGGTGTATATCATTAAATCATGGTTTATATCATTATATCATGGTTTATATCATTATATCATGTTTTATATCATGGTTTATATCATGTATCATTATATCATGGTTTATATCATTATATCATGGTTTATAATCATGGTTTATATATCATTTTTATATCATGGTTTATATCATTATATCAGTTTATATCATGGTTTATATCATTATATCATGGTTTATATCATATCATGGTTTATATCATGGTTTATATCATTATATCATGGTTTATATATCATGGTTTATATCATTTTATATCATATATCATAGTTTATACCATTATATCATGGTTTATACCATTATATCATGGTTTATATCATCATATCATGGTTTATACCATAATATCATGGTTTATATCATTATATCATGGTTTATATCATTATATCATGGTATATATCATGGTTTATATCAATATATCATGGTTTATACCATTATATCATGGTTTATACCATTATATCATGGTTTATATCATTATATCGTGGTTTATATCATGGTATCATTTTATATCATGGTTTATATATCCTTATATCATAGTTTATATCATTATATCATGGTATATATCATTATATCATGGTTTATATCATTATATCATAATTTGTATCATGGTCTAATTCATGGTATATATCATGGTTTATATCATGGTTTATATCATGGTATATATCATGGTTTATATCATTATATCATGGTTTATATCATTATATCATGTTTTGTATCATGGTTCATATCATGGTATATACCATGGTTTATATCATGGTTTAAATCATTATATCATGGTTTATATCATTATATCATGGTTTATATCATTATATCATGGTTTATATCATTATATCATGGTTTATATCATTATATCATGGTTTATATCATGGTTTATATCATTATATCATGGTATATATCATTATATCATGGTTTATATCATTATATCATGGTTTATATCATTATATCATGGTTTATATCATTATATCATGGTTTATATCATTATATCATGGTTTATATCATTATATCATGGTTAATATATCATGGTTTATATCATTATATCATGGTATATATTATGGTTTATATCATTTTATCATAGTTTGTATCATTATATTAGGTTGATATCATTTATCATGATTTATATCATTATATCATGGTTTATATCAAGGTTTATATCATTATATCATTGTTTATATCATTATATCATAGTTTGTATCATTATATTAGGTTGATATCATTTATCATGGTTTATATCATTATATCATGGTTTATATCATTATATCATGGTTTATACCATTATATCATAGTTTGTATCATTATATTAGGGTTGATATCATTTATCATGGTTTATATCATTATATCAAGGTTTATATCATGGTTTATATCATTATCATGGTTTATATCATTATATCATGGTTTATATCATTATATCATGGTCTATATCATTATATCATGGTATATATCATTATATCATGGTATACATCATTATATCATGGTATATATCATGATTTATATCATTATATTCTGATATATATCATGATTTATATCATTATATCATGGTATATATCATTATATCATGGTATATATCATGATATATATATTTATATCATTATATCATGGTTTATCTTCTTCCAATTAGTTCAAGTTATTGCTGCCTGTCCATATATGTTTAAAGGAATTTTCATTTTCATTCATTTTCATATATATGATAGAGGGCAATGAAAGAAACAATTAGTAGTAAAAATCTTGGGGATATCTTGATCTGTTCAGGAGTTAATGCATTTCAAAGATTGCACGTGTGCTGAGAAGTGACCTCACAGTATACAGTGTGATGACCTCACAGTATACAGTGTGATGACTCACGGTATACAGTGTGATGTGATAAAGGCAAACCCAATACAGGTTTTGTGTATTTCTTCAAAAATAAATTGATTTTTCCTAAATAACTGGAATCATTTTTTGTTTATTTATTGTGATGGGATATAACATGCACTTTATAAGAACATGCTTTGCCCATCTGACCATGAACCTTTTTTTTGTTTGATAGAAATACATAAGAATTGTATTGGATCTGCCTTCATGACATCACACTTTACGCTGTGAGGTCACTATTTAACACACTCGCGCAATCTTTGAAATGCAATAACTCCTAAACGGAAAAAGATATCAAAATGATTATTTTTACTCCAAATTGTTTCTTTAATTAGTCCTCTTAGGGTCAAGTCCTCTCATAAATATGAAAATGAAATTTCACAGGAATAAGTTTCCTTTAAAGATCCCACGTATCAATATTGATCATTTGACCAATCACAGCCCAGCCTTATGAGAATTCTGGTTCCAATTACAACTTTACAGCAATTAACCCCTCTAAGAACGAAAATAGGCCACGCCCACCATAGCAACCCTGTAACTAGTGAAAAGTATCGCAATATATGATATATCACAATATTTCTCTACACGATAATCGATACGTAATAGAGCCATGTCATGACAGCACTACTGATTTCTGGCAGTCTGAAGTTCCATCTGCTGTCACAAAATAATTTGTGTACTTCGACCGTACCCCAGTACAGTACCCTGTAAAATGGCACTTCCCTGCTGTAAATCAATTTTTTAGTTCTTAAAGTGCACCAACAATTTTGAATTTAACAAGTTAAAATTAGTTCTGGCCATAAACATGCCGTAAAAAGATCTAAACAATCGATAATCAAGAAAATGCTTGATTTTTAATGCCCTTTTCATGCATTTTAAGCATAGAGAGGTTTGTTTTCACTTTATAGCTTATATCTTTTAGGTGATTTTTTGAGTATTTTACAACCTTTTCAGTGGTGCCACCCATATTCGCAGTTAATCGTTTAAGAAGTTTTACTAAACGTTTTTGAAGAGTTCCGAGCAATTAGCGATTAATCGCTAATTGTTGACAGCACTAATACTTACCCGCACTTAAATAACAGGTTATCTATACAATGGTGTACCATAAGATAACAAACCCTAACTAGATTAGGGATGTACCGGATCCAAATTTTTGGATCCGGCCGGAACCGGATTTTGCCGGATCCAGGTTGAAATCCGGCCGGAACCGGATTTTTCATTGCTTACAACAATTCTCATAATCTTAAGAAACAAAGGGAAAGGGGTGGGGGAAGGGGATTGTCAAGTTGGCTACTAATGGCTAGCAACCTAAATTTTTTGGAAAATAATAATTATTGGGCATATTGTGATGAAATCAAATCAAATTTAGTGAAAGTTCTGGATTAATCCTAACATCTTTAATATTATAAAACTTGAGACTGTTATACATGTGTTCTTACTGAGGAAGTCAAAAAGTCAAATGACACTATGGAGGGAGGAAAGGGTCATTTATCTAACCTAACATGTATTTGAAGTGCATGTGTGCAAATTGTGTTAAAACTAAACTAAAATGATTAAGGACAGTAACAAGGTAATAGAAATGGATATGAATTCTTTCATGTTTTACATTTGGAAAGTAATTATTCTCTGAATTATTTTTGTGTTATTTCATTAAAACACCTTGGTACCCTGAATTACTTGTAAAACAGTTCGCTTAGATAAGTGGGGGAAAAACATTTTCTCTTTTTCAATAGCAGGAAAATCTAAGCAATGAAAAATTGTGGAAAACAAATTCAGTCAACCTACATGTACATGTACTTTTATCTACAAATTTCATTAATGTCTCTAACTGCAAAATTGTTAACAACTGGTGTGGTTTTATTTATTATCTGTTACAGCCCAATCTGTTTCAAAATTTCTATTGATTTCAAACAGCTACATGTCTTTATTCCGTTTTAAATGATCATACACGTAACATAAGCCAATTTGTTCAGTGTTTTCAAGAAAAAATACATTATCTATACTGAGAAAAATCCAGATATTCATGTTTGTTTTATATTTCATATAGTTGTAATGTACCACAGTCTCATAATGTAAATCTTCAATTGTTAAAATTGCCAAAAATCGGTTCGGCCGGTTTGGAAAAAATCGGCGGAACCGAACCGGATTTTTCCCCAAATCGCCGGATAATCCGGCCGGACCGGATATCCGGTACATCCAAACTAGATCATATTTGCATACAGTGCATACCCTTACATTACAAACAAATTTGTTCTAAGCAAACACAGTGAATAATAATCAGCTACAATGATGGTATTATGCATGCATTGTGAAATGGTCTCATTTAATGGAAAACCACAGCATGGTGACCATTTCTATTTGAGTAGATGATGTTTAAATCACTTTGAACCCTGTGGGCAAATATATAACAATATGTTTTCAAACAAAAACCTGTCACTAAATGGGTAAATTAGACTTAATCATTATAAAAATAGATATTGCAATATTGAACTACACTAGTTAATCTCTAAATCTAAGTTCTTTTAATTTAGGAACAGTTAACACTTACAAATATGAGGTTTTCAGCAAGCAAAGTTAACAGACCCCTAGCTTGATTTAAAAAGAGGCAGGGTGGTAGACTTGTTAAGGGATTCTGACTGGTATTCTGACTGGACCATTCATGAGCTAAACAGGACAACTGCTTACTATGCTATCATTCTGTGTTCCGTATACATGTAAGGCAGCGTTCGACAAATCGCCTGTCCGGACGCCCGGGGCAACCAAAACTCATGTCCGGGCAAGTGGATTGTCAAAGTGACCTGCCCGCCAGGCAACTACTTTTTTACCTAAAAGTGACCCTTTAAAATTTAAATATGATGCAAAGTATGGTACTTTTTTAAACGTCACACTGTCCTAAAAAGGGATTGTCAAAAGCGAGACAAACCAAGGTGAAAAATCTAGAAATGTTACCGTCACGTTCCTCAGCGATACGATAACCTTCGTAGTTCGTACATGTTATTGTATCACACACGTTTTCAATCTTTCACTCATTGCATAACGTTAGTTCAGTACGGAATGCTAATGTCCCGCGGTGCAATAAGATATATACAGTACATACAACAGCAGGCTGTACAACAGTGCACTGAGCGCACTGAGCAGACTATTTGCTTAAATACATGAACATTTTGCTTGGGTTTTTGGGAACAGTTGACATGATTGGTTCATTCCGGGAGTTGGGACTCTTTCAATGTGGGTACACACGTGTGTATCTGGTAATCTGATTTTCATGTTAGAATTTTGCTCCCCGTATATGTAACTAGAATTACTGTACAGTATGTGTATGAGTGACACAAGTGAAAGAAACACAGATGCTACTGTAAGGGTTCCCATTTTCTTTTTTCTGTTGCAAAGATTATGAAACAATTTCGAACAATATTTCATGTACATTAAGACACAAACAGTTGTTTAATACATGACAATTCACTCAAATAGTTCATATATCATTCCATTCGTGATAAGTAACCGTTTATAAAATGTGAATATTTTCTTCATACGGCCTGGCATTAACGCTAGTGTAGGTGCTAAATACAATCGGGGAATCCCCACTTGTGCTTCCGGGCAAGTTGATTTGACGCCCGGGCAGCCAAACTTTAGCAACTAACTGCAAGTGGAATTTGGATCGATTTGTCGAACACTGATGTAAGGTACTTCATTTATAGGCTAATTAAGATTATTAAGTTTAAAAAAAAATGTAATCTTAACAACAACAAAATAATAATACTTTCTTGTTCTCAGGAGGGGAAGGGCAGACCCCCAGGGGGGGGGGGGCAGGGCAGGCCCATGGAGGGGCAAGGCGGGCAGCCTCTGTAAAACAGCAAAGTTAGGGGTCTGAAGTAATAAATTAAGGAAGAATTTTTTTAAGAAGATTTGAAGCAAATGCACCTTTTTTGTTCAAATTTTCATTCTCTTGTTTCTGAAATTATGTTTCACAAAATGTTGTTTTGATATACATGTACGGTACTCTATTCCAGTACTCTATCAAGGCATACACCAAGGGTTCTTAATTCATTTTTTCCAAGGGCCATCATTTTACAACAGCCTCAGGCCATGGGCCAATTGCATGACAAAACCAGCGTCACGTGACAAACAAAAGACATCAAAACAATCCCCGAATACAAACAAGCTGTGAGCGTGCGCGATAAGAAGGATGTACAGGTGTATGCCAGATGTCAGTGGTTCTCTTTATCAGCCTTCCTTTGACAAGCCGCAAGTTTGCAAATTTTATAACGAAACTAAAATTAACATTTTGCTTGATAAGCCGCGATGTTATGGTGCGCAGATCTGCCTAGGAAAAACCCACAATAAACAAGTATTTCAGGATTTTTACCAATCTCCTTCAGATTTTTTTCCCCGCTACGACTATTGTCTGGCAGGCCAGAGTGGATTGTCTAACGGGCCAGAGTGGATTGCCTGTCGGGCCAGAGTGGATTGTCTGGCGGGCCAGAGTGGATTGTCTGGCGGGCCAGAGTGGATTGTCTGGCGGGCCAGAGTGGATTGTCTGGCGGGCCAGAGTGGATTGTCTGGCGGGCCAGAGTGGATTGTCTGGCGGGCCAGAGTGGATTGTCTGGCGGGCCAGAGGGATTGTCTGGCGGGCCAGAGTGGATTGTCTGGCGGGCCAGAGTGGATTGTCTGGCGGGCCAGAGTGGATTGTCTGGCGGGCCAGAGTGGATTGTCTGGCGGGCCAGAGTGGGATTGTCTGGCGGGCCAGAGTGGATTGTCTGGCGGGCCAGAGTGGATTGTCTGGCGGGCCAGAGTGGATTGTCTGGCGGGCCAGAGTGGATTGTCTAACGGGCCAGAGTGGATTGTCTAACGGGCCAGAGTGGATTGTCCGGCGGGCCAGAGTGGAATGTCCGGCGGGCCAGAGTGGAATGTCCGGCGGGCCAGAGTGGAATGTCCGGCGGGCCAGAGTGGATTGTCCGGCGTGCCAGAGTGGATTGTCCGGCGGGCCAGAGTGGATTGTCCGGCGGGCCAGAGTGGATTGTCCGGCGGGCCAGAGAGGATTGTCTGGCGGGCCAGAGTGGATTGTCTGGCGGGCCAGAGTGGATTGTCTGGCGGGCCAGACTGGATTGTCCGGGGGCCAGAGTGGATTGTCCGGCGGGCCAGAGTGGATTGTCTGGCGGGCCAGATTGTCTGGCAGGCCCTGTGTAAATATTTTCTATAATATGCAATACAAATTTTGCTGAAAACCAAGTTGTCTATCAGGAAAGGTCAAATAAATGTCATGGTTGCCCAGATAAGATTTTTGGTTGTCCCAGGCAACCGGCCATAAGATTTGTTGAACACTGACTCTATCTAACAATGACATATTTATGAATATGTACAATGTAGGTCACCATATTTTTGACACACTGTATGAACGACATTGTGACAGCACTGAATGATAATACTTAAACTGAATAAAATGAACAATTGTTGTTCAACATATTCATTGTTGAATTTACATTGGAAGGTACATAAATTTACATTGAAAGGTACATAAATTTACATTGGAAGGTACATAAATTTACATTGGAAGGTCGCTAAAGTTACAAAAAGACACACAACATTTGAGTATAAAAACACACCTATCAACACAGAATGATAGCATAGTAGGCAATTGTCCTGTTTGGCTCATGAATGGTCCTTATCAGTCAGAATAGTTCATTCTGAGGTATGATTATAGCTACAGTAAAATCCCAGAGCTTCTTCACCATGGGATTGGGCCTTAAGTGGGCCCCTGGACTCCACGCTGAAAAGACGCAGTGCTTCGCGTGCACATTAATGTGCCCCTCAACAAGTCTAACACCCTGCCCCTTTTTAAATTAAGCTAGGAATCTGCAATGTTTATTAACAGATTTTGTTTAATTATTTATGATGGTTTTAGAGTAATTAAGATTTAGCTGATGTTGCCTCTACATGTCCAGAGGCCTATACCTTTAAAAAACAACAGATTTACCAAAGAAAATGTGGTTACACATCACAAACTTTGCATAAATATGCAAATTGTTGCCTAAGACTGTAAAATGGTCAATTTGTAACCAATTTTGATAATATTTTTGCAACTATGGTGGTTTTCAATAGATGCCTCTACACATACATATACATTTAACTACTGTATCTAATCAGTGTTGCCTCCAAGTCTGTAGACCTACGGTATACTGAATACGGACAGATACAGAAATCTAACCCCTGTACTATGATTTGAGCCCTCTCCCTGACACAAAGATTTGATACATCCTTTCCCCTCCACCCACATATACCCACCCACACACCCTGCCTTCCCACACACACCCAGCCTTCCCACACACACCCAGCCTTCCCACACACACCCAGCCTTCCCACACACACACACAGCCTTCCCACACGCACCAAGCCTTCCCACACGCACCAAGCCTTCCCACACACACCAAGCCTTCCCACACACACCCAGCCTTCCCACACACACCCAGCCTTCCCACACACACCCAGCCTTCCCACATACACCCAGCCAACCCACACATCCAGCCTGCCCATGCACTCACAGTTTCTCCATTTCTCTGAATAAAGTGCTTTAAACTCCAGCTTGTGGGACACGTCTTGCGGGACACGTCTTGCGGGACATGTCTTGCAAGACACGGCTTGCAGGACACAGCGCTTGAGGAACACACCGCTTGCAAGACACAGCTTGTGGACAACAGCTTGTGGACAACAGCTTGTGGACAACAGCTTGTGGGCAACAGCTTGTGGACAACAGCTTGTGGGACACAAAATTCAGTGTTTTGTAATGGAAACCAACCAATTTTCTCCACACAACCACAGCTACAATTAGGATCATTGTTAGAAAAATTAACACTTAATTAACAATAACCTCTTGAAAAATCTCGACTTAAATATGTACCAGCAACATTTCTTAATATATTTCTTTATTTACATTTCTAATATGGTTGCCACCTGACTGTATGTTCTCTTCATACACAGTAAATAGGTGTTTCTTCATCTGTTTTACAGTAAGTGTTTAAAGGATTAGTTCAGTGGTCAAGCATGTCTATCTTATATAAAGAGGACTTCAAAACAAAGAAAATGGTGATGAAAAGTTCAAAATATTATTCCGTTAAGAAAATATTCAAGTTTAAAGTTTGGTATCATTCTCAGATTTCTGAAAGTCTATGTTTTTTCAAGAAAGTTTATTTAATTTTATGTATTTCAAAGAAGGTTTATTTAATTCTTTCACTATTCAAATTATTTTCCCTCAAACTTTCTTCAGGTGGTATATTATAAATACCCTTCCTAGATTCAGTTTTACTACTTTTTTAACATATCCCATGGTTTTTAGGCAAGGACAAAATATGATAGAATACATAAGACTTTGAGGAATCTCAGGCTATGACATCACAACCAAAGTCTGCTTTTAGTCGTTTCTACACAAATAATACCAAACTTTAAACTTAAATATCTCCTCAACGGAATAAGATTTTGAATGCTTTCTTCACCATTTTGTTTCTTTTGAAGTCCTCTTTCATATAAGATAAACACGCCTGACCACTGAACTAATACTTTAAAATAGCTGTTATATGAGATCATAGAATCTTTTCCACAGGAGAAGGGGGTCATAAAATTGAAAGCACTCTGAACTAAATTCTGTCCATAGATTGTATTACATCCTTGTAATAAATTGAATCTAAACTGCACTTTATGAATAAAGGTTACCCCCTGCCCCTTCACAATTTGGGATACATCCTTAGTATAAGAGATCTTCATTGAAAGCACACTGCTCTCCCTCAATTAATCAAGTAAAAAGATTACACAACAATGCATTTCCAGTCTGCCCAGTCATGTCACTTGAAAAAGTTTTCAGTTTGTGAGATTGTAGGGTTGGAGGTCAGATAATCATAAATATGTATAACGCTGTATCCTACAGGGTCACAATACCTATTAATCTCATCTCAATATTCAATTGCATTATACTGTACTGAAAATATAGATTCAGTCTATCACAGTAGAGCAACGAGTCCTGTCCTTTGTGGAAGAAACTCTACAAGATGGCACCAAAAGAGTTAAGTGCTATGGGGCCTTAGGAAAAATCACTATAAAAATCAAACTATTCTTATTACCAAATTTTAAGCTTGGGTGAAATTTATCATGATGCATTATCAATATATCACCTAAAAATATATTATCAAAATATCATCAAATATGTCATAAAATATCGATATGCCAATTATATGACGTCAAATTTCATAGTTACTGTTCTGTGCAAGGTAATCTCAGCTCACAAAAAAGCCAAGTAAAAATTGTTGAGCAAATTGACAAAATCATTTGCAAAATATTTACATAAATCTTCAAATAAACATCTACTATGCTTTAAAAATGTTTTTACATTTCTTTCAAAAGATCAAGTACAGAAACAATGAAAAAGCTTGGGCCTCAGCATAAGATCTTAAACAAAATTTGTTGTATCCATGTCTGTTGTTGTATCCATGTCTGTTGTTGTATCCATGTCTGTTGTTGTATCCATGTCTGTTGTTGTATCCATGTCTGTTGTTGTATCCATGTCTGTTGTTGTATCCATGTCTGTTGTTGTATCCATGTCTGTTGTTGTATCCATGTCTGTTGTTGTATCCATGTCTGTTTATCCATCTACCTATAAGTCACTGTATCACCTTTTTAATAGTTCATGTAATGTTTTATCATTAAAAAAATAATATGATATCGATATGACCCTTGAACTCTATATTGGCCATATCGATATCGAAATATATCGAAACATTAATATCTTGCTTCTGCTTACTAAATTTGCATAAAAACGTAATAATCTTAATATTCAAAAAGCAGTACCGTGTCCAATTGGCAATTCTCGATCCTTTTGACAAAATTTTTTCTTGTTTTAATGATTTTTAATTTGGAAACAATTAGTGAGGAAACTTAAATGGAAACTGATGTAAAAAGGTTTGTCTTATCAAAAGGTTAGAAACAATTTTGCTTAAACTTCTAAATTAAAAAAAGTGTAGTCAGTCATATGACATGCTATATGATTGAGCTTTCAGTGTTTACAGGGTACAGGTTAAAAGTGTAAGCAATTAACAATATCTTTATCTTAAATGAAAGGGGACTTTAAAAGAAACAAAATTGTGAAGAAAGCATTCAAAAATCTTATTCCGTTAAGGAGATATCGGGGAAGATATTCAAGTTTTGGTATCATTTGTGTAGAAACGACTGAATTCAGACTAGTTGTGACGTCACTGTCACTGTGATGCCATAGCCTCAGATTCCTCAGTCTTTATGTATTCTATCATATTTTGTCTACAATTCTGTGGCTTATAAACCATGGGATATGTCAAAAAAGTAGTAACACTTAAAGAGGAAGCCTCGTCTTATTAAAATACAGTAAAATTGGGGATGCGATATTTTGACGTCACTTTCGGCTGTGGACGCAAGATCCGATCCACTGTCTGTTTGTACCACAGTACAGCCAGACACTAGCATGTACGTTGTGTGTGCCAAGTTACATACACAGCGCATTACGTTACTGTGACGAAAATCTTGTTTGTTTTTTCCAACGCGTTTTTGTCAGAAAGCGAAAGTGAAATATTAGTATTATAATACTACAATAATAGTCACCAATTGAAAATTACTGAGAAAAAGAAGAATAAGATCAAAGCAAAAGTCGCAATAAACGATTCTACCGGAGCTCCAACTCACGATTGTTGATTTGAAAAACAATTGCTTCCGATCGCCGTAACCAACTGGGCTAACTCGTGCAATGACCTTTAAAGCGTTTTAAATAAGTATATTCAGTACCTTGCAATACGAGACAATGAATCGCACAGCAAAATTTCAACCAATCAAAAAATTTGAAAGGAATTCTAAATATTGTGCACATATGATGATTTCGCCTCTTTAATCTATGAAGAGTATTTATAATATACCCCCTGAAGAAAGTTTAAAGAAAAATAATTTACATAGTGAAAAATATAAAAACACTTTCTTTAAAATACATAAAGACTTTGAGGAATCTGAGACAGTGACGTCACAATTAATCTGAATTCAGTCGTTTCTACACAAATGATACCAAAACTTGAATATCTTCCCCGATATCTCCTTAACTGAATAAGATTTTTGAATGCTTTCTTCACCATTTTGTTTCTTTTAAAGTGCTCTTTCGTATAAGATAAAAATGCTTGACCACTGAACTAATCCTCTAAGTTAAAAACGACACACCATGAAAATCATGACCTTAATTTCCGGGTTCCCTATGATGAAAAAATGTATATAAATACTCTTTCTTCCCTCACACACTAAAGGATTGGGATGCTTTACCGCCAGACATTGTACATGCACCAAGTCTCAATTGTTTCAAAGCTAAACTTACTAAAACTTGTATTGCTAACTAGTTTTTTCACTCATACTTTTTACGCTCGGTTGGCATTCATGTCCTCTTGAAGGATTTTTGCCGACCTAACCGATTCAGATCAAGTTTGACCCATCCACTGTGACTAAGCCTCCAGAGTCTGAGATGGTGTTTTATTTTAGAATGCATTAGATTAACTTGCCTGTACAAATCTAAGAGAATTTTGTTGTGAATGAATTAATTTCATGCTACAAAATCTAAACTATGCTCTCTCAACTAGGGCTCTAACACATGCCTAACTGAACTAAAATCATAACGAGGATTTCAACCCACAACTTTATGAATCATGGATTCAACCACACTGTGACACAGACAATACTTAAAAAATTAACATGTCATAGTCATACTCATAGAGTCATACCACGACGTAGCGTAACTAACGTTTAACTCAATTAGCCTACAGTACACAGTAACGTTACCGCAAATCACACGACTATCTACGAGTTTATGAAATCAACATTAAAACAGTAAAGAATCATGAAATCTACACAAACGATTGTTCAAAGGTCCTAACAAATACAAATTCATACCATAACATTTTCAGCGGTGTCCAATACAACATCCATCTTGTCTGCTTGTTGTAGTTGTACTGCTTTCGAATTTCGGTTTAATTCTTTAATTGTTCAACGCAACCTCTGTGCGCACTGTAACTAACTAACGTTGGATATCGTATCTGAAAGTACTGTACCGTACCTACAGTCAGCAGCCTACACATTTGTTATGCTTTTGGTAACAGTTACAGGAGGTGCACGTGATTCTAAAGACTTAGATTGAGTATAGATATTCAATGCTTCTATCAATCACACTGATGGCACCAGTCTTAGTTGATTTTTTTTTTTTTGACGAGGATAAAAGCGTTGTCATTCAAAATGTAGTTTTCTGTCGTAGCTCTCAGAACGCGACAGAACTCCATGATCCAAAAACACTGACGTGGCATTTCACTTTTTTTGTATAGATGATAATAAAGAAAGCAGTGACGTGTCTAAGGCAGTGGCGTGGTGGCAAAGGGCCCAGGGAAACTCCCCCAGTGAAGCTATCTGAGAGGGCGTCGAATACTCACAGGGTCGCAAAAATTAACATGAGAATATATTTGTATATACTTTTTTATTCTCAACTTCTGTAATTTGTATCATTTACAAAACAAAGTTGTAAATATTTTCTCTCAAAGCTTTATTCTCACATCCAAAACATTAAAATCATCCCTAGACCCAACTAAAAACACATATTGTAGTCAATGAGATGCTACATTTGAACATTCGTTCAGAAATCTTTATTCCTTTTAATTAACTTTAGTAACAAGTCCCAGCTTCATGGGGCTTGTCTTCCGTGGCGCTTAGATGTAGTTGACCTTAGATTTGACACAATCTGACAATATTGATTTTCTGCTATCAAAACCGCGAGAAATACAGGGCTTCCGGGGGCTTTTTAATAGATTTCACACCATTTTAAACAAATTTTCTGTTATCAAAATCACGTATACGGCTTTTGGGGACTTCGCACCCAGCACCCCCACCTACAGCGTTACCCGATGCATAGATTTGACACATTTCAAAACAATTTTCTGCTATCAAAATCACGAGAAACGTAGGGCTTCTGGGGACTTCGCCTCCTTGGTTCCCACCAGGGCTTTGCCAGCATGCCTTCAAATTTGTTTTTAGGTTTCGTTAAATTTTCTTAAATTTTCAGATAATTCCTTTTATGTGGAGGAAATTTTCCTGAAATTACCTTCAACTTCGTGAAATTTTCTTCATTTTTCGAAAATTTTCTTCAAATTTTGGAAAAATTTCTTTAATTTTCAAGAAATTTTTGTAATTTTAGGGGGCATTTTTAAGTTGCAATTTTCGTGATATTTCCTTCATTTTTTTTTTTCTTTAAATTTTGGGAATTTTTCTTTCATTTTAGGGAAAATTTATTTTATTTAAGGGCATTTTTAAGTTCAATTTTTAGGTGTTTTTGCTCAATTTGCTTCAATTTTCTTGAAGTTTCCCTCAGTTCTCGGAAATTTGTTCAATTTTTTGAAATTTTTAGGAAATTTTTTGGGAAATTTCCTACATTTTTGTGAAATTTGTTTCAATTTTTGAAAAATTTCCTTCACTTTTAACTTTTCAAGTTAAATTTTAGGAGTTTTTGAAATTTTGGTCAAATTTACTTCAATTTTGACATTAGAAATGGCTTTGCTTAAAACCAGGTACATCGCAACCTGCCCTCAAACAGAGCAGGGCCGGTCGGAGTAAACGTTTTATATTTCTTGTTTCCCAAACCACAAAACTGTATACAGTTGTACCTCTCCAAGGCTCTTTCAAGATAACAACTACTCCCACTGGTGTTACATGGTAGTTTTAGTGACACACATCTGAATTTAATGGCAATCCTTTGTAATATATAAGTAGTAACCGTAATCAATGCTGGCATCGTTTGTCTTTCCTGCTGGGGAAAGGTAAAATGAACTATGAGCATAGAACTATTCATACCTCAATGTTATGATGCAAACTTAATCTTGTTAAATGATGTGGTTAATTTGCTGCTTGAAAATTGCAAGCCAAATTTGTAAACAGTGCCTTTACTAATGTAGGAAATTTCCTTCATTTTGCGTCAATTTTCTTAAATTTTGGGAAGTTTTCTTCAATTTTTGGGAAATTTCTTTCATTTTCGGGAAATTTTACCCGAAAATCTGAGTCTTCACGGACCTCAACCAGGGCTTTGTCCCACATTGGTTTTAAGTAATTTCTTAAACGGTGCCATATAAACGGTGCTACCAATTTAGATATATCAGTCTATGCGCCCAACGTTTTATTCTTAATATGAGCGTTTTTTTTTTTGTTTTTTTTTAGGGGGGGGGCGCCAAAATGGCTTCCCAGTGAAACATGATTCACCACGCAACAAGGAGTATACAATCAAAGGCCGTGGCCGTCTTGATATAATGTCCAGCACTGGATGCTTTCGGGACGTTAAAACCTTGCTATGATATGCTATGCTATGCTATGCTATGCTAATTCTGACCTTTCTTTATTCTTGAATAAATTCTACAATAAATTCTATCAAATTAAATCTACCAGCGCAAGTGTATAAAACATCCAATCATAATTAGTATCTAAACCTTATCAACTAAGATAACTATTCCAAAGTTAACATCATCTGATTATAACATAGGCTAAACAGTCTTAGCCTTTGTAAATTTGATCCGTACGCCTATACAGTTCCTTCTGCGATGTAATGTGCATTTCACTATTCCTACTTGCCGTGAAAGTCATCTGTTTATGTCGTTTCACAAATTAAGACTTTTTATGCTAGGCCCGTAGCCAGGAATTTGGAGGAGGGAGGGAAGGGGGAGGGGAGGGGGGCGTCGTGTCGTTTTTCGTACAAACGGGAACAAAATCTTGAAATTCCGGGTGTTTATTTTTTTTTTGTTACATTTCAAAAGGGCGCTTTCTGAACAAAAGGGGTTCATGAATTTGAAAGGGGGTTCGTTTCGGGTACCTATTATATTTTTAGACTTCAAAAGGGCACTTTCTCAACAAAAGGGGATTCGTTCGCTCGGACAAACTCCTTCTGGCTATGGGCCTGCAATAGGACGAGAATAATAATGCACATGTGTAAGTGATGATATGTGTAAGTGATGATACATAAATTGAAATATGCAGATTATAGGGAAATCTTGAAAAAGACATGATTGTCATCCTTTTTCGCGTCATATTTCCGCATATAAGAAAAACAATGGTCTCAATCGTACTAAAACACAACCATTAAGCAGAAGGCACTGATGGTACCAGTTTGCCGGATGAGCTTGTCTATTCTTATCACGGTTTGGCAGAAACCCAATAAAACAAATAGGGTTAATAAACTATCAAAAATTCGTTGACCTCCTGCTGACATAACAAGCTAGAGAACTCAACCAACACAATGGCAATGATGATTGTTTCATCACTGGTTTCATGCGGATGCTATTGTTCCAAATCACAAGACGGTTTTCCCGGGTCTGTTCTTTTTGTTAAAGACAATGGATGGAACGGAACGTTGTTCCACAGATGTTTTCCGGTGAGATGAGACCTGTTAAAAAAAGACATAGTGGGTACTTTATACAGGTCTCCTTGTGTAGTTGCCAAACTTAGCATATTTTTCCATTGTCAATTGGTGATAAACACTAAGCTGGGGGCGATGGATATACCTTTTGAGATGGAAGGCAGGCCCCTAGGGAGATGGGATGCGTTCGCACCCCACCCGACCTATAATGTTTACCGAGGAAACACACAGAGAGGCGGCGGAAGATGTTTGAATGGGGGCGGGAGGGGGAGGCACAGTATTTGAGGGGCACTTTTCAACTGTCTTATTTACAAAGCATGTATAGCTTTATAGGGGTCACCCCCTTCCCTTCCCCACCGAAAAATTTCTTCACTTTTATTGGTCCAGAAATTACCAGTGACCCATTTTCCCTATTTCTTTTTTAGTTACAGCTTTAAAACTTAAAAATATTTTCGTCCAAAATTCGGTAAAAGAGAACAAATCGATTCCAAAATTTGCAAATTTATACATCATAAGTCTTGAAATCGGAGAGATTGTATTGGTCATGACTCGGAATATATTTCATGTCTAAAATAATGTGAAAACTAAGCAAACAAGGGGCCCGAGTACTTAAGATTATTATTCAGGGGCAATCATTTTCTTGCTGAGAATAAATGTAACTCAGTATATCAGTCAGTCAGTAGGCCTATAAATTAGACCATGTGGCTCAAATTCACACCCAGTCTTCAGCGAGTCAGTGGCAGACCCCAAATTAAAAGCGCTCCAGAGCTGACGAGTGAAATTTGGGGTGTTTTATTTGATATTTGTGTTACTTTCTTCAATCATAAAAAAAAAGAAAATTATAATAAAGGTAGCTTAAGCATATTTTGATAAAGGCCTAATACTTTTTTTCTTTAAAATCTTTGTTGTAAGGGGCATCTTTTATCTCCAGATAGGAGAGAGCACCTGAGTTTATGTCAGACAATGGCCCGGGTCCAAATAGTAAGATTTTCCCTGCATGGCCCATTTCAAAGATGCCCAACTTATGAAATTTGGGGTGGCTTGCACTCTAGAACTGTATACAGCTTGCAGGTGTACAGGAACTGTATACAGGTAGACAGGAACTATATACAGGTAGACAGGAACTGTATACAGGTAGACAGGAACTGTATACAGGTAGAAGCTATGAGTTTTTATAACTTATAAGCATAAAAAAAAAGACAGAGGTAAAGGCCTTAAGTATGAACAAGTCCAACATGCCTGTATGTAGGGCTGTTGAGCCCCAACTTTGACTTTGGGGGAAATTTAAAACAGTGTTTGCGCGTAAACGTTCATAATTTTAGTCTTTTTAGGGCTATTTTGTCTAATTTTCTTTACTGAAAGAAGAAAAAGCTTTTCAATGTTTAAAAGGGCAGGTTCCTTCTCTATAACAGTAAAAATGGCACTTGTCAGCTTTTCCATCTGAAAAAGTGGGGGAGGGGGCGTGCCCCTGATTCCGCCGCCTATGGAAACACATTCCCACATCCCACGGAAAATTCTACGAAAGAGGTTAGTTAAGCAACTTAAGCATGGCTTTTCAAACATACTGACTGCTGAAATAACCCACTATTTACCGTGCCCGTAGCTAAGGGTGGTTCATCCGAGCAGTGGTGTAACGGCTATGCGCTCTCTGGCGCTAGAACGTCCCCCTGGACCCCACCGTGGCCCTATTCGCTCCTCCGATCCTTGCGTCGATTTCCGCTCGCTTTTTCCGCCCGCGGGTTATGCCATTGCATCCGTGTCATCGAGCCTCATTTTCGACAAATTGCCATTCAAAATGTTTCTTTTTCGAAATACCTGAATACAGTAGCAAAGTGCCCTTTCACGACCCCCCCTCTTCCTTTAAATATCTGGATATGCAACTCACTCTTGCCCTACAAAATCCCGTTTCATCCATTGACAAACTGAAAACGAAACAAATTAACAAAAATAAGAATAATAAGCAGAGACGGCGGGGCAAAAGCAAAAACGGACTATCTGCATAATTAGTGTTCATTATCAACATATTTAACCCCCGCGTTCAAAGAGAGAAGTCAGGCTCAGAGGAGTTAATCTCAGAGGAGTCAGGCTCAGAGGAGTCAGGCTCAGAGGAGTCAGGCTCAGAAGAGTCAGGCTCAGAGGAGTCAGGCTCAGAGAAGTCAGGCTCAGAGGAGTTAGTCTCAGAGGAGGCTCAGAGGAGTCTCAGGAGTCAGGCTCAGAGGAGTCAGGCTCAGAGGAATTAGGCTCAGAGGAGTCAGGCTCAGGCTCAGAGAGTCAGGCTCAGGAGTCAGGCTCAGAGGAGTCAGGCTCAGAGGAGTCAGGCTCAGAGGAGTCAGGCTCAGAGAAGTCAGGCTCAGAGGAGTCAGGCTCAGAGGAGTCAGGCTCAGAGGAGTCAGGCTCAGAGGAGTCAGGCTCAGAGGAGTCAGGCTCAGGCAGGCTCAGAGGAGTCAGGCTCAGAGAGTCAGGCTCAGGCTCAGGCTCAGAAGGCTCAGAGTCAGGCTCAGAGGAGTCAGGCTCAGAGGAGTCAGGCTCAGAGGAGTCAGGCTCAGAGGAGTCAGGCTCAGAGGAGTCAGGCTCAGAGGAGTCAGGCTCAGAGCAGGCTCAGAGAAGTCAGGCTCAGAGGAGTCAGGCTCAGAGGAGTCAGGCTCAGAGGAGTCAGGCTCAGAGAGTCAGGCTCAGAGGAGTCAGGCTCAGAGGAGTCAGGCTCAGAGGAGGCTCAGGCTCAGAGGAGTCAGGCTCAGAGGAGTCAGGCTCAGAGGAGTCAGGCTCAGAGAGGAGTCAGGCTCAGAGGAGTCAGGCTCAGAGGAGTCAGGCTCAAAGGAGTCTCCAGAGGAGTCAGGCTCAGAGAGTCAGGCTCAGAGGAGTCAGGCTCAGAGGAGTCAGGCTCAGAGGAGTCAGGCTCAGGTCAGGCTCAGAGGAGTCAGGCTCAGAGAAGTCAGGCTCAGAGGAGTCAGGCTCCAGAGGAGTCAGGCTCAGAAGGAGTCAGGCTCAGAGGAGGCTCAGGCCCAGGCTCAGAGGAGTCAGGCTCAGAGGAAGGCTCAGAGGAGTCAGGCTCAGAGGAGTCAGGCTCAGAGGAGTCAGGCTCAGAGGAGTCAGGCTCAGAGGAGTCAGGCTCAGAGGAGTCAGGCTCAGAGGAGTCAGGCTCAGAGAAGTCAGGCTCAGAGGAGTCAGGCTCAGAGGAGTCAGGCTCAGAGGAGTCAGGCTCAGAGGAGTCAGGCTCAGAGGAGTCAGGCTCAGAGGAGTCAGGCTCAGAGGAGTCAGGCTCAGAGGAGTCAGGCTCAGAGGAGTCAGGCTCAGAGGAGTCAGGCTCAGAGGAGTCAGGCTCAGAGAAGTCAGGCTCAGAGGAGTCAGGCTCAGAGAAGTCAGGCTCAAAGGCTGAGAGAGCAGGCTCAGAGGAGTCAGGCTCAGAGGAGTCAGGCTCAGAGGAGTCAGGCTCAGAGGAGTCAGGCTCAGAGGTCAGGCTCAGGCTCAGAGAGTCAGGCTCAGGCTCAGAGAGTCAGGCTCAGAGGAGTCAGGCTCAGAGGAGGCAGGTTCAGAGAGGAGTCAGAGTCAGGCTCAGAGCTCAGAGGAGCTCAGAGGAGTTAGGCTCAGAGGAGTCAGGCTCAGAGGAGTCAGGCTCTGAGGAGTCAGGCTCAGAGAAGTCAGGCTCAGAGGAGTCAGGCTGAGAGAGTCAGGCTGAGAGGAGGCCAGGCAGGCTGAGAGGAGTCAGGCTGAGAGTCAGGCTCAGAGGAGTCAGGCTGAGAAGAGTCAGGCTCAGGCTCAGAGTCAGGCTCAGAGGAGTCAGGCTGAGAAGAGTCAGGCTCAGAGGAGTCAGGCTCAAAGGAGTCAGGCTCAGAGGAGTCAGGCTCAGAGGAGTCAGGCTCAGAGGAGTCAGGCTCAGAGGAGTCAGGCTCAGAGGAGTCAGGCTCAGGGAAGTCAGGCTCAGAGGAGTCAGACTCAGAGGAGTCAGGCTCAGAGGAGTCAGGCTCAGAGGAGTCAGCTCAGAGGAGTCAGCTCAGAAGTAAAAATGTGGACTCCAGTTTTTATTTTTAAAACGTTTGTTGAAACGTTTAGGAACGTTGTTTTGACGTTATTCAAACGTTGATACAACGTCATCAATATACGTTGCTTAGACCTTAGAGTAAGATGATTATTAAACGTGTTTGTAAATATTCGCCAAATTCATAATGATGTTTTATAAACCTGATTGAAACGTTGCCAATAATGAAATGAACTCCAAACTCCATGTGCCGATAATTCAAATTTCTAAGCTTTAAAGTTAAGTTGTATTGGACTAAGCATACAAATGTTCACGAACACTGATAAATCAGAATAAGACGGTAACTTTCCTATCTCTTTATCATATTGTGTGATTGTTTCACCTTTAAATGCAAAATTTCAAAAAAATGTACTAAATATGAAAATGTTTTAATGACAACTTCCAGTTCAGCGTACTATTCAAGATCACAGTTAGTGCAGTCACGGAGTGGAGTCTCAACGTGGAGTTGAACGTAAATAAAAACGAATGAATACAATTTCACTCAAGTAATCGTCTAAATGTATATTTGGAAGTTAAATTGAAGGTATATGGACAAGTGATCCTTGTCTGAAGAGCATTAAATTCTAAACTTAAAGTCTTAAAATAATAACAATAAACAAATAAATCTGACTTAAAGTTATAATAATACTCATTTTTCTGTTCACTATTGCCGACCTCTCCAATTCAAAATATTTGGGGAAAAACCCCCCAAAACAATAGCTTAACATAAACATTTTTTTTCTATTCTGAGGTCACATATAGCTCAACTTATGCTAATTAAATATCAAAGTATTGAAATACTATAATATTGTCAATTTATCATGGATTTCAATGTAACTTATTGCTGTTTCCATGGTGACTATACTCTAAACCATTTAAAGTTAATGTTGTTGCTGTAACCTGGGGCGAGTCTTTTATTATATTTTTATGGGGTGGGGGTGGAGTGGCGGTGGGGGAGGGGGAGCCATTTAGCCTCTAAAAATACATGTAAACTTCCTTGGCCCAAAATAAAAGATGTTTGGACCTATGTCATACACTACAGATTCTACATTGTGTACAGAATTGAAGACGACCCTTCATCTGTTAATCTGTAAATTGAAGATAAATTCTCCAAAACTAAAGTAGAAAAAATAAAAGTGTAACTTTATACCAATTTTAGTCAGTTGATCTTGACGTTTTTTAATTTGTATTATAACATATCAAGTGGATTATATACTACTTTGCAAAAACATTGAACAGTTGAATAGCAAACAGACTTAAAAATGAGCTAAAAAGTGAATACTCCTTTTAATTCGCTGGTAAAATTCCTATATATGATATGCGGTGCGTGGTGAATGCAGATAGAGGAAATCATAAAATGATGAAGGTATTTTCATAAGCTTTAAATTTCCCTTAGCAAAGATATTTTTCCCAGACGTATTTCAAATTTGAAAAATGTAACATTGCATAAGGCTTTAATGTTAGGATAGCAAAGGATTATGGGAAATATTACAAAATGGCGGCTTCAATGTAGCAAAATGTTCCCATTAATAGAAACATTTATGTTCCCATTAATAGGTATGCTACCGGACTGTTTACTGCAAACGATTTTTAAACGTTTTAAAAACGTTCAATGCTATCGTTTTGCTTGAACGTTACATCTACGTTGAATGTATATGTTGCACGATCGTATTTTCAAACATTGCGAAAACGTTAATACATGAACGTTTTAACAACGTTTTTTATCCAACGTTTTGTTTTTACGTTATATTGACGTTGGCTTTGCACAGTGTTTGAACGTATATTTTAAACGTAACCAAAATTTTGATACCACCGTTCAGAAAACGTTTTTAACACGTCCAATGCTAAGGTTTTGTTTTAACATTATGCTGAAATTGAACTTACACGTTGCACGAACGTATTTTTCAAACGTTGCCCAAACATTAATACAGAAACGTTATAATAACGTTTTATATACGTTTGTTTTTACGTTATACATTAAATCGAGGTTATTTCAAACGTCGCGAAAACGTTGATACAAACGTTTTTCGAAACGTTTCTTAAGAAACGTTTGTAGAACGTTTTGGATGTAACATTATTAAATAACGTTAAACAAAAACGTTGATTCGACGTAATTAATCCAACATTATTATCGTAACCAAAATATAAACTTTACAAAACGTTGTGAAACGTTGTGTGTTAGTTATGAAGTCAGTCACACCCTACCTGGTTATCTGAACACTTCTTGAAAAGAGTAGGGTGAAAACCCGGTGTTCATCCTTTTCCATCAAGGTTACACGAGACTGGCATCTGCTATAGCTAAAGGTAGCATCATGTACAGAACAAAACAACGATGCTCCACCGTCCGACGACGACGAGTGAACACACAATTACAATGACGGGTCGTCGCCTGCGTATTCGGTTATGATAGTAACAATGCTATCACGAAACGCTTAATACGACCCGGACGAGAACACAGGTACGACGTACGGACAGACATAACATCGACAACCAAGTCAATGTCCACGGCCTTTGATAACCAGTTGTGGTGCACTGGCGTGTCTACCCAACCCAGGCTTGAACCCAGGGCCTCGTGGTCTGTAGACAGGTATGATAACCGCTACACCACAGTTAGTAGACAAACCGTCCTGACAAGTGTCTGCTTTTGGCCGATGATTTCCTGCAACGTACGCAGATGACGTCGGTGCACACAAAGTGACGAAACAACAGTGCCAAACGCGCTCCATGATCGCGCGTATACCGTTACTATGTATTATACTATCACTATGGTTTGTTTTCGAAAACAATGCGCTGATGATATACTTGATCATTTCCGTTGTATACGTGTCACAAACGAGATTATCTATTATATCAGTATATTAACGATGTACAACAGTAAAATGATTTCAGCTGTTGTATTTTTAAACAAGTTCCTGAACCACATGTGTGGCCGCGGTAGTGATTTATTCACGTAAGTTTTCCGTTCTCCAGATCTCGATTTCCCAATTGACTTGAGTCAAGGATCATTTGAATGCGTGTGAGGTATTGGTTATGAAGCAATTAAGCGGGAAGGGGGTTCAATTTAAGTGCCGAATGCCCGCACTGATTCCTACATATACATGTTGATACCTATGATGTTTCCTGGACGAAAGGCTAGTAGCCTGAGATTCCAGACCTAGAAGTGTCAAGTAATTCGTGACTCTAGGCCTTGAAGTGAAAGCGAAAAGCCCGATTACACCAGTGCTTCCAGCCTGTTCTTAAACAAATTTAGCTTGCATGCTTCCACAACCTCCTTTTGTAACTTATTCCATAATTTGCAAATCCGATGGAGAAAAAATAAATCGAATGCTGGTGAATGAATGTGATTGAAGAATTTTCCCGTTTTTAGAATCTCTTGTTCTAGTATTATTATGAATACCTAGGTAATAAATTTGCAACTCTTGTATCATATATAGGCCCATCATTTTATATACTTCAATTATATCACCTCTTGCTCTTCTGTAAGTTAATGTTGGTAGTTTCAGATTGTTAAGCCTGCCAGGATATTGCAGATTACGCAAATGAGAGATAAGTTTGGTGGCTCTCCTTTGAACATTTTCGATCAACTCAATGTGCTTTTTCTTTGATGGGTGCCAGAGACAGATTAAGAATTCCAGATGAGGTCTTACAAATGCCTTGTAGAGTTGGACTATAAAGAGGTTTTGTCAAGATATGTGAATGATCTACGGATGAGTCCAAGTATCATATTCATGCAGCGGCACCAGAACATAGGAAGAATGGAGGGGGAGGGGGGAGAGGGGTGGCAATGACCAATTCAGTAATTCCAGTTTTTGCCACATTTTTTGGACAAATCCTATTCACTTTTCAAGACAGAAACAACGAAAACTTGTTAAACCAAGGCGAAAATTCTGGTCGCCACGTGCATCAGAATTTTGTTCACTGCAACGAAAATTTCTCATTCGACGACCAAAAAATAAATAAAAAAATTAACCGGCCTATCACTCTATCCTCTATATAGTGGTTCGTCATCTCCTGAGAAGAGTACGTGGCAATATGATTCAGGTTTTTAAAATCCTATCTGGTAGTGATGCTTTGATTTCCTATTATTTCTTGCATGTTTCCTCATCATTTGAAGTTGATCAAAGAGCTCTCACGGGACCATATTCGGCGTTTTAGTTTTTTGCAAGGGATTGTTAACGAGAGGATGGTTTGCCTGAGTGGGTGGCTAAGTTCCAATTCTGTTCACAATTTTAAAGACAACAGTTATAAGTTTTTATTTTTTTAATAACTTTGGGGCGTTTTTTATTTTATGTGTTATCTTTTGTGATGGTGGGGTTAGTTTCAGCTTTTTATGGGGTGACTAACCCTTCCTAGGACGTCATCTTCTTATGTTTTGTTATTACTAGCCTACTTCAGGAGTAAAACGCACGACTGATTCAGCGAGGGGGTTTGGTATTTCACCCTTGCTTAGTAGACTGGTAGATTGAAGCTGTATGAGTAACAAGATATAACTGATCACTATGCTCCACTTCGCCCTCTTTTGGAAAATCCTCCCTCCTCTGCACTGTACTTTAATAATTAATTGGTGTTCAATACCCGATTTGATAATGCCCCCTTTTCAAAAATGCCCCCTTTTCGACAATGCCTCTTTTTGACAATGCCCCTTTTCGAAAAAGCCCTCTTTTCGACAATGCCCCCTTTCGAGAATTCCCCCTTTTTGACAATGCCCCATTTCGACAATGCCCCCTTTTCAATGATGCCCCTTTTTCAAAAATTCCCCCTTTTGTTAATGCCCCTGCCCCTTGTCGATAATTCGCCCTTTTCGGTATTGTCCCCTTTTCGTTTTTGCTTCCTTTTCGATAATACCCCCTTTTCTGATGAGGACGCATGGTTTATTTATTTTTACAGATCTAAGGGGTAGTCTTGAAATTGACAAGATCTCCAAGGAAACCCTGATGATAAAAGCTGCCACGGAAGGTTGTCTGGAACAGGCGATTAGTCTGGATGAGGAGATAAGGTGCCAAGAAAGAAGACGAGGCAAACTTCTTAAAGAGTTCAATCAACTTAAGAAAAGGAAAGGATAGTGGCGGATTTAGAAAATAATTATAACGAGTCTTCAAATCCTGAAGAATATCTTCAAGACCTGTTGGATATTCATCAAGAACTTAGGACAACTTTCGAAGAAACATCTGTTCAAATTAAGAGCATTATTCAGCGACATGAGGAAGAGACCAGATATATTGTAAGACTCTGGGAGCAGAGATATATCTTAGAAAAAGAGGCAAAATTTCTTTCTCTGCAATGTGAGAGACGCAAATTTTTCAATATAGAAAGAAAAGCGGCGCAGGTAGAAAATTAAGAAAAGAGATGCAAAATAATTCCAAATTAAAGAAGATAATATGGGGCTCAGAATGAAATGCAATCAAATTGATGAGGAAAATAAAATTCATAACATAAGTCTTAAACGATCTTAAGAACACACTGGAGCAAAAGAAAATGGAAAATAAGAGACAAGGATTAATAGATGACATTGAAGATATAATGCATCTTCAAAATATTAAAATAAATATTTACAGAAGTATCTTTCCTCTTGGTGTGGTAGGATTAGTGTTAAGTTGGTTTTGGACGAATTAAACTTTGAAAAAAAAAAAAAAAAAAATTCCAGTAGCTTATGATTGATATGAACAATCTTAAATAGATAAAGAATCGTAAGAAAGTGGAAACGAGAAACTGAGAGTAAAAGATAACATTGAAATGTACGCAACTTCAAATATTAAAAGATATATTTACTCTTGGTGTGGTAGGATTAGAATTTGGTTTTGGACTAATTAAATTTTAAAGAATTTTTTGTTTTCCAGTTTGTTTGTTTGATGAGGTCTTAACGGCACCACGACAACGAAGGTCAAATTGTGCCTGAGAGGTCAGATCATTTTAGAGGTAGTAAGGAAAGAGACCAGGGGAAGAATGAGAGAAATTCAAGAACAAAAGCCAGAAAGCTGTGATCGAGAGAGGAGGTGCATGGGTAAAACTAAAAACAAAGTAGAGAGGGGATGGAAGAGGAGAATTAAATATGGTTGTAGAGGATGCATGCTGAAGGAAGGAGACTATTTTATCTGGAGGATTTTTTTGGAAGAACTCAGCAATTGAGTTGTGGGGAGCGAGAGAAGCTCTGGAAAGGTTGTACAGGGGCAAGCAAGGAGAACGTGTTGGATTGTGAGGATGCAGTGGCAATTGTTACAGAGGGTTGGGGAACCAATAAGGAGGTGGGAGTGAGTGAGGTGGGTGTGACCAATTCTAAGACGGGTTATATGAACGTTGTCGATACGAGAAAGGTTGTTGATGGTGGATTTGATCGGGATTGTGGGCTGGATAACATGGAGTTTGTTATCAATTTGGAAGTTCCATAAGGTTTGCCAGCGGTCACGAACAAGAGAAGCGATAAGCGGTTTGATGTCAGAGAGGGTTTTGGGAAAAGGGGAATGTTTGTTTGTTTGTTTGATGAGGTCTCAACGGCACCACGACAACGAAGGTCAAATTGTGCCTGAGAGGTCAGATCATTTTAGAGGTAGTAAGGAAAGAGACCAGGGGAAGAATGAGAGAAATTCAAGAACAAAAGCCAGAAAGCTGTGATCGAGAGAGGAGGTGCATGGGTAAAACTAAAAACAGAGTAGAGAGGGGGTGGAAGAGGAGGATTAAATATGGTTGTAGAGGGATGCATGCTGAAGGAAGGAGACTATTTTATCTGGAGGATTTTTGGAAGAACTCAGCAATTGAGTTGTGGGGGCGAGAGAAGCTCTGGGAAGGTTGTACAGGGGCAAGCAAGGAGAACGTGTTGGATTGTAAGGATGCAGTGGCAATTGTTACAGAGGGGTTGGGGAACCAATAAGGAGGTGGGAGTGAGTGAGGTGGGTGTGACCAATTCTAAGACGGGTAATATGAACGTTGTCGATACGAGAAAGGTTGTTGATGGTGGATTTGATCGGGATTGTGGGCTGGATAACATGGAGTTTGTTATCAATTTGGAAGTTCCATAAGGTTTGCCAGCGGTCACGAACAAGAGAAGCGATAAGCGGTTTGATGTCAGAGAGGGTTTTGGGAAAAGGGAAGGGAGGAGGTTAAGGGCAAGCTTTAGCGGCTGTATCAGCCCTGTCATTGCCAGGGATGCCAACATGGCTGGGTATCCAGAAGAAAAGAACACTTTTCCTGCAGAGGGTGGGAGAAAAGAGTTTCCGCAGGAGGAGGTGGCAGGTGAGGTTATCCCATTTAAGATTGAGTAATGAAGTAAGAACAGCCTTTGAGTCAGAGAAAATGGCAAAGTGACTAAGAGGAGAGTACTCAATAAAGTTGAGGGCGAGGAGAATGGCCTTAGCCTCGGCTGAAAAGATGGATGAGTGGTCAGGAAGTCTGCTACTGAAGGTGATGTCTTGGATGATGGCAGCAGCAGCTGTCTTGTTGCCTTCCTTGGAGCCCTCAGTAAAGATGGAGGTGTAATTTGAGAGTTGGTCTTTGATTTGGTTGTGGAGATTGATGAAGAGATTAGGGTGAGTTTGAGTTTTGTTATAAGTGGAGAGGTCAAGGTGGACAGAAGGAAGGGGTGGCCCAAGGCGGAAAAGTGGGCCAGGAATAGGTGCCGAGTGGCGGGTTGATGCCAAGTTGAAAGAGGTCTGATTTAATGCGTAAGCTGAAGGGGGCGATAGGGTTTTAGTCCTATCAAAGAGGAGGAGAAATTGGGGTACCTAATGAGGTTGTAAACAGGGTTCTGGGTGTTGGTGAGGACTCTAAAAGCATAGGAGAGGCTAAGCTTTTACATCTAAGTAGAAAGGGGTTCGTTGGCTTCAACATGAAGGCTAGTGATTGGGGAGGTCCTGTAGGCTCCTAGACAAAGCCTGAGGGCTTCATTTTGGATGGTGTTAATGTGGTTGAGGTATGAGTTGTGAGCGACACAGTAAACAATATTGCCATAGTCAAGCTTGGCACGAATGGTGAGCCTGAAAATTTTGAGGAGAGCATAGCGGTTCGCTCCCCAAGTAGTGTTGGAGAGCAGTCGGAGGAGGTTGAGGAGCTATTGCATTTTAGTTTCAGGTTGGTGATGTGTGGCTTGTAGGTGAGCTTGGGGTCTAGAGTTAGACCAAGGAACTTTGTCTTTTCAACTTTAGGGATGCGATTCCCATTGAGCACAAAGTTCGGGTTGGGGTGGAGGTTGTTGAAATGACAAAAGTGCATGCAGACTGTCTTGTCTTTGGAGAATCTAAAACCGTTATTGTTACTCCAGACTTGCAGCTGATTGAGGCTGGTTTGAAGCCTATTTTCAACAATAGGAAAGCTAGGGAGGAGTAGAAGATGGTGAAGTCATCCACGTAGAGGGTACGTTTGATGCTGGGGCCAAGGTCATTCCCGATGTCATTAATGCTCAGGTTGAAGAGAGTGGGGAGAGGATGCTGCCTTGGGGACGCCCTCTTCTTGGGGTACGGCTTGGAGAGGGTGTGGCCAATACGAACTTGGAACTGCCTGGGTGAGAGGAAGTTTTGAATAAAGATGGGGAGGTGGCCTCTGAGGCCAATGGTGTGAAGTTTCCGGGTAATGCCGTATTTCCAAGTAGTGTCGAAAGCTTTCTCGAGGTCAAAAAATATGGCAATGAGGTGTTCCTTTTTTGCAAAGGATTCCCGGATAGCGGTGTCGAGCGTAATTAACTGGTCTAGGGTATTGCGACGTTTTCGGAAGCCGCTTTGGTGAGGAGAGGATTCTGTTGGTCTCGAGGAACCAGTTTAGTCTCTGATTAATGATCTTTTCCATAATTTTACAGAGACAGCAAGTAAGGGCGATGGGTCGGTAGCTGGTGGGGTCGGTGCTATCCTTCCCCGGTTTAAGGACAGGGATGACAATAGCTGTCCTCCAGATAGGGGGAAAGGAGTGTGAGGACCAAATGTGGTTGAAGATGGTGAGTAGGGTAGTGGTGGCTTTGATGGGGAGGTGTTTCAGAAACTGATAGGGGATGTTATCTGGGCCCTTGGAGGTGCAGCCAGCGTCGCTGATGGCTTGGTTTAATTCAGAAAGGGTGAGAGGGGTGTTGTAGCTTTCGGAGTTGTCAGAGGAAAAGTGATTCTCCGGGCTTCATCGCAAGCTTTTTTGATTTTGAAAGCATTGGAGTAGTTGGTCGAGGCCGAGATGTTGCTGAAAGAGGCGGCGAGGTGGTCAACGATGTCTTTTTTTGCGGTGAGAAGGTCTCCATTCCAAGAGAGATGGGAGATGGAAGATTTGCCTACTCTGCCGTGGAAGCTGTTAACCATTCTCCAAATCTTCTTAGTGGGGGTGTTGGTGGTGAGAGAAGAGTAGCTTATGATTGATATGAACAATCTTAAATAGATAAAGAATCGTAAGAAAGTGGAAACGAGAAACTGGGAGTAAAGGATGGCATTAGAATTATTATGAATCTCCAAAATATTAAAAGAGATCTTTTCTCTTGGTGTGGCAAGATTAGAATATGATTTTGGACTAAATTGAAATTTGAAGAAAATAAAACAGATTTTTTTTCCCAGTAGCTTATGATTGATATGAACAATCTTAAATAGAGAAAGGATCGTAAGAAAGTGAACTGGGATTAAAATATGATAATACAAATGAAATAAACAACTTCTATTTTCAAAACATTCTATTTTCAAAATGGACTGGAATAAAGCCTTCACATTTACCATTATACTCTTTTTTGGTGCTTTATAAACTCTGTACCAGAATAGCTAACACAAATTTTGTTTGCTATTCTGGTACAGATGTTTTCTCTTAAGTAAAGATTATAATATGCTTTTGGACTAATTGAAGGCTTTGTTCCAGTCCATTTTGAAAATAGAAATTCATTTTGTAAATAGAAGCTGTTAATACGTGATATTCAAAATGTCAAGACAGAGCAGAGGTATATTTTCTCTCATTGGAAGGAAAGATTCGTAATATGTGGATCGAGTTGGTGTAAGACGAATAGTAAGAAACTTTGATAGAACTCTGAATAACTCTTGATTGATATGAACTTTTTTGTAAAGGATGAAAGATTTTAAGAAAGCAGAAAATGGAAACGGAGAATCAGAATTGCTTTGTAAACAATAAAGGCATCTCCAAAATATCAAGAAGGATAATGATATATGTATGGATTAGCAAGATTCGTTATCCGTGGATGGAGTTAGTTTTGGACGAATTGTAACACACTTTAAATAGTATTCTAAGTGATTGGTAGGAACATTTTTTAAGGATGAAGGAGCTTGAGAAACCAGAAACAGATTCAGGGATGATTTTAAGTTGGAAAAAGTTGCATTTTAAAAATATCAGCGACATTATGACATCTTATCTCTTGGCATGGAAGGATTAGCAATATGCAGATTAAGTTGGTTTTGGAAAAATTAAAAGAATGTTTGGATAGGATACCAAATAACTCATCATTGATATATGAACAATCTTAAAAAGATGAACGAACGTAAAAAAGTAGAAATTAAGAAACGTCAAATGTAGGACATTACAAATAAAATGTATCTTTAAAATATTAAGAGAGATACTGACAAAGGTATATTTTGAAGTCCGTAGATTGAAAGAAATTTTGAATGGTAACTATCTCTTGACTGACATGGGCAATCTTAAAAAATGAAGAATCTTCAGAAACCAGAAAACTATAAAGAGAGAATTAGGGATGACATTAAGACCAAACACATCAAGAGAGATATTTTCAGGGGTAGATTTTCTCTTGGTATGGATTGAAACTATTCATACTTTTATTTGTAGGTTGGTTCTATGAATGATATATAATGAGAACATTCTTCTATTTGGGATGCCATTTGTATTCTTCTTCAAGATTGTCTTCTCAGCAAGAAATTCTTTACTTTCCTCACATGAGAAACATCCGTCTTTTCCGATCTGGGAACATTCATTTCCATGTTTTGTGTAACTTCCATGCAAGATGCTTTGCTTTGTTCATTAACAAGTTCTCTGACTTGTATCTAACAATTGATGTCACCAGAATATTGTTCTGAGAGGAAGAGAGAGGGAAGAGGGGGTAGTGTTCCATAGAAGGGAAAATGTTAATTCTGAGAGGAAGAGAGGGGGGGTAGAGGGGCATAGTGTCCCATAGAAGGGAAAATGTGAATAACATCAAACAGACAAGTTTTGTCTGTGAAACTTTTTTAGAGGGGGCAAGCATTCTTGAGGGAGAAACCCCTCTCTTCCACCAGAGTGCAGGTTCTTTGGAACATCCGAAACAAATCTGTTCCTCTATTCCAAAATAATAATATTTCAGATTCTCAAATAACATTACACGTACGTTGCCTATAAGAAAGACTATTATTACCAGTGTTCATATCGGGTAGGCTATGCGTTGGCTCTTTGCGAATGTACAAGTATTGTAAACTGTATACAGTGTGGGCAGTGCTTATTCAAAAGAGATCCTTCAAAAAGTAGTTTCAGTCAAATAGAATGGGTGCACAGTGTTTCTATAAATAAATTCCTGTGATATATATTACAAGGATAAGAGTGAATTCTGGTGTGCTGGTGGTAATTTGATTCAAGCAATAACACTGTCTTTCTCATAGGAAACGTACACGTATCAGACCTCCGTGGTGTAGTGCTTTGTCCTCTTATCCGCACGTCCCGGGTTGGAATCCCGGTGGGTCTGCAACCAGTGAGTTCACAACTGGTTATCAAAGGCCATGACCATCTTGATATAATGTCCAGCACTGGATGCTTTCAGGATGTTAAACCTTGCTATGCTATGCTATAATATGTAATGAAAAATTCTTGCTTTCAGTTCCATTTAAGGAAAATTTCTGGCTTTAATTTCATTCCAGGACACAAGTTCAAAGACCTAAAAATAAAACAAACCAAATAACAACTCAAAACAAAATATTGTCTGTGTGATGGTTTCATTTATTTCAAGCAAACTTATTTACAATGGACGGCCTACAAAACATGCACTTTCATATAAGTCACTTTTTGATTAAGTTTGATACCACGGCTTCACTGCATTAAATCCAACTGTCGTTTTGTCCTTATCAGCTCATTTTAAAATGTGTCAACTTAGCATTCTCTTAAACCATATGGACTTAGCTCCTTTTAAATATGTCAACTTAGCATTCCCTTAAAACACGTGGACTTAGCTCCTTTTAAATGTGTCAACTCAGCATTCTCTTAAAACACGTGGACTTAGCTCCTTTTAAATGTGTCAACTTAGCATTCCCTTAAAACATGTGGACTTAGCTCCTTTTAAATGTGTCAACTTAGCATTCTCTTAAAACATGTGGACTTAGCTCCTTTTAAATGTGTCAACTTAGCATTCTCTTAAAACATGTGAACTTAGCTCCTTTTAAATGTGTCAACTTAGCATTCCCTTAAAACATGTGGACTTAGCACATTTCAAATGTGTCAACTCAGCATTCCCTTAAAACATGTGGACTTAGCTCCTTTTAAATGTGTCAACTTAGCATTCCCTTAAAACATGTGGACTTGACTCGTTTTAAATGTGTCAACTTAGCATTCCCTTAGAACATGTGGACTTAGCTCCTTTTAAATGTGTCAACTTAGCATTCCCTTAAAACATGTAAACTTAGCTCCTTTTAAATGTATCAACTTAGCATTCTCTAAAACATGTAGACTTCGCTCCTTTTAAATGTGTCAACTTAGCATTCTCTAAAACATGTAGACTTAGCTCCTTTTAAATGTGTCAACTTAGCATTCTCTTAAAACATGTAAACTTAGCTCCTTTTAAATGTGTCAACTCAGCATTCCCTTATAATATGTGGACTTAGCTCCTTTTAAATGTGTCAACTTAGCATTCCTTTAAAACTTGTGGACTTAGCTCCTTTTAAATGTGTCAACTTAGCTTCGTTTAAAAGTGATCTTAGCTTAAATCACTACCCTTAAAAATGTCTTTACAATCACATTATTCAGAAAAACGATAAATCCTCTTGCTTTTATTGTGTGAAAATAGGTTATTTAGGTCTATAAATGCATGGCTCAATCTAGGAAAGAATGACGATTAAAAACAGCAATTTATGAAAATTCCAGTCTCCTTGTGATGGACCACATATTTACTTTAAATATGCAGCTTATTTTCTTACGGGGGAAATCCTTTTTGTCAAGATAATACACAGGTCTTTTATCAAGCTAAGGTTATATTTAACCTTCTCACAAGGGCCGCAAAGTCATTACAATATAAAATTTCTGAAAATACTATTCAAATGTTTGTAGGGGCCCCTCTACCACTTTGGAAATCATGTTCTGACCTTTGACCCACCCCCATGAAGTTCCTTATATTTTTGTCATGATAGACCACTCCCCCATTCATTGACTGTAAAATACCATTCTAATCACACTGATATTATCTCAAAAAATTTTCCCAAATATAAACTAAACCTCAAAACCAGACAATGCCCCATAGTCAGGGACATTAGACACAAATAAAGACCAAGTCCATAGATCTTTAAAGGAAAGGTATCGTCCCACAAATAAATCCAGAAGTGAACGCCGCCGAACTGTCAACGTCACTAGTTTTAAATGTTTTTATTGATTGCGAGATACCTGCGATGTTATTGATCGCACATTCCCCGGACAGAACATAGGAGCCTATGTTTGTTATCGATAACATCACTAATTTCTCGCAATCAGTAAGGAAAATTGAAAACCGGAAGTAGCTTTATCAGCATGGCGGCGTTCCCTTCTGAATTTATTTATGGGACAATACCTTTCCTTTAACCTAATGCATTCGCACACAAGATCAAAAACTTCACGCACGTTACAAATAACCAATACACAATTTCAGATGCTTATGAAAATAACCAAATTAGCATGTCAAAGTTGACAGATGTTTTTGAGATCAAATTGAAGAAAAGCCTATAACAAAAAGGAAACAAAACTGACATATTTTTGCATTGATGTTGCAAAACTTCTGAAATTGTAACACGCAAAGGAAAGGAAAGTAGTAAGTGATATTTGGAACAAAAATATGATGAAAGTTAGTAATACTTTGAAGAAATCCAACTTAAAATGCTGAAGAGGAGTGTGGATTTAATTTATGGCTGTGTGGATGGGAGGGGGTGATTGTGCAACTGTTCCACAGAATATCATTGCATATTTGAAACTCTTCTACTCATGGTTGTTTACAATACTTCATGGATCTTGTCAATGGGAGCAGGTGGGGGCTGTCAATGGAAGCAGGTGGGAGGGGGATAAGAGGGGGAGGGTGTTTAAAGATATGAACATTTCTACATCAAAATCAAAGGCCTATCATCCATGTAGCATGTGGCACATAAATCACCAATAAGATCATAAACAAATTCCTGCATCACTTACACCCTCCCCACACCACCCCTCCACCCAAGGACACAACATGAGAGCAACCAAACCCCACAGTTCATGTTTAATTCTACATTTTTGAGGGAAACCACTGCAATACATTTACTTCAGGGCCTTCAATGCCATTCCTCATGTGCTCCTAAGATCCCCGATCCAACCATTCATCTGCCGATATTTTACTGTGGTGACAACATGCACACGCCCACTGCGATGTCATCGAGCCCCGTTTATGCAAATTACAACCTCTCATTTCCACGTAATTGAAAAGACAGTGAAAATCAAGCATTTCTCTTACTTCAATTATCATAAAAAGTCTGTTGTGAAATTTGGGGGCAAAGGTAATAACCCCCAGGCTGGGATCCACCAATAGCTTCATTACCTCTCTGCCTCTGGGGCAGTCTCCCATAAGTATTTTTGGTCACATTAATCATCATGTGGATCAACTTCACCTGGTCACTTACAAGGTTTTGAAATAAATTAGCACACTTTGGCATAATATTACTGTTAACCTCAATCATTTAAAGAAAATTCACATACATCTTAACTACACAATTTATAATGAATTTAAACTGTATTAAAAATAATCATTTATAATCTCTATGTCGTCTTGAGGGATCAAGGCCCACATTTCCCTCTTTAAGTTGGCTTACAATCAGGAGCGATCCCGGCCCACATTCCCCTCGTAAAGTTGGCTTACAGTCAGGAGCGTAGGATGGTTCACCTCTCAGAGGGAGGAAAAACCAAACAATTTCGTGGAAAAATTGCACTCGTAAATCAAGTTTCCATTGCTGCTAAGCGGAAAATCTCTTTCAATTTCTGGAAATTTTCTCTTATTTCAGGGAAAATTCCTTCATTTTCAGAAAACTTCTTTTATTCTTGGGAATATTTCTAAACTTTGGACCAGTTTTGGGAAAATTTTGGCCTGTTTTCCGAAAATGCTTGGCCAATTTTTACCAAAATATCCAATAATTTTACCACATTTTTCAAATTTATGTGAATAATTTCCCAATTTCACCTTCCAATGGGAAGCAAAGCACACAACCACGAAAGTGAACGCCCCCCCTCCCCTCCCCCGCTTACATTACTTTCAGAGGAAACAAACAACACAGCTAAACAAAGTCTCTATAAGTAGGCCCATCAATCCATTATTATGGTTGATAAGTGGGCATCAGAATATGGAGTGTTGCTTATAACCAAAAAGCTGGCAAAAATGACATCAAATCATCTGTTCAATTACAGAAAGTTTCCACCATTTTGAGGCTCAACAAAATAAGACTTTCGTCTCTGGTAAAGTTCAGCTAAATCTATGATGGAGCCATGAAGGTGCTTATCCTGGCTTATGTGTGACATATAATGATATAAAGTAAGCAATTTCAACAAAACGTTTGTCAATATTTGAGAATCTTAGTAAGAAAATGATGTAAATAAGAGGAACACCAACAAATAAAGTATCAAAAAACACTTATTGAATTTTCCTTTTTTAAAAGCAGACAAGAAATAACTGATTGGTCACCATTATACAATTGAATGTACATGTTTGATGTACAAACAAAGCATAAATTATTCAAGAAAATGATGAATATTCATCACATTTAAAATAGCTTATGAGGTATGCTTGGTTGTCCACGTGAGTTGTGATGTATGACTGTTTCTTGAAAGTCAATGGGAGTGAATAAAGAAAGAAGTTATGTCTTTAGTAGTCTTGAACTTTGACATGCAGGTCATGACGACATACAGGTCATGACAACATACAGGTCATGTCTTGCATGTCATGACATACAGGTCTCTTCATGCATGTCATGACACATAGGTCACTTCATGCATGTCATCACACACAGGTGACATGAAACCCAGTTCACTTTATGCATGTCATGACACAGGTCACTTCATGCATGTCATGACACAGGTCACTTTATGCATGTCATGACACAGGTCACTTTATGCATGTCATGACACACAAGTCACTTTATGCATGTCATGACACACATCACTTCATGCATGTCATGACACACATTATTTTATGTGTGTCATGACACAGGTCATTTCATGTGTGTCATGACACATCATTTCATGTGTCATGTCACACCACTTCATGCATGTCATGACACACATCACTTCGTGCATGTCATGAAACAGGTCATTTCATGTGTGTCATGACACATCATTTCATGTGTGCCATGTCACTTCACTTCATGCATGTCATGACACACATGTCACTTCACGCATGTCATGACACACAGGTCACTTCATGCGTGTCATGACACACATCACTTCATGACACACAGACTATGACATGAAAGCCAGATCAAGCAGGTTATGACTCACATAAATCAACTAACTGCACCATCACCTAAGCAAAAGGGAAAAGCGTGGTCACCCTTATTTGCCTTAAAATCCAGACGAACATCTTCATATACAACCTGTTTTTCATTTAATTGTGACGACATACGTCCAAACATTTGATTGAAAAGTAACATGCTCCCCCACCCCGCATGGAAACATCCTCCCACAATACCTGCATCATATCTGGATTCAATTCAAATCAGTCTTCCAGATACACTGTATACTGATGCCAAAAACAGAGTACTCACAGGATATAGACTTTGTAGATTTTGGTCAATGCAATTCACCATTCCCACTGAGAGGGGGTTTTCCTAGCCCCCATAAACTGACTGCTTAAAGGGGCAAATGCTAGCAGATTCAGCAGCAAGACATTCTAGCCTCTGATGTCATTTCTAACTGTTAGCACTTACTGTATGTATTTCATGTATCCACTTAGAAAAAAACCCATACAGATATCTATTAAAGAAATTTCAGATAACTTGAAATTGCAGCGGTACTCTCTTCTGACTAAGGCAAAACTGACATACCTTGGAAACATTAGCTGGAAATTTGAAGGTGTGAATTAGACTTCTACACCACAAGAATTTTCATCATTAGTATTATGCACGTCTGATATAAAAATTAATCAAAAATCTAAAAATTGCAAACAAATAGCACATCTTTTAGTAGATGACATCACAACAACTATCTAGTTATGCAAATGAGCCAATTGTATGCAAATGAGCCAGCTGTATGCAAATGAGTCAAGTGTATGCAAATTAACCAAGTGTATACAAATTAGCCAATTGTATGCAAATGAGCCAATTGTATGCAAATGTGCTAATTGTATGCAAATGTGCCAATTGTATGCAAATGAGTCAACTGTATGCAAATCAGTCATTTGTATACAAACTTTTGCAAAATCACATTTACAAAAACTACCATGCAACTCACTCTAGATCAGTTTTCATTCGAGGACATAAAAAAAAAAGCTGGCAGTGTCTTTATAACATTCCAAAGGCCAACCACAACACAACTTCAACTCCATAAAAATATAACCTTTATCTGTTCATATAATCCATTTTTAAAAACATCTGAGAGGGTAAGATACTTGTCATGTGACTCCAGTACTGGCCTGTGATTGGTGCTTTTCTATGAGTGCATCAATGAGTTTAAGTTGTTTCTTGACACGCTGAAAAAAAAAGAAGAAAGAAAACGGCATACATTTAAGAATTATGTACGATGTTCAAATGCAATGATCTTTGACCACATACGAACAATTGACTTAGATTTAGATACAGACAGTCGTTCAATACATGAGTTCATAAGTTGTCTCTTAACACGTTGAAAACAAAAGAAGAAAGAAAACCGCACATGTTTAAGAATTAAGGCCATAACACACCGAACGTGACGCGGCGAGCGATTTTGTAGATAATCATACAGGAAACAAATGTTATATCATGCTTTGACTTTTTGCTTACTCACGATGAAGTTTACAATTAAGGCTTTCTGATGATACTGGAAAATTTGTTAGAAATGCTTTTTTGTTAAAACTGTAAAAATTTGCTTTAGTGGGGCGCAATTTTCTGTCGTGACACAAATTTTGCTTTAATGGACGTAAAAAGGCCCTTTCAATCAATATTCAGTTATTATCTGAATAGCCATGCGATGACGATGCTTCTCTGAAAACAAGAGGTCAAAATGTTTCTTTTCCTTTTTTTTTATTCAATTGTGTTTAAAAAATCGCTCGCCTCGTCGCGCTCGGTGTGTTACGGCCTTAATGTACAATGCTAGAATACAATGAACTTTGACCAAATATGAACTTTCAACTTGTATTTGGATACAGACAGTCGTTCAATACATGAATTCATACTTCGATTTGTAGGTATGGCTCTTGAATGATCAGGCTTTCAAATTGAAAAAAACTATTAAATGGTCAATTTTCAACTGATTTGAATTTTTTTTGTCGTCTTCATTATTTTCAATAGAATCTTGAACAAACTAGCTAAAGTTGGCTCTAACTATCACTCGTTCTTTTAATACATCTGCCTCTTTGTTACTGAAAATCTAAATAAGAAAGAAATACAGCAATCAATTTTCATCAGAAAGCCGGAAAATTCCTGCCGAGGAAGCAAATGGGATAGATTGACACTTACCTTATAGTTATTGTACTCTGCTTCCATGGGGGTTCTGTCTTCTTTCTGGACCTTGCGCCCTCGCTCACTCATAAACCCGTCTTCAAAATCTTTCAGCAGTCTCCTTAGGCGTCTTTTATCACCCATGGCTTGGCTCTGAGATGCTATGAGCTCCTCGCTAAAACACAAAAATGGAGGCAGTGTGTAACTAAAGTGATCGTGAACCAAGTTTAGCCAGCCTCTCTATCTAAAAGAAGTCAACTCGTAAAGGACTATGGACATCTAGAGAGGCAGCATTGCCTTAAAATACGATCTAAACCATCAAAACATCAAAATATTCCATTAAAATTGCTTAAAAATCGACCAATTTACAGCATTTTTAATTTTTAGCTGTTATTGCACAATAATGTGTGACATCAATGGGGAGGGGAGGGGAGGGAAGGAGGGGAGGGGAGGGGAAGGATCCTTCATTACATTTTGAAAAAAAAACACCAAATGTTTTCTATTCCTCTGTCAATGTTGTCTGAAATATAGAATATAATGAAACTTTGTCATCACGAATCATCATATATCTAGAAAAGACATTCTGAAATTCACAAGTAGCTGAATTTGAAGAACAGAATTTAAAAGAATTATATAAAGATTTTGAGATGTGTTCCTCTTAGTATATCACAAATTCTGGACAAATTAACGAATCATGTATTTTTGTTTAGTCATAACTTGAAAACTAAAGAAGCTTTTTCCAAAATGTTAAAAAGTATTCTACTCGGAATTCCATGCTCTTTCACACATCTAAAATATGCTAAATGTCCATTGTACTTTAAAGGTTTATGACTGACACAAGTTGAAAAGGTGAGAATTAAAACTAAAGAGGGAATCATACTAGCAACAGCAGAAATAATTGATTGCCTTGTTGGTGATTGTGTAAAGATTTCGACCAATCAGAACCGTTGGATTGTAACACAATATGTCCTTGCAAGTTCAGGTAGAGCAATCTTTGAACTTCTGAAGTAGCTTTTTTTTTTATTTCTACCCAATGGCCCATCAAAATTTGTGTAATTTTCAATATATAAGTCTACTCATGAATTGTCTCCCACATATATTTCTGATCTTTTAATCCCATATAAGTCTCCCCGCCAGTTCATGCGTTGTAATTTCAAACTTCAATTAGCTATTCCACGTACTTCTAGAACATGGGGTAAACGTTCATTTTCTTCTGCTGCCCCCTTTTTTATGGAACAGACTTCCAGACAACATCAAACTTAGTCCTTCCCTCAATCCTTTCATATCATCATTAAAAACATTCCTTATGTGTTCTGATTCTCTTCAATTTTAGGCTTATATTTGTTCATGTATGTATGTATTTTGCAGTATTCTTAACTATTATTTCTTTTTTGTTCACATTGTTTTGCATTAATTGTTGTGTCGCTGCACCATGAGCATCACTTTTGATGGATACTGGCGCATAACAAGTATTCATTATTATTATCATTAATATTGTTGTTGTTATTGTTATTGTTATTGTTAGTGTTATTATTATTATTATTATTATATGCTAAAATTGTGACGTATGACTAGGCGGACAGTTCAAAATCTTCATTTTGCTTTTAAAATGTATTTTCAGCCATTTGTAATTCTGACATTCATAGTGTCAACACTAGAACGTCTCATAATTTACATGAGGGACCTATGAGAACTGCGTTACACAGACGGTCAACAATAGCAGAAGGGGACAAATTTTGGAACAACTTAGATAACAATACAAAACGAGTTCAATTTCAAGTCAATTTTATCTTTCTCGAATTCTCTTAAGAATCTTTTGAACTCCCAATTATTATATTTAATCCATACTATCACGTGAGAGTGGGTGGTTAGGGGTTGTTAGGGAAGGGGAGGTGTATAAGACATGTTTTTCTTCTAGTATATATTTCCTGTTTTTTCTCTGCTCATGATTATTTCATGATTGGTTTGTAAATGTGGGGCTGCTTTGTTAAAACCCAGAACATCACATCAATTGTAGTCTTTGCACATATTTCTTTGTAAATATGTATGTATATATTGAAATGTAAAACTATACTTCAAAACAATAAGAAAGTCTATTTCAGGTAGAATTTGATTAAGGGTATGGTACATACTCAAGAACACTTGATACAGCAGGTTTGGGGAGAAAGAGTAGGTAGCACTGATGATGTAAAAAGCTGTTAAGGTGATGATGAGTTAGTGAACAAAAATTTCCCCTCCCCCCAAAAAAAAAAATTCCCCCTCCCCAAACAAAAACAAAAAAATCCCTCACCTCCCCCCAAACAAAAACAAAAAAATCCCTCCCTCCCCCAAACAAAAACAAAAAAATCCTCCCCTCCCTTCCCCTAAAAAGAACAAAAATCCCCAAAAAAAAAAAAAAAAAACTTACATCGGAGCATTAGCAAGATTAGCACTGATGTCCAGAGAAACTGGACTGTCCGGATACCCACTGGTCATGTCTACAGGACTAGGGTAGTTATCATCCATGTCCATGGTCCTTGTTCTTAATCTTCCTGAGGTGGGAACTTCCTGGGTCACCATGAAGACTTCAGCATCCTCATCAGCATACATGGTATGGATGGTACCCTGCAATGAGTATAAATAAGGAGGTGCTTCAGGATGTTTCTCAAAAAAACATGAAGAAATTTCTTCCTTTGGTTGGTTTGCTAAATTGCCAATTTGTGCAAAAAAGGTGAAATTACACCCAAATTGACTGATGCTCGGAATTTTCGAAGCCATGGCGTTACCTTTTCCATGATTAAAGTTAAATCTCATCAAGCCTTGAGAGCTTATACAGCCGGTGCTTATACCCAATTTACTTCGCGCTAAGCGGATGAGAGTACTTGAAACCCCCTGAATGGGACACCAGTCCATTACAGGTTAACTTCATAGCTGAAACTGGTACATTTCACAGCAGAGTGAACTGGAGCAAATGGGATAATGTCTTGCTTAAGTACACAGCACATCGTCACGGCTTAGGTTAAATCCTAGTACCTTTTCAGAAGCCAATGCCCTAACCACTGGGCTACTAAACTCTCTATTTCTTATTTCCATGTTTTTTCAAGGTGCAAAATGTCAAATTCCACTATGTAGGGTGGAAAATATAAAAGGAAGTTAAACATTCTAGTGAGTGCAACACTATCTCGAAATGTCATGACTTTTCCCGGAAAATGGCTACTATTTCAATGATCTTCCCAGCCTGTACACTAAAACAGTCATATTGCAATATCTTAATTGAAGGATCCGTAAAAAGCAAACATTAAATTTGCAGAAGTAGAAAATACAAAGAGCCCATAAACAACAATTATTTGTAACATAGATGTCCCCACCGAGAGGATTTTCCTGCACCCCTGTAGTCTCTCACCACAAAGAGGCGTGGCATGAGCCTTTTGTGACAAGGTTTTAAAGATCCTTGGTTCCTAAAGAGCCCTGAAGAATTTGACCAAAAAAAGAATAGTTTTACCAGTTGCTTTGGTGTAAACTCTTTTGTCTCCTCGTGTTCCTGGATAGTGTTCAGGTCCAGAGGAGAGGACACCGCCATCTCATCAGACAGAGTCCTACGCACCTCCTGAAGGAGAAGAAACATGAATAACGCATAGATGAGAGCTAAGTGGTTCAGCTCGTATGGACAAGAGAATTAGAGAACAATAGGGTAGGTAGAATGGGTATTTTACATTCGTTTCTCAACAGCTAAGGTTATATAGAGATGTCTAGGGCCGTTTGATAAACCAGTTGTGAATATTGTTTGTTGTTTGATGAGGGCTTAACGGCACCACGACAACGAAGGTCAAATTGTGCCTGAGATGTCAGATCATTCTATAGGTAGGAAGGAAAGGAAACAGGGGGAGAATGAGAGAAATTCAAGAACAAAAGGTCAGAAAGCTGTGATCGAGAGGGGAGGTGCATAGTTGAAACAAAAACAAAGTAGAGAGGGGGTGGAAGAGGAGAATTAAATATGGTTGTAGAGGGAAGCATGATGAAGGAAGGAGATAATTTTATGCGGAGGAATTTTCTGGAAGAACTCAGCAATTGAGTTGTGTGAATATTGAGGACAACAAAGGGAAAAAATGCTAAAAAGTTTTCACAAACCTTATTCTGTTCCAGAGCATAGTAGTATATTACCTTTGTTATAGGACCATGGTGGAAATAAGTCTACAGGTCAGAATTTGCGGTGTTATCCCATCACTTCTGTCATGTCTAAATTTGTCTCTATTTTTACCTTTCATTCTATGTGTATCTCATTTTTATATCATGTATTTACAGTGCAAAATACATCAAATCAAATGCTTGGATATTTGTGATGTAGGTATCTCATTTTTATATCATGTATTTACAGTGCAAAACACATAAAATCAAATGCTTGGATATTTGTGATGTAGGTATCTCATTTTTATATCATGTATTTACAGTGCAAAACACATCAAATCAAATGCTTGGATATTTGTGATGGGTTGCTTGTATAGATTAACAATATCATTGCAAGACACTAATAAAATGCTCAACATTACAAAAGTAATAAGTGCTATATGTATTATGCTCAGCACGATACATACAGTTTGTTTGTTTGATGAGGGCTTAACAGTACCAAGACAGCGAGGGGCAAATTGTGGCTGAAAGGTTAGATCATCCCAGAGGTAGAAAGGAAAGAAAATGGGGAGATTGAGAGAAACACAAGATATTAATGCCAGAAAGCTGGGATTGAGAGAGGAGGTGCATGGGTGAAAAAAAACAAAGTAGAGAGAGGGGGGTGGGAGAGGAGGACTAAATATGGTTGTAGAGGGAAGCATGATGAAGGAAGGAGATACATACAGCATGGATTATCTTTCTCCTAGAAAATGATACCAATTTTTTTTTTTAATTCTTTCCAAGTCTTCAAGGTACTTCATTCGCTTAAATCTTAAATTGGAGCTAGTGGATGAAAGTTTGTGAAGCCAGTCCAGATTAACCAGGTTCCAGATTAACCAGGTTCCAGATTAACCAGGTTTTAGATTAACCAGGTTCCAGATTAACCAGGTTCCAGATTAACCAGGTTCCAGATTAACCAGGTTAACCCCAAATCAAGCTGGAGCAATCAGAAAGGAAGTATTATACTCAAGATTGTGGCACCCAGAGCAGGAATAGAACCCTGTTACTGTGGATTCAAATCCGACACTCTAGCAATGAACCACCATTCTCCTATATCAAATGAAATAGCTACTAAGAATGATTTTCTTTCACTTACAAACTTTGCGATGAGTCTCTTCAGGTTTCTGTATCTGTCGTAAAGAGGCTTCATGATCTCTTTGGATTCTTTGGTGGTCTAGAAGGAAGATAAAGCATACATAGTTGGGCATAGACCTCTGAAACATAAGTTACAACGTTAGCTTACAGCCTATGGAGGACAAGTTTTGAAAGATGGCACCGCACTGAAAATTATTGCAAAATGAACATGAAAATCGAACATTTATATCATTAGAAACATATTGATACTGACATTTACACAAAAATTTACCTGCTTAACCAAAACATTTGATGGAAAATATCGGCCAATGTTGATGCTCTATGCAACAGCTTTTATTTTTAAAATGGATTTCTATTGTCAAAATGGACTGGAATAAAGTCTTCACAGTACCATTATACTCTTTTTGTTTGTTATTTTATAAACAATGTATCAGAATAGCAAACAAGAATTTTGTTAGCTATTCTGGCACATTTTTTTAAGTACCAAAAAGGAGTATAATGGTAATTTAAAAGCTTTATTCCAGTCCATTTTGACAATAGAAATCCATTTTGAAAATAGAAGCTGTTTTTATTTTAAAAAGTATTTAACAGCTGTCATTAATCAATATTTTTCTATTTAATTACCCCATGATATACGACAGTTTAATACTTCACTGTAAGTTGCTTAGTACTCATCTGACATATCCACTAATTGTAAATTACAAAATGGCAGAAATTATCTCAATAAAATACAAAAAGATATTTGATAATGCAGTGATGTCACTATTAGTCTGATATCAGCCGTTTCTACACAATTCTGACCTGAATACCTTCTTAATGGAATAAGATTTTGAAAATGTTAAAAGTTAAATCCATCCGAGCCATCATGCTCATAGACCTGGTGCTTATCCTAGTTTCCATGGTGCAAGCGGATGAGAGTACATGACTCCCCCTAGATGGGACGTCAGTCCATCATAGGTAAACTCCCCAGCAATGTCGGTACTCATTTTACAGCTGAATAGACTGGAGCAAGTAAAGTGTGTTGCTCAAGGACACAATGCAGCGCTCGTGACGGGAATGAAACCTGGTACATTTCGCATACAATCAAAACTCCTTAACCACTGCACCTCGAATCCCTTTATTGTCCAATATGGAGATGACCATGCTTGACCACTAAAGGTATCCATTACATAATCTTTGGTTCAACAATTCAACAAAACATGCCAGTTGACCATCAAAAGTAAGAGAAATAAGAGGTGCTATGTACAAAACATGCCAGTTGACCATCAAAAGTAAGAGAAATAAGAATTGACCTATATAAAGATGACCATGCTTGACCACTAAAGGTATCCATTACATAATATTTGGTTCAACAATTCAACAAAACATGCCCGTTGACCATCAAAAGTAAGAGAAATAAGAATTGACCTATATGAAGATGACCATGCTTGACCACTAAAGGTGTTCATTACATAATGTTTGGTTCAACAAATTTGACCATCAAAGGTAAGAGAATTAAGAGGTGCTATGTATAAACTTGAATAAAGATACTTACCGGTCTTCCATATTTGTTTTCCAACTGAAGAAGAACCTTCTGGATGGAGACCTTTTCATCATGTACCTCTCCTTTAGTCATAGTCTGTTACCAGATAAGAAAATAGTTTAAAACCTTTTCAAATGAAATTCTTATTTTACAAGAATAAACTGCAATAGATGAGGATGCACTAATGAAGAAACAATGCTTTTTTTATCCAGATTTTAAAAAGTTCCTTTGAGTTTATAGCTTATAGTGGATAATCATCAGGTTTTTTCCCATTCTTTTCAGTAAGCTAAGCTAAATCCATCCAAACCATTAGGCTCATTGGGTCTGTGCTTATCCCGTTCCATGACGCAAGCGGATGAGAGTACATGGCTCCCCCTAGACGGGACGCCAGTCCATTGCAGATTAACTCCCTAGCAGTGCTGGTACTCATTTTTTTACAGCTGAGTGGACTGAAGCAAGTAGAGTAAAGTTGTCTTGCTCAAGGACACAATGCAACACTCACGACGGGAATCAAACTCGGTCTCTCGAATACGAGCTTGACTCCTTAACCACCAAGCCACAGCACCTCAGAAGCTTTCAGATAACCAGGAAGGGGCGAGGAACCCTAGCAATGGATCACTATTTATCTCCTTCACACGATAGACGGGAGCGCCACCCAACCATTGCCCACTCTGCCTGAAATATTTTAAGAAGTAAGGTGTGGTGCAAAGAAAATCAACCAGCATTCAGTCATGAGCCCAACCATTCTCTCAGAGATGCTGAGCATGAGATCCATTGACTGTTTTGACTGAAGGTGTAGTACCCCCCCCCCCTTTCCCCACCCCCACCCATACCTCATCTTATTCATATTAACAAACTTTCAAGACCTAAAACTGAATACAAGATAATAAAGTCAATGTATGTCTGTAACATATTTATAACCATACATAGATATCCTCGGGGCGCTTGGCATCCCTTCGTTTCTCTTCCAGCCACTCATCAGCGACTGTCAACGCCTCTCTCAGATTCTCCAGACGTTCTTCGTGTTGGTCGTCTTGAAACAAGCTTCTCTTAGAAAACCTTGCAGGTAGCGTATTATGAAGCGGTTTGTTCATGTCTTCCCCGTGCTCTTTTGCAGCTGAAAAGTAAATAATTAATAAAACAGTTACGAAAACTGGTAGCAAATGGATGTTTAAAGACTAGTAACACAACTGGTAGCAAATGGATGTTTAAAGACTAGTAACACAACTGGTAGCAAATGGATGTTTAAAGACTAGTAACACAACTAGTAGCAAATGGATGTTTGAAGACTAGTAACACAACTGGTAGCAAATGGATGTTCAAAGACTAGTAACACAACTGGTAGCAAATGGATGTTTAAAGAGTAATAACACAACTGGTAGCAAATAGATGTTTAAAGACTAGTAACACAACTGGTAGCAAATGGATGTTTAAAGACTAGTAACACAACTGGTAACAAATGGATGTTTAAAGACTAGTAACACAACTGGTAGCAAATGGATGTTTAAAGACTAGTAACACAACTGGTAGCAAATGGATGTTTAAAGACTAGTAACACAACTGGTAGCAAATGGATGTTTAAAGACCAGTAACACAACTGGTAGCAAATCGATGTTTAAAGACTAGTAACACAACTGGTAGCAAATGGATGTTTAAAGACCAGTAACACAACTGGTAGCAAATAGATGTTTAAAGACTAGTAACACAACTGGTAGCAAATGGATGTTTAAAGACTAGTAACACAACTGGTAGCAAATCGATGTTTAAAGACTAGTAACACAACTGGTAGCAAATGGATGTTTAAAGAATAGTAACACAACTGGTAGCAAATGGATGTTTAAAGACTAGTAACACAACTGGTAGCAAATGGATGTTTAAAGACTAGTAACACAACTGGTAGCAAATGGATGTTTAAAGACTAGTAACACAACTGGTAGCAAATGGATGTTTAAAGACTAGTAACACTTAAAGACAACATGACTTAGATTGGTTTTAAATATTTGTCAAAAATCATGAAAAAACTCACTTAAACCACTTGACAGCTTTTTGAATTTTGAGGCTTTAGTATTCAAGATAACGTGAATAGGTAATGTAATACATTCTTATATAAATTCATCCATTCTTGATGATCCTCTCCCAAAATAGACCTTTTAAACCGATTTTAGCTGAACATGGTTACTTCAGTACTTCGACCAATCAACTGCTGGGGGAATTTTCCCTTTGTACCCAACCAATCAGCAGCAGTTCCTACAGGAAAAGTTGTAAGCAACAAAGCATGCACATATTACCTGCATGTGTGACACATGCGCGTTTGAAAGCATTTTTTCTTATACACTTGACCCCGTACCGTGTGTGAACTGTGTAGACGGCAAAGAATCCCCCAGTAATGGATTGGTCAATAAGTTACCTGCAGTATACGATTCGGAGCCATTATGGACACGTACATTACGACTATGCAAAACTATTTAAATTAGTTTTCTTGAAAATATCCATTCAGATTTTAAAAAGGCCAATATACACTGGAGGAAAGCAAATGTTTATTTTTTTTGGAAGGAGGGAGGAGGGGGGTTCAAACCTTGCAAGTGGGGGAGTTGGAGTTGGGTTCCAATCCTTGCAAGTAGGTTCTACTTCAAATTGGTTACTTTAAATTAGAAACGACATCAATGATGTTTTGTTGTAATCACCTTTAAGTTGCTTTGAGGCTCGCTTTAACTCTCCCATCATTTTTTTGATCTCCGGCTGTGTTGCCTTCTCACTGGTAGAAGGCTAGCAAAGACATAAGAGATATTAAATTGTAACTTTTGTCTTCATATTGATATTATTTTTATTATTGATAGTAATATCTTCAAAACTAATATACAGGAAAATGTAAGCAAGAAACACGCCTTTCAAGATTGACAAAATTATGCAGAATAATGAGTGGTTTTTTTTTAAAGCATCCGTTGATATCATCCTTCAAATACATATATTAAGTTAAGATACATTTAATGATAGAGTTGAGGGTATTACACACGTTTTCCCTGCTGTGTACTTATCCTAATGATATTCTCATCCTCTCCCCCACCCCTAACCCATGGTATCTGTAATATAGCAAATCGTAGGTTTATCTCAACATAGCACATGCCAATTTATATATTTCTATCATTTAACTAATCTTTATGCTATTTATGAAGCCCCCTTCCATTCCAAATCTTCTGTTATAACCTGTCCTTTCCAAATCTTCTGTTAAAACCTGCCCTTTCCAAATCTTATGTTATAACCTGCCCTTTTCTACATGTACAACTTGGGTTTAAAGAAAATAGAGACTTTCTGATGCATTAAGCATTAATTCATACAATCTATGTTGTGCTTTCGTGCATGACATAATCCCCCCCCCCTCCAGTTTTACCCCATTGCCCTCACCAGAACACTACAAACCTAAACATGCCTCAGACCATATCTAAACCCCAAGTGTCAAAGCAAAGGTCACCTTGTAGCCATGCTCCATCTGGAATTCTTCCTCGTACTGTCTTATCTTCCTCTTCAGATTCCGTATCTGCCGCGTCAGTTGTTTGATGTATTGCATGTTTTCTTGAGATTTCTCGGCTGATCTCTCGGGATTCAAGGACGAACTGTAACAAGAAGTATAATTGTCTTAGAAAGTTATAGACCCTAAACACTGAATTCAGGGATCCCCAAGGTATACTCAGTGGAAGTTCAAGGGTCCTGAATCTTTTTCAGGGTCTGAAAAGGAGCTTAGGTGTCACAGAGTAATTTTCATGGACCAATGGAAAGTTCAGAGTGGATATAAACCTTTGGATGTCAATATTTAAAAAAACAAATTAAACAAAAAAAACACACACAGAAAAGCTATTTTTATAGTTATAGTAAAGACACACAAAGGTAAAAAGCACATTCTGAAAACAATAAATGACATAATATAAACAGTATATAAGTACTGATAATCTGTCATTTTAGCAACCAAAGGCCATTGCATTAATATCCTCGTCAAGCCTGACAAACTTTGAGTGCAAGAAGTCTGCATGGTTCATATAACCTAACATACCAACAATACTTTATGGAATAATATACATTAACAAAAGACACACATCAACTTTCTTTCTAAAATGTTCAAATGTTGAAAATGTTTGTGGACTATCTAACAGACAACTGAAAAATATTGTACTCAGAGTAAAAGGATTAGTTCTATGCTCGGACATTTCTTTCTTGCACAAGACACGTCTGAAGCACAAGAAAGACATGGCAGAAGACAATGTCTGAAAACATGTCTGAAGACTTGTCTAAAGACACATCTGAAGAGACTTGAAAATATAAATTGAAACGACTTTGGTATACCTTATTTCTCTCAGGGAGAACAGAGGCACACTCCCCTCCCCCTCCCCCCACCCCCATCAACTATCCTGGTTACATGCTTTCTTTCCAGTTAAAGGTACAATTTGAAAATTATTATTTTTAAATACAGGGAATAAAAAACTCCAAAAATTGAAGAAAAGGGATACAGGGCAAACAGTAAATCTAAGAGGGTTCATCTTTTACAGATGATTCACTATGAGCAGCAATCGAGAGCTTGTTTTGGCCCCTCCACATATGCAGTGCAAAGTTGCTGGTGTATAATGGATACATTACACATCATTTCTCTATGTTAACTGGAGCATCAAGCATTGATATAAGCTTGCCCAATATGTATCTGTAACTTGACTAAAAAGCTTGGTCACACTGATTGCTTGATGAGACTATAATGGCATGCCAACAGTAAATGTCATGCAGTGCGAGAACAATTAAAGGAAATATTCCCATGGTTTTCTGCAAAAAAAAAAAATATTTGAAAGAGCATACTTTTAGAGCCAATTTGGTACAAAAATCAGGTTGATATCATATTCCGTTCAGGAGATGGATTTTAAAACATTTCTCAATTGCATTGTAAAGTGTTTGTACAGAGTGATGAATTGGTGTTTGATGTCATAGAGGCAATTCCATTGCAAATGTTGATGTATTTCTTTGAATGTTAATTGGTTGTTTCTGAATGATTAGAAACAATTTCCAAAAGTGATTGAAGTAGGGTATATTTGGCAATGTACATAAATACTTAGCTTTTATCAGTTTATTTTTCTAGCAGGTTTTACTAACGAGAACTGTTGGAAGGATAGTATGCTGGACTATGCAAAGCTAGCGTAGACAATGGGCTTGTTGATGGACGTATATACTAGTAATGGGGCTAGTAGGGGAAGTTATTTCAAATTACATGAGCTTTTGAAGGATGCACTTTCCCCCTTTCTGTAGATTTTTCAAATTTTACTGCAAGCCTCAAAAAATCTTTGAGTTGTATCATACATTTTAGGTGAGGTTACTTTCTCAGCCAGTAACTCAGAAAACATGAAAGAAATCTTTATAAATGAAACACCTCTTTTCATTATATCCATTGAGTCACAAAGAAAGAAGAGACCCATGACTCGCCCATGTCAACGAAATAATAAAATATGAACAATGTATCCTTGCGGCATAATGCAATTATTTGTTATTTCTTCCGTCCTTTACTCACCTAACTACCCTCTCTATTCATCTTAAAGGATTAGTTTAGTGGTCAAGTTAATTCCCCTTATATAAAAGAGGACTAAGAAAGAAACAAAAAATGGTGAAGGAAGCATTCCAAAATATTAATCCATTGAGGATATATTTAAGTCCAATGTTTTGTCTAATTTGATTAGAAATGACTGAAATCTACTATAGAGTTGTGACATCACATCCTGATTATCCTCAGCTTTTAGGTATTTGTCTTCAGGTATTCTCTCATATTTTCCCTGTGATTTGAGGGGATTAAAACTATTAGATACTTGAAATAAAATCTATATCTATATAGAAATGACTGAATTCAGACTACTATATAGTTGTGACATCACATCCTGATATCTCTCAGTCTTTATGTATTCTTTCATATTTCCCATGATTTGGGGGATTAAAACTATTAGGGACTAGAAAAGAATCTAGTTAAGGGTAATTATAACTTGACAGCTGAAAAAGTTGAGGGAAAATTGTTATGCAAATAACCTAATTAATATGCACACTATACCTCATCATTAAGTGTAGACAATGCTCTTCACATATACGATCATTTGAGCAAACAAAATCCCCACATCCACTGTAATTTAAGAGATATCATAGATACAAATATTTTCATTGTTATGCAAATAAGCTAATTAGTATGCACATACAACCACTAATCATGCTCACTTGAATAGTACTCCAATGCCAAGTTACAGGAATGTACACCAATCATAACTTAAGTTATAAAGACTTTAACCAAAACTTTAACCTAACAAATATTTTAATTGTTATGCAAATAAGCAAACACAACCTTCCAATCATGCTCATTTGATCAGCACCCATGTCCTCTACCTCTATGCCAAGTCACATGAATGTACACCGTTCATAACATAAGTTATGAAAACTTAAACCAAACTTTACCGGAAGGCAATGCCAACGCCGATGCCGGGGGTAGTAGAATAGCTCTACTATTCTTTGAATAGTCGAGCTAATAAAAAAGGATGATAGATTTTAATGAAATACATAAACTTTGTGAGAGAATGCGTTGCTGTGATGTCATACTGAGCCTTTTCCTATTTCTTTATTGGCATTTTTTGTGAATCTTAAAATTTGAATATCTCCCGGTAGGAATAACATAGCAACATGATTTTTGTACTAAATTGTTTATACAAACTTTCTCTTTCTTATAAAAGGTTACGAAAAACCATTGGAATATTCCTTTAAATATCTTGAAAAGGTGAAAATCTTGACCATAATTCAATAAAATTTATGTAAATTTTGAACATATTACTTAACAGCCATTGCTATAATGCAACAGTATTTTGCATGAATAGCATTTCCTTACAAAAGTTTGTTCGTTTGTTTGTTTGATGAGGGCTTAACGGTACCACGACAACGAGGGTCAAATTGTGCCTGAGAGGTTTAGATCATTTTAGAGGTAGGAAGGAAAGAAAACAGGGATATCTTCCTGCGAATTCCCAATTTTATATAACCGCTGGAAACGCAGATTTTTTCCAGCTCCAGTTTAGCAATGTATGTATTTTGCATGATAAAGGATGAAAAGGCGAAAAGAAGTGTGAAGAGACCAAATCTGTTCTTCTTTAGGATTAATGACATCGACATGACAAAATTTAAGGACCTATTTAAATTATCAGAAAATATTCATGCATAATTCAGAACCTGACATTCATATAATTCATTTTACACATTCATATGTAAATGACAAAATTAAAGAAACTACATGAACAATTTTAACAACTCAAATATTATCATGAATTACATTTTACAAATAGAAACAAATTTATATCGATACTCAGAAAAGAAAAAAAATCAAAATATGAAACTCAGTTACTCTCATGAAACAGAAACGACTCAAAAACAATCTAGAAATACTACATTCATGCTTGGGATGAGAGAGATCAAGCAAGCAAATTAAAGCACAGATATGAACAACTTAATGATTCAAAGCCATTATGCAGAATTGGGGGAAATGATATCATTTTTTGATACTGATAGAAAAAAATATGAACATACATAACGATGTTCAAGAATGTATTAATCTTTAATGCAACTTTCACCTGGTCCAACAAGGAGTTCATTCATTGCCAGGTAGCATGCAACTAATTACTTGCCCCATTGACGCCTATGATGAAAGAGTCAAGTTCAGGGTCTTTTTTGAATCAGAACGCGAAGGACTTGGGATATCTTGTGATGTTTTTCGAAAAGTGCTATATAATATCTTTCGCATAAGGGTATTTTCGATAGGGGGTCACCGGAGGTTTTGGCTTTTCTTTTAGGCTGAAGTGAGGTGATATAGACCTTCACCAAATCCCTCAAAATGTTGGTATGGGTCCATGGTAAAATAGTTCTCCATGAAACTTTTAATGAAACAAATCTTTTCAAGTTTGGATATACATAGTTAAGACCTATCCCTTCTCTACCATTTCGGATATTTTCAACTTCTCAGCTTCCTGTCCATGAAATGGGACCTCTAGAAAATATTTTGATTAGCCTTTTCTCTGGGGATTCTCATTTTGGCATTTTGAGCTGGTGCAAGTGATACTTAATTAGTTCTGTGCTACCAGCCACGAGTATGTCAGCTGATACATAAGTCACATGATACACAGGTAGCACGGAACTAATTATTTCCCCCATTGAAGCCTATGATGAAAGAGTCAAGCTCAGGGTCCTTTTTGTACCAGAATGTTATAGATTTGGGATCTTTGAAGAAGTTTTCCAAAAAGTACCATCTAATATCTCTCGGATGAGGGTACTTTCAATAGGGGGTCGCCAGAGATTTTGGCCTTTTTTTTTTAGGCTGAAGTGAAGAGGTGCTATACACCCTCACCAAATAACTCAAATTTTGGTGTGGGTCCTTGGTAAAATAGTTCCCGATGAAACTATTACTGGAACAAATCTCGTCGAGTTTGGATATACATAGTCAAGTCCTGTCCTTTCTCCTGGACCATTTGGGTCCCAGAAAAACAGCTAGCACTTGACTGTGCAGTGTGTAACATATGAAAAATATACAAGTATGATATGCTCATAATAGTCTATCATTAAAACCAACAAAAACATTAAGAAAATAGTATTCCCTAGGGGAATGATTTTATAAGGGGTAGTTTCTACAAACATTTACATATATTATAATGGCTAACTTTGAAAACGCACCCTTGGGAATATAGCTAATAACCAAGAAATAAGCAAATTTGCATGAAAATATGATTGGATCCATTAATTGTACTATTCTATAGCATGAAAGCACATTTTCCCATTGAAAAATAGCCTTTTGCCTGGTCATTCAATTGAGGTAAATATCTTTAAAGTAAACAGCAATCTTTAAAAATCTTGCCCCTCTCCACCAGAAATTCAGCGACAAGTATGCTATACCCCCAAAACAAGCCTATTTAGTGCAGATTTAGTCTTTTTGCTTTGCTGGACGATAAAAAATGACTGTTATCTAACTTTTATGACAACTTTTTTAAGTGCAAAGTCATGACCATTATCAACTAAAACAATGCTGTGATGACCTATGTCAATCTGAGTGGCAGAGTTCAGTCCAAAAGAAGATATGAACATTTATCAGTCCAATCGAATTCATTTTAATCAAAATAAAATGTTACCATTGGCCAGACCTACTGCGAAGAAACTTAAAATATTTCAAAAAGCATTTATTTTCAAAAAAAATATAATTTTATGTACAAAAAGTTAATAAAATTCAATCTTTCAATGAAATATAGGGTCAGTTTACCTCAGAAAATACCTGTTCTCATGAAGGAAAGCTCTTTAATAGCTTTATAATCAGGCCCAGAGAAAAACTACTGTTCTTTCCCCCCTCCCCCCACCCTTCTTTTTCCGCAAGCACATTACTTAAGGTGAAATATAATGGTTCTTTTCATGAATAATCACCTATTGGCTATATGATTTAGGCTTTATTTGCCTAACATGCTTTTGAAGCTTCCCTTACCATGTATACCTGCCAACCTTTGCAGAATTGATCAAGTGCACCAATGAAATGGCCAATTTTCTCCTCAATCTGGGTAATCTGCGCCAGAAATGTCACTTCTTGTGCTTATATAATGAAATGTCTATCAAATATTTTCAAATTGTCACTTTTCTTCTTAAAAGTACATGTAATATACATATACCCAGTCTCGCTACAGGTAGCATGGAACTAATTATTTTCCCCATTGAAGCCTATGATAAAAGAGTCAAGTTTGGGGTCCTTTTTGTACCAGGATGTTATAGATTTGGGATCTTTTGTGATGTTTTCCAAAAAGTATCATCTAATAACTCTTAGATATAGGGGATCACAAGAGGTTTTGGCCATTTTTTTCAGGCTGAAGTGAAGAGGTGTTATACACCCTCACCAAATCACTCAAATGTTGGTGTGGGTCCTTGGTAAAATAGTTCCCCATGAGAGTTTTACTGAAACAAATCTCCTCAGGTTTGGATATGCATAGTCAAGTTCTATCCTTTCTCTACCATTCCTGAAATTTTCAACTTCTCAGCTTCCTCTCCCATGAAATGGGACCTCCCGAAAATATTTTTATTAGCCTTTTCTCTGAGGGTTCTCATTTTTTGATGGCGGAGTGATACCTTATTAGTTCCGTGCTACCATGATGCATGAGTACGTCACCTGATGCATGTGTCACCTGATGTGTATGGTAAGCTGATACACGAGGTAGCACAGAACTAATTAGGTATTACTCTGCAAGCCCAAAATGAAAACCCCCAGGCTAATAAAAATATTTTCTAGAGGTCCCATATCATGGCACAGGAATGTGAGAAGTTGGAAAAAATTTCAGGAATGGTAGAGAAAGAATAGGTCTTGACTATGTATATCAAAACTTGACGAGATCTGTTTCGAAAAAGTTTCATGAGGAACTATTTTACCATGGACCCATCTATACCAAAATTTGAATAAATCGGTGAGGGTGCCCAACACCTTTTCACTTCGCACTAAAAAAATTAGCCAAAACCTCTGGTGACCCCCTATTGAAATTAATCTCATCCGAAAGATATAGTTATAGATATAGATTATATAGTACTTTTTCGAAAAAAAACATGAAATATCCCATTGGTATGAAAAGGACCTCAAACTTGACTCTTCTATCACAGGTTTCAATGGGGCAAATAATTAGTTCTGTGCAACCAAATGGAAGTATGCCCTGGCTACATAATTTAATGGCTTAGTTCAGGGGTCAAGCAAGTCCATATTTTATGAAAGAGGACTTAAAAAGGAACAAAATGGTGAAAAAGGTAACCAAAAATCTTATTCCGTTAAAGAGATATTCAAGTTTAAAGTTCTGACTGATCTGTGTAGAAATGACTAGTGTAGTAAGTCTACTATCGAAGTTTGTCTCTGTCATCCTCACATTCTTAACAATTGTTAATGTATTTTAAAGAAAATTTATTTAACTTTTTTACTATTCAAATTATTTCTCCTCAAACTTTCTTCAGGTCATAAATTCTAATTACCCTTACAAGATTCTATTTTACTAGTTTCTCAACATTTCCAATAATTTTCAAGCCACGAAATCTCGAGAACTATTACTAAATACATAAAAGACTGAAGAATCTGAGGATGTGATGTCACAACTAGTCTGATTTCAGTCGTTTCTATAATCTACACAAATGATACCAAACTTGAAACTTAAATATCTCCTTAACGGAATAAGATATTTGAATGCTTTTGTAACCATTTTGTTTCTTTTAAAGTCCTCTTTCATATAAGATGGACATGCTTGACCACTGAACTAATCCTTTAAGAGTGACCTTTCAGAAAACTTTGAAATGTCATAGCAATCACCAGCTCAAAGAGAATGATTGGTGTTTCATGGATGAGTCACCTGCTGAATAGAAATAAGAGCTTCAAAATGAGTTTGTCACCTGGTGTGATGATGTTCTAATATGGCAAAATACTTCTATCCCAGGATTGGAACATATGTGTAATACAAAAAGTCTGCACTTGAAAATTCTGATCATGAATGAGGTACAAGTGACTCATGCAATAAGTGTTTTGTTAAAGTATATATTGCATCTCTCATACCAGCTGGTTAATGTGCAAAATAAGAAGTGAGCATTTTGTAGGTCGGTTGGCAGAGTCTGATGGCACCGCGACAGGAGAAAAAAGGTTGAAGTAGATAGTGAGTTGAGTAGGGGTTAAGATGGGAGAGAAGGGGTCGGGTGTTGTTGTAGCAGTTAATGAGATGCAGGAAACAGAATGTTTTGAGGTGATTTCATCGGAAAGTGCTGCATCAGTGTGCCCTCTGGGGCAGCGGACACGTTATCCTAGTGAAGGTGAAGTCATGTGAATAAGGGATGCGTCATAGAGGTTAAAAGTGCGTTCCATAGCATAAGTTTGTGTTGTGTAATTAGTAAGTTGCACGGAGTGCAAGAATGCAGCATTTTATTAATGATTATGACACTGGGGTTTGAGCAGCTGTGAAGTTAGTAATACTTTCTACCACATTGAAAATAGCTTTATTATCAATTATGTCATCTGCAGTATTGTTCTTTATCGTCTCTGAGTAATATATTTTGATGATGCATCAGGGCATAAGACTTGAAACATACATTGTATTGTCAGCTGAGTAGCATATACGTTAACATGAACAAATCATCAGGGCACGAGACTTTAAACATACATTGTATTGTCAGCTGAGTAGCGTTGTCAGCTGAGTAGCGTTGTCAGCTGAGTAGCATTGTTAGCTGAGTAGCATTGTCAGCTGAGTAGCATTGTCAGCTGAGTAGCATTGTCAGCTGAGTAGCATTGTCAGCTGAGTAGCGTTGTCAGCTGAGTAGCGTATACGTAAGATGAACAAGAAGATACTGTAAGAAGTATTTTACACAGTCATTTACGTTCCTTTTAAATCCTGATTTCTTATTGGTTTAAAGTCACAACCCAGTAGGAAGATACTGCCCCTTTGACATTAATTTACATAATTCTGAATTCCTCTTTTCTTTCATTTTACAAGTGTGCTAATCCAAGTTTGGTTCTTTTTTTACTATATAATATATTTCGCATGAGGGTCCTTTCAATAGGGGGTCACCAGAGGTTTTGGCTTTTCTTTTAGGCTGAAGTGAAGTGTTATACACCTTCACCAAATCACTCAAAATTTTGGTATGGGTCCATGGTGAAATAGTTCCCCGTGAAACTTTTAATGAAACAAACCTTGTCAAGTTTGGATATACATACAGTAGTCAAGACCTATCCCTTCTCTACCATTCATGAAAACTGCAACTTCTCAACTTCCTGTCCCATGAAATGGGCCCTTTTAAAAATATTTTTATTAGCTTTTCCTTTTGTTTTACAAGTATGCTAATCCCAGTTGGTTCTTTTTCTTAAAAGTCAAATCCTTTTTGTTAAGAGAGTCACATTATTTTGTCCTTTTCATTTTGTCACTCACTTGCTACCACAGTCAGCCCAACAGAATATGTTATACGTCACAATTTTTTCTTGCCCCTTACTTTTCTGCCAGTCTCCCCTTTTACGATACTACAATATGTTACCTCAGAAATTAACATCTTCTTATAGTGATAAGCATCATCTGTGTTACATGTCACTTCCATGAACACAGACTGACAGATAAATATTAACGAGTGTTTGCGATTTACTGTGTCCTCTAAGACGAGCATGCCTCTCAGGGTCATACCCAGCGTTCACAATAAGGTGCGGGATTGTGGGATTCCCGCACACATTACAAAATTCCGTTTAAAAATAATTGAGGGGGAGGGGAGAGGGGGAAGTCCCGCAAAAAAAGGGGCCAAAAATACCCCCAAATGACATATTTTGCATTTTTAGCAAAATTTTGGCATTTATTTGGTATTTTTGGCCTTTTTTGTGGGGTATTTTCCCCCAAAAAATTCCCCGCTTCAAATTTTTAACCTTAGTGTGAACACTGGTCATACCAGTAATGATTATACTTCTATTAACCCTTACTCTACTAGCACTTTTTTTAAAACGCGCTTGGGAGGCAGAGTCAAAGATGGGGCACCCAAAACGGCAATAATATCGTCACGTGGTTGAGTAAGGGTTAAGCACAGGCTGATTATTGAACGGTCCTCTTGTCTTCCGAGCAGCAGAATCTAGCTCGTTCCGCTTCAGTGCCCCAGTAGGCCGCCCACCGGGACCGTGCTGCATACATTTTCGAGTTGGCACACTTGTCACGGGTTGATTAACCCTTACTCTACTAACACTTTTTTAAATGCGCTTGGGAGGCAGGGGTCAAAGATGGGGCACCCTAAACGGCCATAATATCGCCGCGTGATAAAGTAAGGGTTAAACTGTCAAATGAGTGAGTCATTCACAATAACAATTTGCTACTTAAAAAATATATTTCCTCAGTAATGATCCTGGAACTAATAAGCATATTTTATTGAATAATTCTGGGAGAAATTTTTTAAACCCTCCTACAGTAGTCTTTCATTTCATGTAAATAGCTTTAAATTTTTACTTTGAATATGATCTCTTCCTGGTAAGTTTTGTTTAATATACTTTTTTGTCACTGTAATTCTTTTATCAGGTGACAAAGCTCCCCTTTATTCACAACAGGCATGGTTGATCTCAAATCTATTTTGAAAGATTTCAATAACAGAATATTTCCATTAAAGAAAATGATAATGCTAATTTTCAAATCTTTTTTTCTGTATCTGGCATTTTACAGCTAAATGCAAATTAACTTACTAAAGTTAGCCAACATAAAACATAATTTCAAACACGTTGCAAATAAACTATTTCGGCAAGCAAGGCTGTAAAAGCAGTGGTAACATGCAGGAGAGTTTTTCACTTCCAGCTGTACCCCCCACCTCCCATTTGATGTTGCTGATAAAAAATGCTTATTCCCTCATTTTGAAATGTTCAACATCATTTGTCCAACTCATTTGACTTATTCTGAGGGATTAGGTCAAACAGATTGATCTATATTACAAGCAATAACATGCATTTGAGGTTTTTTTGTATTTCTAGTGTGCTACCTACAAATAGAACCAATATGATCTTGACCGGCTAATTTACATATTTCTTTCTACATTATGGCAAACACTAATATTACAAAGATAGCAGTTTTTGACACCAGATATGCAAATTATTGTGATCAGCATAATATTTGCATATTTGACTGGAAACTTATCTACACTAACTGTAAAGACTCATCTTATTAGCTTTAATCCATTATAAAGTTGTTACAGTAGAAAATGAAGAGAAATGAATGAAAAAGCCCTCTTTCTATAAAGTTCCCTAAAACTATATCTACTAATAAGGTAACAATATGCCAACTTAAACATTAAAGGAGGGCTCAACTGTAAAGTAATGGCACCTTATTCTGGAGTCATTAAAATATTCAAAATCACATTTCTTGCTCGTGATTTACTTCACATGAAAGCATACAGAAAACAATGAGCCTTCTGTAAATTCACATCATAATCGTTTTTTCCCCCTTTAGTTTCATCGTTAAGCACTTGTGAGCAAGCTTCGTTTGAAATGAGCACTTAATATATATAATAATTATAATAATAATAATAAAGATAAATTAAAAAAAGAGACTTTTTTTGTTCAACTGAGCACTCCTGAATTAAGGTATCATATTTGCTGTTGTTTTCACCTGCACAATATATGGACGCCAGTGACTAAAGTACAAGTATCCTGAACCATATGTGTTTTCACCTACACAATCTATGGACGCAAGTGACTAAAGTACAAGTATCCTAAACCATATGTGTTAGTGACACTGCCCAGATATTGCAGTGTGTGGCAAGGATGGGTTTAACCTTAATACACAAAATAAATCACACACACCATGCAAAATTAAGATGGAATATCTAAAGCAGGTGCAGGTTTCTGATGAAATAAAGCTTTCTGATGAAATAAAGCTTTCTGATTGGTTGGGCATCATATTTGCTGTTGTTTTCACCTACACAATCTATGGATGCCAGTGACTAAAGTACAAGTATCCTGAACCATATGTGTTTTCACCTACGCAATCTATGGACGCAAGTGACTAAAGTACAAGTATCCTGAACCATATGTGTTTTCACCTACGCAATCTATGGACGCAAGTGACTAAAGTACAAGTATCCTGAACCATATGTGTTTTCACCTACGCAATCTATGGACGCAAGTGACTAAAGTACAAGTATCCTGAACCATATGTGTTTTCACCTACGCAATCTATGGACGCAAGTGACTAAAGTACAAGTATCCTAAACCATATGTGTTAGTGACACTGCCCAGATATTGCAGTGTGTGGCAAGGATGGGTTTAACCTTAATACACAAAATAAATCACATACACCATGCAAAATTGAGATGAAATATCTAAAGCAGGTGCAGGTTTCTGATGAAATAAAGCTTTCTGATTGGTTGGGCATCATATCTGCTGTTGTTTTCACCCACACAATCTACGGATGCCAGTGACTAAAGTACAAGTATTCTGAACCGTATGTGTTAGCGACATTGCCCAGATATTGCGGTGAGTGGCAAGGATGGTTTAACCTCAATGCACAACATAAATCACCAAAACCATGCAAAATTAAGATGGAACATCTAAAGCAGGATTCTGATGAGATGGAGCTTTCTGATTGGTTGGGCGCTTTGCAGATGGAAGGTGGGTAAGCTAGTACTATAACAGTACAGGAAAGTATGTATATACCTACCAGAATGTGATAATTTGGTTGGATGGTGGTGACGGGGGTAAATTTGTGTCCCCTGTGATGCTATACATATGCAAAGGAAAATCACCTTGTTATTCAACAATGACATGTGGCGTTATGAATCATAAGGATCGAATGCATGCAAACTTTGTTTACTGGTTATACAAAACAATATTTGCACAATTACATTATAATTCAATCACAACACATTCACTTCAAAAGTAGTTGCAACCCCCTCCAAAAAAAACAAGTTTATTTCAACTCTTGTAAATATATGAATAGATAGAACACCAAAGAAAATCCATGCAAAGGAAGCGGGTGCAAGTAGCACAACTGAGTAAGTCACTCATACAAGAAGTTGTTGCTATCCATAAAGAACCAATAGGAGGAGTGAGAATTGAAAAGTCGATAAAAACGTCAATGCACATATTCATTGAGGTTGCGAGTGTGATCGAGGCAATGTTTCTGACCAACCTCTGTCTTAAGACAACAGAAATTATAACTTTTCACCCATGTGTAAACACATGAGTATAGCCACGGGTCTAAAGAGTGATACAAACCCGCGAATGTAAAATAAGGTAAAAAAAGTCAAGAAAAATGCAAAAAAAGTCAAGATATTTACAACCTATGGCAATGATGTCCAATTGTAGCTAAATCTTTTCAAAGAAAATTGCAACAGATTAGAACCTGTTTGTACAATCTATCCTTAAATCCACTGTTTGTATTCTTGAGAAAATATTTCTTCTTTCTGCCATTGTTGATACATACAAGACAAACTTATCTTTCTGCTGTTGTTGATACATACGAAACAAACTTATCTTTCTGCCGCTGTTGATATATGCAAGACAAACTTATCTTTCTGCCGTTGTTGATACATACAAGACAAACTTATCTTTCTGCTGTTGTTGATACATACGAGACAAACTTATCTTTCTGCTGTTGTTGATACATGCAAGACAAACTTATCTTTCTGCCGTTGTTGATACACACAAGACAAACTGATCTTTCTGCCATTGTTGATACATACAAGACAAACTTATCTTTCTGCCGGTGTTGATATATACAAGCCAAACTTATCTTTCTGCTGTTGTTGATACATACAAGACAAACTTATCTTTCTGCCGTTGTGGATACATACAAGACAAACTAATCTTTCTGCCGTTGTTGATACATACAAGACAATGTTATCTTTCTGCCGTTGTTGATACATACAAGACAAACTTATCTTTCTGCTGTTGTTGATATATACAAGACAAACTTATCTTTCTGCCGTTGTTAATATATACAAGACAAAGTTATCTTTCTGCCGTTGTTGATACACACAAGACTAACTTATCTTTCTGCCGTTGTTAATATATACAAGACAAACTTATCTTTCTGCCGTTGTTGATACATACAAGACAAACTTATCTTTCTGCCGTTGTTGATACATACAAGACAAACTTATCTTTCTGCCGTTGTTGATATATACAAGACAAATTTATCTTTCTGCCGTTGTTGATATATACAAGACAAACTTATCTTTCTGCTGTTGTTGATACATGAAAGACAAACTTATCTTTCTGCCGTTGTTGATACATGCAAGACAAACCTAAAAGTTTACCAAATATTTGACATTCTAAACAAAATAAATATTTTCTATTCTTCAATTCCAGATAAAAGAAAAATATAATTTTGTGCAATCACATATCAAAATGAAATTGCAAATTAGATTTTCATTTTTCTATCCTGATACTCAAAAATTGTCATCACCATGCCAGACATCAACACAAAAGTTTTGGTATCTTTGACAAACTAAAAAAAAAAAAAAAAAAATTCTATAAATTAAAACTTTTCTGTATATCATACAGTTTGCACCTTGTTTCTGTGCATTACTCTTTTGTATTTTTCTAATGATTTATTTGAATAAAAAGTTGAGTATTTAAATATTTTTGAAGATGTTTTTATCTACAATTTGCTGCAAATTTATTTTTGCAATAAATAGCATCTGTTCCAATTTTTTTTTTTTTGTGAGTGTCTGAAATAAATGGCAAATTTTTAGCTTCTTTAGGGTGAATTCATCTTATATGAAAGAGGAACTTAACAGAAACAACAGAAACGGTAAAGAAAGCGTCCAAATTTGCATTCTGTTAAGGAGATATTCCAGCTTGAAGTTATGTGTCATTTGTGTAGATGGATCTTTGACAAACTTTAAAAGAAAAAGCCAATTTGGAAATCAGACTAGTTGTCACATCACATATAAGATAAGCTTGTTTGACTACTGAGCTAAACTGAATTAATTCTTTCAGGAAGGTGTAAAAGCTGGTTTTCAAGTGCAGGAGAGAGATGCGGAAAAGGAAGGTGAGAGGGGGAGAGAGGGGAGGGAGGGGGAGAGGGGGGGAAGAAGGGTCATCAAACAAAGCAATACTTTGCCTGATGGAAACACTTTCTAAAATGGAACATTTCAGCATATTTGGTCAAATATGTATAAAAGAAAAGATTTTAATCAATAAGCTTCCAAGCTCTCTGCAATAGTATTTTTACACTTCTGGTTTGTTGTAAAAATTGGACCATATTTCTTGGATTTTGTTTTGTGGGGAGGTGAAGGGGGTGGGAGGGGTAAAAGACCATTGTTTATCCCTTCTACTTGATTATGGTATCATCAGCAATTATAAGATAGGAGAAAATCTAGACAAAGGATTTTAATATTAAACGAAAGAGCAAACTTGGAAATGGAAAGCAAGAGGCAAAATGAAGAGGTTTAATCACCTTCCCCAGCAGGGTGGGATATCTTTGGCTCTTGGGGAGAGAGCGGCCTCGTCCCATTCTCTGTCAAAGACAAGGAGGAAAAGGACAGCATGCAAATATATCATACAGATATACACATGTATATACACTACAAAATAGTAATATAGTTTGGAATATAAGGATATATTAACACAGTGTACACCTTAACATTTAAGATAATAGAAGAATGTAAATTAATGCAAGTGGACTCACGAATATCAAATCGGAGCAAACATGTTTTTGTGCCGAGTCTGTGAGTTGAACAACTTTCACAGACAGACGGCCTTAATCTCATCAAATAAGCTGTATAACTATTATCCACACATGTGCCACTGTCTAGATATTTCCCAGACATTTCCTGTCAAATAGTAGTAAGATTTATGTAGTAAGAGCAATTGCAGGATAACACATTTTGCCATCTGTGATGTGCTGAGGCATGGCTAATGACAGTGAACACATCAATTATCAAAGAGTGGAAGAGAAAAAGATAATCGGGACACAGGATGCCAAGAACTTAGGTTGAAATAGAGGTGAGCCTTATTGAGTCAATTACAAACAGATCAGTTTTCAAGATTTTAGTGTTTCTACATAATAAATCTTTGCATATTGCGAAGAAAAACTGTCTCTTAAAGTATCCAAGATAAATCATGATCACATTATCTGTAATTCTGTCAATTTCTGTCCTAAATTTCAGTGACCCTAAACCTTCAGACTAATCTCCTGCTAAATGTAATGAAGAGTATGGTGGAGATTCAAAACCTTTTGGGTTTTTTCAACTGCTTTCATTCAACTAGCATTGGTTGAGGACTGAAAAACTAACTTAACGTAAGGAAATTCATAGGTTTTCTTGATGTCATGTCACAAAATTTCAATAATATTTGCATAATTTATTATAATAAGGCCTGAAAACTTAAAAATACTGTAAATAGTCACTTTTAAACTGATTTTGATGAAATTTTTGTTATTTGAAGGTGACCAATTCTAAGACCCGTAATATAAACGTTGTTGATACCAGAGAGGTTGTTGATGGTGCATTTAATCGGAATTGTGGGCTGGATGACATGGAGTTTGTTATCAATTTGGGAGTTCCATGAGGTTTGCCAGCGGTCACGAACAAGGGAAGGATAAGCAGTTTGATGTCAGAGAGGGTTTTGGGAAAAGGGGTAGGGAGGAGGTTGAAAGCAAACTTAGTGGCTGCATCAGCCCTGTCACTGCCTGCCAACATGGCTGGGTGTCCAGAAGAAAAGAATACTTTTCCTGCAGAGGGTGGGAGAAAGGAGTTTCTAGAGGAGGAGTTGGCATGTGAGGTTATCCTATTTAAAATTGAGTAAAGAAGTAAGAACAGCCTTTGAGTCAGAAAAAATGGCCTGAATAGGCCTACTCAAAATTTGTATGTGTTTTTCCAGACTTTTTTCCCTTTTGGTGCAATGTACCTGATGGGTGAACCATTCTGCAATTAACATCAGCAGTTGGTGGTGCATTAGACAATCCTTCTATTTTTTAAATTCCACATTAACTTGCAAGAAAAACCCGATCACTTTAAGTTGAGAGTTTCCGTAACTTTTTTATAAACCTCCAAACCGAAAACTGTTCTAATCAGAATGAAAAGCTCTTTTTAACAGGTGACTGAAAACCAAAATTGCAGCTGCCTGTGAACCAATTAAAATATCTATTAATGTAACTGCAATCCATAGAATAGTTTACTGATAACTTTTTTTAAGCAAAAATAAATAATTGTTTTTAAGCAGAAGCTGACAGAGGACAATAATAACTGACTTATTTTCAATACAACACGCAATACAAGTAAAATCACAAACACTTAATAATACAACCAATTCTTACAAAATAGTCAGTTTTAATACAATAAAGATTGGCAAATACTTACAAAGTTCTAAAATTTCTTATCAGATAAACTTTCCAATATGTTTAACTCTATTAAGGTGACTAATATCTAACAAAATGGCTCCCTCATTAACTCTAAACCTCGCAATACATCTAAAGCCCTGACAAAATCTAAAATATGTCAGGTGGTCTATATTGGGTCTATATTGGGAGTGGTGGTCTATATTGGGAGTGGTCTATATTGGGGGAGGGAAGGGGGTCTATAATGTGGGGAGGGGGGGTGGTCTATATTGCTCACAACAGAAACCACAATCCAGCACAAGAAATGAGCAATTACACCAGGGATTTCCCCACACTTCACCTCACATTCCATGGTCATAATCTGACATTGATAGTAAACAGATTTTACTGCAGCTGCACTGACTTTCACACTCAACACAAGTATTCCCCTGTGGTCAATGTGTCTGGCTTGAAGTAATAATTTACAAATTATTGATGAGTGTTTATTGATGAGTTTTTGTTCAACCTTGTAGGCTTTGAGGATTTTGGACTAAAAATCCATTGCAACAAATTTTCATCATGCTCATGAGATGGTAAATTTCTGCTGATGTCAATTTTTCATCAAATATTGTTAACAGACCTCCGTGGTATAGTGGTTAGTGCTTTGTCCTCACACCCGCACTTCCCAGGTTTGAATCCCGGTGGGTCTGCAACCAATGAGTTCACAACTAGTTATCAAAGGCTGTGGCTGTCTTGATATTATGTCCAGCACTGGATGCTTTTGGGACGTTAAACCTTGCTATGCTATATACCTTGTTGATAGACCATGCGCTTCCTATAAGCCTAACTTTTCTGTTGCATGTATCTAACCAAACATTAATATGTCACATAACTGCTGTTCTTGTACATAAGCCACATGGGGTTTAAAATTGTTGCATGCCACCATGTAGCTGCATTATGTCACATAACTGCTGTTCTTGTACATAAGCCACATGAGGTTTGAAATGGTTGCATGCCACCATGTAGCTGCATTATGTCACATAACTGCTGTTCTTGTACATAAGCCACATGAGGTTTGAAATGCTTGCATGCCACCATGTAGCTGCATTATGTCACATAACTGCTGTTCTTGTACATAAGCCACATGAGGTTTGAAATGGTTGCATGCCACCATGTAACTGCATTATGTCACATAACTGCTGTTCTTGTACATAAGCCACATGAGGTTTGAAATGATCGCATGCCACCATGTAGCTGCAATATGTCACATAACTGCTGTTCTTGTACATAAGCCACATGAGGTTTGAAATGATTGCATGCCACCATGTAACTGCATTATGTCACATAACTGCTGTTCTTGTACATAAGCCACATGAGGTTTGAAATGATCGCATGCCACCATGTAGCTGCATTATGTCACATAACTGCTGTTCTTGTACATAAGCCACATGAGGTTTGAAATGATCGCATGCCACCATGTAGCTGCATTATGTCACATAACTGCTGTTCTTGTACATAAGCCACATGAAGTTTAAAATGGTTGCATGCCACCATGTAGTATGTAGCATTTAAGAGGAAAACATGATCCACAAAATGCTTTATTTGTTTAATGACTTATAAATTATTAAAACATACCAAAAGGATCCTCTTTACATTAGGGGATGAAATCACTCCCACAGTGAAAGCTTGGAAAATGCTTTAGATAAACACTATTCCAACCTGCATCAGTAATTCATCCACACTGCCCAAACCAGCTTGTCACCACTTGTATCAATAATTAAAGGATTAGTTCAGTGGTCAAGCATGTTTATCTTACATGAAAGAGGACTTCAAAAGAAACAAAATAGTGAAGAAACCATTCAAAAATCTTATTCCGTCAAGGAGATATTCAAGTTTAAAGTTTGGTATCATTGAATAGAAATGACTGAAATCAGACAAGTTGTGATGTCATAACCTCAGATTCCTCTAAGTCTTTATGTATTTTATCATATTTTGTCCTACAATTTTGTGACTTCAAAACCATGGGATATGTCAAAAAGTAGTACAACTGAATCTAGGAAGGGTATTTATAATATACTACATGAAGAAAGTCTGAGGAAAAATAATTTAAATAGTAAAAGAATTAAATAAACTTTCTTTAAATTACATAAAAACTTTGAGGAATCTAAGGCTATGGCATCACAACTTGTCTAATTTCAGTCATTTCTATACAATGATACCAAACTTTAAACTTGAATATCTCTTTAATGAATAAGATTTTTGAATGGTTTATTCACTATTTTGTTTCTTTTAAAGTTCTATTTCATATAAGATGGACATGCTTGACCACTGAACTAATCCTATGAGTTACACTAACTTCCTCTGCTCTGAACATTTTAAAGATGAGACACAAATGTAAGATTTATACATAAATCTCACAAAAACTATTCATAAACCTTCACTGTCACATGACTTACCCTCCAATTTGACTGGATCCCATCCTGACATTGATAAAGAGTTCCTCCATGGGACCAGAGGTGTCCTGATGAGACGGCCATGCAGGGATAGGTTCTGTGAAGGGTCAGTGGATAACATAACATTTTTACAAGTGCATGGATGTTTATATTTCACTAAATTAATCTCCATGAAATCTCTTCAAAAGTTTAGACAAATGTGGAAAACATGTTCTACATAGAGACTAGACACTCAGGTTTTTTCCCATGGGTGTTTCCATCAAATTTAGGTTTTGACAAATCTGTTACCTTTTTAAACTTAATGACTTAACTCTCAGGGTTTCCCTTACAAAACAATTGTGTCACAGGAACCTTCCTTCTTATAAGCTGCTATATCATTAAATTCTAATTGAGTTATCAATTCCTCTTGTCCAATGAAATTCTAACTGAGTTATCACTTCCTCTTGTACAATGAAATTCTAATTGACTTATCAATTCCTCTTGTCCAATGAAATTCTAATTGAGTTATCAATTCCTCCTTGTCCAATGAAATTCTAATTGAGTTATCAATTCCTCCTTGTCCAATATAATTCTAATTGAATTATCAATTCTTCATGTCCAATGAAATTCTAACTGAGTTATCACTTCCTCTTGTACAATGAAATTCTAATTGACTTATCAATTCCTCTTGTCCAATGAAATTCTAATTGAGTTATCAATTCCTCCTTGTCCAATGAAATTCTAATTTAGTTATTAATTCCTCCTTGTCCAATATAATTCTAATTGAATTATCAATTCCTCTTGTCCAATGAAATTCTAACTGAGTTATCACTTCCTCTTGTCCAATGAAATTCTAATTGAATTATTAATTACTCTTGTCCAATGAAATTCTAACTGAGTTATCACTTCCTCTTGTCCAATGAAATTCTAATTGAGTTATCAATTCCTCCTTGTCCAATGAAATTCTAATTGAGTTATCAATTCTTCTTGTCCAATGAAATTTTAACTGAGTTATCACTTCCTCTTGTCAAATGAAATTCTAATTGAGTTATCACTTCCTCTTGTACAATGAAATTCTAACTGAGTTATCACTTCCTCTTGTACAATGAAATTCTAATTAACTTATTAATTCCTCTTGTCCAATGAAATTCTAATTGAGTTATCAATTCCTCCTTGTCCAATGAAATTCTAATTGAGTTATCAATTCCTCCTTGTCCAATATAATTCTAATTGAATTATCAATTCCTCTTGTCAATTAAATTCCAACTGAGTTATCACTTCCTCTTGTCCAATGAAATTCTAATTGAGTTATTAATTACTCTTGTCCAATGAAATTCTAATTGAGTTATCAATTTCTCCTTGTCTAATGGGAATCACACTTTTTAAAGCAACAACAAAAGCAGTTTTGAATTAAAGATTAATGCACGGGGCGGAGGACTTTGGCCCGAATAGAATGATCCGCCTTTAGGCGGATCATTCCTGAGTGCAAACCGTGCTTTAATTACACATAAAGACATGATGCCAAAATATTATTCTTTTTAATAAATTTTCCATTTTTTTGCTTTGTTAAGAAATTCACCTTTTGTAAATATTTAATGCACGGGTCATAACAATATAAATTTTATAATCTGCGATAGAACATGGTGCCAAATTAGCAGGATATTTTGTCATATGCTGATTGGTTTCTTACCTTTTCCTTGACTGGTGATTGGTTAATTCCTTGACTGGTAATTGGTTAATAACTGACGCCATGTGCATCCTCCATACCACTTTACTACCAACAATTTTTGTTCAATCAGGTAGTACCTAAGTAATACACTTACCATCTGACTCAGCATTGGCAAGCAGACTGGAAAAATCCAACGGCGGGATATTCACGTCTTTGTTAAAGTCATGTCTGAAACCCTGTGCAGAATGTTGAACCCTCTCGTGCCTCTCACCATTCCCGTGATAGGTATTCCCATTGGTCAATGCTCCCCGAGAATCTTCAGTATGATTTGACCTCTTCTTGCGACCCCCCTTATTCTCGATCAAACCGCTAACATCTGGACTGTCAATGTTCCTAACCTGTAAATCATCAACCTCTTTTCCAAAAGTTTTCTTTTTACGACCTTTAGGCCTTTTAGGACTTTTAGCAATATCTCCATCCACCCTATCTGTACCTCTTTTAATGTCTCTGCTGCCCTCTACAGGCCGACTCGGTTCTGTATGCCGCCTCCCCTCTCTACTGCTCTCTAGTGTCCTGCTGTGTTCAGTGTACCTTCTATCTTTACTACTGTCTGAAGCTTTAACTACTTTTGTGGCAGCGTGCACATTGGGTGGACTCTCTGTTCGTGCTTTAATAACGTTTTTCTCCGACTTATTCCCGTCAGCTGTCACAGTTTCGTATTGCGATTTTTGCACTTTATGTCCCGAGCCTGATTCTTCCCGTTCTTTTAACATAGTTTGTTCATGTCCTGGTTTTGACATGACAGATATGTCATCCTCCATGTTCATTTTAGGGACTGAAGATTGATGAAGGTTGCTAGAAGCTGCTTCTCTTGTAGGACTTTGATCTGATCTGTAACACAAATAAACATAATCATTAATTTCAAATCAAAAACATTGATTTCATATTAAAGGCAAATTAATTTCCTTACATAACTATACTATTTTGCTACAATCCTAAAATATCTTTTCCAGAATTCCTAATATTGATATATTTTCCAGAAATCTTATCATCTATACATATTTCAGAATTCCTAATGCCTATACATTTTCCAGAATTCCCATCATATATAAATATTCCATAATTCCCAATACCTATACAATTTCCAGACTTCCCACCACATATACGTATTCCATAATTCCCAATGCCTATACATTTTCCATAATACCCATCAAATATACATATTCCATAATTTCCAATGCCTATACATTTCCCAGAATTTCCATCATATATATATAAATATTCCATAATTCCCAATGCCTATACATTTTCCAGAATTCCCATCATATATAAATATTCTATAATTCCCAATGCCTATACATTTTCAAGAATTTCCATCATATATAAATATTCCATAATTCCCAATGCCTATACATTTTCAAGAATTCCCATCAGATATAAACATTCCATAAATCCCAATGCCTACACATTTTCCAGAATTCCCATCATTTATAAACATTCCATAAATCCCAATGCCTATATATTTTCCAGAATTTCCATCATATATATAAATATTCCATAATTCCCAACGCCTATACATTTTCCAGAATTCCCATCATATATAAATATTCCAAAATTCCCAATGCCTACACATTTTTCAGAATTTTCCAGCAGAACATTACGTTAAGGTGCAATACTCTTGAGATTGAAGTTAATGAAGGTCCTAATAAAATTATTCCGCTTGATTAGAGATTTTGTCAAGTTTGCAATTTGGTCGTAAATTATGAATAGTATTTTATGTGTATATGTCCATTTCTTTATGAAATTTTCAATTAATAATCCAATATGATAAAAAATTAGTTAGATTATAATCGGTTAATTCTAAAAATATGTTTACTCAGTTATGACAGTACATATTGCAGGTTGTGAATGCCAGATGGAATTTTCTTCTATTTGTAATGAAACTTAATTGCTTACTTTTTTGTATTATGTCCTCAACTTGTACCATTTATTCATTGTTTGTATTTGTGACTAAGGACAGAGGCCAGAGCACCGAATAAATTGTATTGTATTGCATTCCATTGTATTGCATTGCATTCCATTGTATTGCATTCCATTATATTGTATTGCATTGCATTGTATTATCTTACCCAGTTGATCTCCAAGAGCCTGACCGTCTCCTTGGTGGAGTCACTCTTCCTTCGTTCAACTTAAAAAAAAAAAGGCAAAAAAAGAGAAACGCAGTATAAGAATTTCGATTGGTTGACAAAAGAAATGCGATATAAGAAGATTGTTGATTGGCTAATTGACAGTTGGTGGAACTGTGACCAGAATTAATAGATTGTCTAAAAAGCAAAAAGCCTAATCAGTTTAAAATAAAAAAAATCTGATAAATAAGAATAAAAACAAACAAACATTGTAATCAAGACAAAAAACTCAAACTTTTGAAAGCGATCAGTCACTGGTGACTCCAAGAGCTTTTCTACAAGGGGGAATTATTTATCTATTTTCCCCAAAGGAACTCCACATTGACAATGGAAAAAGGCACTCTCACGGGGTGTTTTCTGTACAACTTTAAAACGTTATATAAGATATCTTGGAAGACCGCACTGGAATGAACAGAAATAATATTAATTTTGCAAAACAAGATCTAAATTCCTACTATTGCTTAAATAGCCATATCTTTCACTAAGAATTAAATTCAAACATACATTTTGTAGGAGGGGTGATGATCTGTGGACGCTGTCAAGGTCTTCGTCCGTAAAGTTCCGATGCTTGACAGGTTCCTGACTTCTGCAAAATAAGAAAAGTTACAAGAGAATTTATGACGACATACCAAACTATTACCAAAATACTACCCTTTACTTTTACCTAAGGTTTTTGGCAACCCGTTTTAATAAAAGTGAAGATTACAGCCACCTCAAAGAAATGGGTATAAATATGATATGGCTTATTCCTTACAAAATCATACCATTTGTGAAGTTCGCATCTAATTATGGAATACAAATATCAAACCAAAGTACCTCACTAAACTGCCAAATATTATAAGATGGCATCCAAAATGGCTGCTGTTTTATTACCACCCCAAAGGATCATTTGCTAAGAATGTGACAGACACAGCATGTACTATAGACCTTTTTAAACTGATAGCCGAGCGTGTTACTTCAGTACTTCGACCAATCAACTGCTGGGGAAATGTTCTCTTTGTTGCACAGCCAATCAGGTGCCATTACTAGAGGAAAATTTGAAAACAACAATGGGTGCGCGTATTACCTTCATCAGTTCATGTTAAACTCACGTACGCTTCGTCCAATACTGTGTGTGAATTGTGCAGACGGGCAAAGAGTCCCCCAGGTTTAATTGGTCGATAAGATTCCCCCCAGTATAGGATTGGTCCATTATGTACAAACGAATTTTGGCCATATGACATTTTTTTATATTATTTTTCGGAAATTGCCGATTTAGATCTAGATTTACTGTCTTTTAGGTGGGTAATAACTATTGTGCAAATTCAGTCTTCCCAAAACTCCACCCAAAATTGAACAGATATCAACTGATAGTTGTAAAGGTTAATAATGAATACCGTATTCGACGTATCAAGCACCACTGCTCTAATAGGGGCCCACCCAACAGTTTTTGACTGATAACATATCCCAACATCAATCAATAATGAATGCTGTTTATATGTCTTTATATTCCATACCTTGTTTTTTGTATGCTAGCCTGAACCCCTCCCTGTTAACAGATTAATATGGGGAGAAGAAATTCATGGTAATTGAATAGGATTATCTTTCCCTTTTGTTTCCCTAAATTCGCACTGTACGAGACTACAGAGCATGGACGCCTATTGGGAACAACCTTGCGCTTAAAAAGTGGCAAATTTTAATTTCTTAGGTGCTCCAGGTGGTTATAACGTTAAATACGGTACTTACTTTTTGGTTTGTTTTGAATTAATGCTTGATGGGAAGGTTTTTTGCTCCAAAGTCTGGAAAATAAAACAAACAAAAAACAAAATATTACAACTGAATAGTAATGTATCATTTTACATCTATCTGTTCATTCCCTGAAAATGACTAAAAAATACAAAATATTTCACTTTTGTGTAGAAACCATTCCAGACATGGTTTTTGGTTGGAATTGTGTGAAATGATTTTCATCTTAACTGAAAATAGGCCTGTTTGAATTACTGTGCTGGGATTAAAGTGAAAACATTGCAACTTTGTGTTGTAATCTGAAGTGTGCCACATGATGCAAGAGATGGCACATCTCTCAATTTCTTACAAAAATCAATTGTATTTCTAATATTCTGCCTTGGTGACTTAAAGGGAAAAAACTGCTTATGGCAGTGGTTATTTGGATCGTATTCACACCCAAAAATAACTGTTATGTGATTTACAATGACTGTAAAAATGATGCCGTACTGTTCTAGTGGTTCTAGAATACATCAATTGGGCATGATAACCTCGGAGACGGACAAAATATATGGTTCCACTGGTAATAACCATGGGAAAATCGGGAATTCGCGGGGGAAAAAAAAAAAAAAATCATTTTTTTTTATTATAGATTTCTTGAGTGAACAACAGTATATGTGGTAATTATGTGCTCTTAAAAAGTCACCCATGTAATTGTGTAATGAAAAGTACATTAAATTGCAAAAGAGGGAAATAAAAAAAGATGTATTCTCCACATTAATATCATTGTCGCAATTTTTTGTGGGAAGATTTCTGACACCTTTATTGAAAACTGTGGGAAATTTTATAACTAATTTCAACTCCGGATAAGCTTTGATATGAATGTTCAAATCGACCAAAATCATTTGTAATTGCTTTTAATTAATCTTTAAATGACATATGCATTAAAAAGAAGGCCACTGTTATTTCAGAATTCCCACAAGAGCAAAAACTACATCTTTACTTTTCTATCAAAAGCACCTTTAAGTCAAGGAGAACAAGATATAGATTTTGCACTGCCTAGAGATTTCTATAGACGCCTAGAGACTTTTCTATGGATGCATAGAGACTTCTATGGATCCCTAGAGACTTTTCTATGGACACCTAGAGACTTTTCTATGGATACCTAGAGACTTTTCTATGGATGCCTAGAGACTTTTCTATGGATGCCTAGAGACTTTTCTATGGATGCCTAGAGACTTTTCTATGGATGCCTAGAGACTTTTCTATGGATACCTAGAGACTTTTCTATGGACACCTAGAGACTTTTCTATGGATACCTAGAGACTTTTCTATGGATGCCTAGAGACTTTTCTATGGATGCCTAGAGACTTTTCTATGGATGCCTAGAGACTTTTCTATGGATGCCTAGAGACTTTTCTATGGATGCCCAGAGACTTTTCTATGGATGCCTAGATGCCTAGAGACTTTTCTATGGATGCCTAGTCACTTTTCTATGGATGCCTAGAGACTTTTCTATGGATGCCTAGAGACTTTTCTATGGATGCCTAGAGACTTTTCTATGGATGCCCAGAGACTTTTCTATGGATGCCTAGAGACTTTTCTATGGATGTCTAGAGACTTTTCTATGGATGCCCAGAGACTTTTCTATGGATGTCTAGAGACTTTTCTATGGATGTCTAGAGACTTTTCTATGGATGCCTAGAGACTTTTCTATGGATGCCCAGAGACTTTTCTATGGACACCTAGAGACTTCTAGAGACTTTTCTATGGACACCAGAGACCTAGAGACTTTTCTATGGATGCCCAGAAACTTTTCTATGGATGCCCAGAGACTTTTCTATGGATGCCCAGAGACTTTTATGGATGCCTAGAGACTTTTCTGGATGCTTTTCTATGGATGCCTAGAGACTTTTTTTGGATGCCTAGAGACTTTTCTATGGAAGCCTAGAGACTTTTCTATGGATGTCTAGAGACTTTTCTATGGATGCCTAGAGACTTTTCTATGAATGCCTAGAGACTTTTCTAGCCTAGAGACTTTTCTACTTTTTCTATGGATGCCCAGAAACTTTTCTATGGATGCCTAGAGACTTTTCTATGGACCCCTAGAGACTTTTTTTTTTTTCTATGGATGGATGCCTATGCCTAGACTTTTCTATGGATGCGCAGCTTTTCTAGAGACTTTTTTTTTTTTTATGGATGCCTAGAGACTTTTCTATGGATGCCTAGAGACTTTTCTATGGATGCCCAGAGACTTTTCTATGGACCCCTAGAGACTTTTTTTTTTATGGATGCCTAGAGACTTTTCTATGGAAGCCTAGAGACTTTTCTATGGACGCCTAGAGACTTTTCTATGGATGCCCAGAGACTTTTCTATGGATGCCTAGAGACTTTTCTATGGACCCCTAGAGACTTTTCTTTTTATGGATGCCTAGAGACTTTTCTTTGGAAGCCTAAAGACTTTTCTATGGATGCCTACAGACTTTTTTTTCTATGGACGCCTAGAGACTTTTCTATGGGTGTCTAGAGACTTTTCTATGGATGCGCAGAGACTTCTATGGACATCTAGAGACTTTTCTATGGGTGTCTAGAGACCTTTCTATGGATGCCTAGAGAATTTTGTATGGACGCCTAGAGACATTTCTATGGACCCCTAGAGACATTTTTTTTATGGATGCCTAGAGACTTTTCTATAGAAACCTAGAGTCTTTTCTATAGATGCCCAGAGCCCACAAGAAAGAGCATTAAATTCTACCCGCAACAGTCTTTAAATCTTGTTAATGGACGTATAGTTTTTGAATTATGACTGATTACAGTTTTAGCGATCTGCAGTGAATGCATAATTTATGTTAATTTTGTGATGTATGACCAGGCTGGTAGTTGAAAAGCTGTAAAGCTGTTAGTATGTAATTCTTTATATTTCCTTCCTAAATTTCAGTTTCTGAAAATGATAACAAAGTCTATTCCTGCTAGATTTTGGTTAAGGGTATGGTCAAGACTTCAAAACGTTTGGTTAAAATTCCTTTCCATTTTTCACAAATGCGAGACTAGCAATTAAAAAACCCCAAAGGGTTTACATAAGAAAATAGGAACTTCCGCCCTGTCATACATTACAAGAGGAACTTAAAGAGGAACAAAAATTGGTATATTTTGGCCTAAAAATTTAAAATGCTCTAAAATCGTCAATTTTTAACTGGTTTGGATGAAATGTTGTGCTATTTTCATCACTTTTTATAAATTTTAAAGCAATTTAGCATAAGTTGCTCTACACGTCCATATACCTTTAATACATCGCCAAGTTTGAATACATGGAAAAAATCCACAAAAGTTGATCAGCTATAAACTTGAAAACATGCAATTTTTCAATGAAAAAGACCACTACCTACTAAGCATTGTATCATCTTTGAACTTTTTTGTAACTGTTTGGTAAGACCTTTCAATGCATGGTCAGGAGGTGGAGAGGAGATTTCCATGTTGCTTAACCAAAAACTCTACCTTTTCTTCTCAATTATATCCAAAACTATTAAAAAAGTAGAGAACACTTGCTGTACAAGTAACAGTGCTGATACATTCTAAAAATTAATGGTACAAACACACACCTGATCAGACTTCTTTATTCGGTCTAAATCTTCACTGGCAAGATGACTAGGGTGTCTGGACATAAAACAACTTTCGGCTTCCTCCGAGAACTTGGACTATTTGTGTTGTTGAGATCTTTGTCGGCTTTTATGTTGACAGATTTAATTGTTTCTTTCTATAAAGTCAAATTCAAGCAAAGAAAACAAAAGTTACAGTATGTACACCATCTTTACTCATCTATGGACAGCTATGGCCAATCAGAGAAGAGCTTAAAGTGTTAAGGGTGTTTCAGCTGACGTCATGAGGTCACATGACTTTGTTTACATCTCCATTTTGTAGGGAAGAAACACTGTCGTATGCTGTACACTTAATTAAATTTACATACATTTGCATGTAGTTACACAAGATTATTTTTGTAAGAAAATTATGCTGGAATCTTGCTGTGCCGTTGGTTCAACTAGTAAATGTGTGCCAGGGAAGAAAAAGAAGTTTTCTTAATTTCCATCTGATCCTGATCGATGTTCAAAGTGGGTTTCTGCTGTACTTTTCAACCTATGGCTTTCCTTTCAACCTCAATCACACTAGAATTTGCAGAGAGCACTTTGTATCAGGTTTGCATGCTTTGTCTGAGTATAACAAACAATCAGCAGGCATTATCGTTAAAATTACTCTGCGTATACCCGGTAAATAAAACTTAAAGAAAATATGAAGTAAAATCAGAAGTGAGCAAAAAATTGCAATCAGTAAAATTTGCTGAACTGGTATTCGCTGAACTGGTACTGGTAGGTTAGTATGTAGTATGTTTGTTGTACATGTGATGTGACTGAGCTGTGTGAAGACAAATGAAATGCAATGGCACTCTTCCCTGCAAAATGGCTTTCAGTGGGATTAGAGTCACATGATGAAATCCTTTATATGAAAAAGTTTTATGTTCCAAAAAATAAATACTTTGATGAGCCATTAACTACATGTGCTATTGTCATAATTTAAAGATTACTTCTGTTCATAATTTAAAACTCATTCTGTCCTTATACTTTTGACAACATTCAAATGTGATCTTAGTAGAAACTACTTATCGGCATTGTCCTTGCAAGTAAATAAACACCTCTGGTTTGTGGATTGTTTCTTGCCAAAATAGGAGATACATGATTGCATGTGGGTTTGTCTTACAACATACAGGCTGGAAACTTTTTAAGGGGCAAAAGTGATTTTTATATTCCTGCAAAATTTGTATGTATTGCAAAATATGCTGGTGGCGTTTTTCACTATATTTTTTCCACTGCATTATATTAATTGTCTGCCCAAACAGCAATACAGTAAACCCTACCTGGTTCTTTGAACACTATTCCAGAAGAGAAGCGTGAAAATGCGGTGTTCATTCACTTCCTATCCTGGTGCAGTCAAGTTCAAGTTCTGTTGTCAGAGAACTTGACTAGTGGTGCTGTGGTCTTCATGGAATGGGATGGTATAAAAACCAACTTGTATGTATGCCTAATTCATCCATCACTTTTCCTACAAATTTGCCACAATTTCTATCAACGTTGCCACCCCATGCAGTATATGCTTAAGACCACCATCTCATTTCAATATGAAAGTGTAGACATGGAAATAAAAATATAAAATATAAAAAAAAAACAAACAAGATGTTCTACTCACAGCAATAGCTTCCTGAGATTCAGTATCATGTCCTAATGACACAGCATTGGTCCGCTTCTTGTGTCTTACAGCTGGGGATGATGACGAGGACCAACTATCAGGACTATAAGAGTCAATCGTCAGCTTCTGAAGACGCTCTTTGACCAAACTAGGCTCATCTGAACTTGCTGGGGTCATTGTATGATTTGTAAGACTATAAGAAAGAAAAAGTAGAATTCTGAATTGTTAGAAAACAAGACATTGGTTGTGTTGTACTTGGTTGTGTTGTATATGGTTGTGTTGTACTTGGTTGTGTTGTACTTGGTTGTGATGTACTTGGTTGTATTGTATATGATTGTGTTGTACTTGGTTGTGATGTACTTGGTTGTGTTGTATATGATTGTGTTGTACTTGGTTGTGATGTACTTGGTTGTGTTGTATATGATTGTGTTGTACTTGGTTGTGTTGTACTTGGTTGTGTTGTACTTGGTTGTGATGTACTTAGTTGTATTGTACTTGGTTGTGTTGTACTTGGTTGTGTTGTACTTGATTGTGTTGTATATGGTTGTGTTGTACTTGGTTGTGCTGTACTTGGCTGTGTTGTACTTAATTGTGTTGTACTTGGTTGTGTTGTACTTGGTTGTGTTGTACTTGGTTGTAATGTACTTGGTTGTGTTGTATATGATTGTGTTGTACTTGGTTGTGTTGTACTTGGTTGTGTTGTACTTGGTTGTGATGTACTTAGTTGTGTTGTACTTGGTTGTGTTGTATTTGGTTGTGTTGCACTTTAAAACAATGGGTTAATTGACATCTAAAAGGTTGTATCTTTTTGGAAAATACCATAAAAGAAATAGTACAGTGGTCAAGCAAATAAATGAAAAAGACTTCAAAAGAAACAAGATGGTGAAAAACGCGTTAAAAATCTTATTCCATTGAGAGATATAAGCTTAATGTTCTCTATCTTTGTTTTAAACGACTGAAATCAGACTAGTTGTGATGTCACATCCTCAGATTCCTCAGTCTTTATGTATTCTATCATATAATTTCCTGCAAAGTGTGGCTTAAAAACCATTGGATAGATTTGGAAAGTAGTAATCTAATAAAAGAAATGATAATTTACCACCAGAAGAAAGTTTGATGGAAAATAATCAAATAGTAAAAAAGTTCAATCAATTTTCTTTAAAATACATTAACACTAAGTGAAGAATGTGAGGATTAGGACACCAATCTTCCATATTAGACTTACCACATCAGTCACTTCTACATAAATAAAACGTTTAACTTTAATGTCCCCTTAAAGGTTTAGTTCAGTGGTCAAGGATGTTCATCTTATAAGAAAGAGGACTTCAAAAGAAGCAAATTGGTAAAGAAAGCATTCAACAATGTTATTCCATTAAGGAGATATTCAAGCTTTAAGTTTGGTACCATTTCTGTACAAACAACTGAAATCAGACTAATTGTAATGTCACAGCCTCAGATTCCTTAAAGTCTTTATTTATTTTACATAAAGTTTATTTAATTTATTCACTATTTAAATCATTTTCCCTCAAACTTTCTTTAGGTGGTATATCATAAATACCCTTCCTAGATTCAGTTTTACTACTTTTTTTGACATATCCCATGGTTTTTAAGCCACAGAATCGCAGGACAAAATATGGTAAAATACATAAAGACTTTGAGGAATCTGAGGCAATGACATCACAACTAGTCTGATTTTAATCGTTTCTACAGAAATGATACCAAACTTTAAACATAAATATCTCCTTAATGGAATAAGATTTTTGAATGCTTTCTTCACCATTTTGTTTCTTTTGAAGTCCTTTCATATAAGATAAACATGCTTAACCACTAACCTAATCATTAACAGAATAAGATTTTTGAACAATTTCTTCACCATTTTGTTTCTTTTAAAGTCCTCTTTCATATAAGATAAACATGCTTGACCACTGAACTAATCCTTAATGACATAAGATTTTTGAATCAGATTTTTCACCATTTTGTTTCTTTTGAAGTCCTCTTTCATATAAGATGAACATACCAACTAAACTAATTGTTTTTTTGAATGTTTTTCACCATTTGGTTTCTTTTAAAGTCCTCTTTCATATAAGATGAACATGCTTGACCACTGAACTAATCTTTTAGTGGAATAAGATAATGACCTAGTTTCATCACCATTTTGTTTCTTTTTAAGTCCTCTTTCATATAAGATGAACATGCTTGACCACTGAACTAATCCTTTCATATCTCCTTAACGGAAAAAGATTTTGAACGCTTTCTTCACTATTTTGTTTCTTTTGAAATCCTCTTTCATTTAAGATGAACATGCTTGACCACTGAACTAATCTTTTAGTGGAATAAGATAATGAAGTAGTTTCTTCCCCAGTCGCTTCTTTTGAAGTCCTAGAGATGAACTAACTTGACCACTGAACTAAGATTTATAGACATCTATAGTTGAGTATTAGGAGCTTTTAAGTTTGATGTTTTTGTTTGAAATAGCCCTTTATTTTCCAATTCATACCTGAAAGTTTGAGGAATTTTCAATGTATGCTAAACTGATGAGAAAGTTTATCCCTGGTAAAATTGATTTGGGATACAGTAATGACTCAAAAGTTGTTTGGTCAGAATTTGTTTCACCATTCAAATACTTCTGGCAGGCAAAGGGTTTGCATACAAAAATACCAAATTTACCATTGAAATTTCAACACTGATGCTCGAAAAAATTCTGTCAAATGGTCATTTTGAAACTTTTGATGATTTTTTTCTGTTGCTACTTCCATGCTTTTTAAAGAAATATTCCCATGAATATTTTCAAATATGTTAAAAAGGGCTATTAAAGGAGACAAAGTCTGATACAATCATTATTTTATACGGCAGAGGATAACAATCTTAACCAACTGCCAAACACAGCAAGTCAAAATCTTATTCCTATCTCAAGTTATCCATCTTTAAAGAAAACATAAAGTCTGATACAATCATTATTTCATATGATAAAGGATACAAATCTTAACCAACTGCCAAACACAGCAAGTCAAAATCTTATTCCTATCTCAACTTATCCATCTTTAAAGGAGACATAAAGTCTGATACAATCATTATTTCATATGATAGAGGATAACAATCTTAACCAACTGCCAAAAACAGCAAATCAAAATCTTATTTCTATCTCAAAATTATTCATGTTTGAAATCGACATGGGGGCTGCCATTTAGTTAATTCTTTATTGAAATTTTGTGCATGATGACATAATTACCCCAACAGGGACATAAGGAATTTAATGTATTTCTTTATAAATGTGGATAAAGTTTTTATTCCAAAATGATGTGACACAAAGTTTTAAAGCATGTTTTGATAATTTCATTTGTATACAAAATTTCCCTTGACCCATCAAAACCATTTTTCTTAAGCTAGAAAACTGGAGGTAGATTATAAAGAAATACAAAGCATTCCAACATCCTGCTGGGCTGATGACATCATAATCTGCATGTTTTAAAATCAAAATGGCAGCTCCCATAGTACTATTTAGTAGTAGTATTAAAGTTTTTATTAATTACAATAAATGTGCTAGATTGCTTTGGGACTTATGAAACTTGGTCAGAACATTTGTTATTTTCAATTCTATCATATGAAATAAGGATTATGTCAGACTTTATGTCTCCTTTAAAGAAACAAATTGATGTTACACTTATGCTGATATCCTGTTCCATTTTAAAGTTATTACATTTTAAGTATTTCACCAGGATGACCTTGCAGTGGACAGTGTGATGTCATGAATAAATATAACTTAAAGGAATATTTCATGTTTTTTTGAACCTTTCATAAGAAAAAGAAATTTTTTAGAAACAATTTAGTACAAAGATTATGATGATATGTTATTCCTACCAGAAGATAGTCAAATTTTAAGGTTCACAAAAAATGCCAATAAACGAATAGGACAAGGCTCAGTATGGCATCACAGCAACACATTCTCCCACAAAGTTTAAGTATTTCATTAAAATGCACCATCCTTTTTTATTAGTAAAACCTGCTAGAAAAATAAATTGATGAAAGTTAGGTATTTGCAAAATACATTGCCAAATATACCCTACTTCAATAACTTTTGGTAAATTGTTTCTAATCATACAGAAACAATTAACATTAAAAAAAATACATAACAATTTGCAATGGAATTGTCTCTATGACATCTTCAAACACGAATTCATCATACTGTACAAAAACTTTTAAAATGCAAGTGGGAAATATTTAAAAATTTATATCTCCTGAATGGAATATAATATAAACCTGATTTTGTACCAAATTGGCTCCAAAATTATACTCTTTCAAATAAAATTTTACACAAAACCATGGGAAACAAAAAACCATGGGAATATTTCTTTAAAACAATGTAGCCATTGTTGCATCTACATGTACATCTTCCTTTAAGACCATGAATGACAATATCTGCTCCTCTTTACCTTTCCTGTTTCCTCTTTGCTTCTTCAGCTTCCTTCAGTTTCTTCTGAATTCTCTTCTTTCTTGGAGACGGAATTGGAACTTCTGGGAGAAAATAAAGATAAAAGAATTAGGTTATTTTCAAGAAATTACCCTCCACAGGTGTTTGTAACTCGAGTAATGAGAGTGTAACATACCATTCTACATATTAGCAGTGCTTCCAAGCATGTGAAGGTTGTTGTGAAAACTATAGATCAGAAATTCTACACAGTAATCTCTCAAAACGGGCAGGTTTTAGCCGATTACCGTTTTTGATTACTTTCAATATATTCTATCAATATTGTAAATCACTTGAACGACGTTTGTTATAAGGCGTTTTTATAATACCTCAAAAATAACAAGTATCAGTATCTGTTTGTTTCTTATCTTGAACCAACCTTAAAGGCAGCCTCTCATGAATCAATTCATCAACACAGATAGATCTAGAGCTAGAATATAAACATATTGCCAACTTGAGGAGCATGCTTTTAGCTCCACTTCATCTTGGCTAACATTGCCTTCATCTGAACTTGAAACATTCTCCCTACTTGACATCTTTACATAGCACTATGACAGGGTTGGTGTATCTACCTTTTTAAAAGCCAAATTTGGAGAGAAAAAAAAAAGTTTTCCTAAAAGTTAAAAAAAGTTGGTTTGGCTTTTCCTGAAATCTGGCTGTTATTGTGGCTTTTTTGAGACTTGTTTGTCCACAAAAAATATTATTTGACTTTTTTTGATATTGAATTTGAAAATTTGGCTTTTTGTTTCATTTTTAGCTTTTCGGAGACTTGCTTGGCTGTTAAGTATATATTTTTGGCCTAATTCTGGCCTCTTCTCAAAAGGCTTTGATGGAGAATAAAAAAAAGAAGTAAAAATCAAAATTTTCTTATGACGTTCCGACCATGTGATATGTGTTTCCTGAAATCAGAATTACATTTTTTTTTTTGCTTTTCAGAACAATTTACCCCTCGCAGAAAAACCCCTGGACAAACCAGTCGCCGATCCCTTTCAAGATTTGCAATTTTCTTGACTAGATTACATACAGTTTGGCATTTTTTCAAAATGATTTGGCTTTTTGAACTTGCAACAACCTCAGAACGTGACGTCTTCACATGATTCATGTGCTTGACATCAAGTTTATCTAACATTTTCTTATCTGACATGAGGGGAAGATATACACACACTGTGTGGGCTTTATGTTTGTCAGTTGCGTCTGATATCACTCATCTTAATGTCAACCCTTAGAAGGTCTATGGACATGTACATGCAACACAAGCTTAATTCTTTGAATCTTTTACCCACAATTCTTTCTAACAGACTACTTAACTCTAGACATCCATAACCGGTAAACCAATCCATAAACCAATCCATAACCCGGTAAACCAATCCATAACTGGTAAACCAATCCATAACCAGTAAACCAATCCATAACCGGTAAACCAATCCATAACCCTGTAAACCAATCCATAACCCTGTAAACCAATCCATAACCCAGTAAACCAATCCATAACCCGGTAGACCAATCCATAAGCCGGTAAACAATCCATAACCCGGTAAACCGATCCATATCTGGTAAACCAATCCATTTACCTGGTAAACCAATCCATTTACCTGGTAAAGCAATCCATAACTGGTAAACCAATCCAAAAGCTAGTAAAACCAATCCATAACCGGTAAACCAATCCATATCATAACCCAGTAAACCAATCCATAACCGATAAACCAATCCATAACCGGTAAACCAATCCATAATCAGGTAAACCAATCCATAACCGGTAAAGTAATCCATAACCCAATAAACCAATCTATAACCAGTAAACCAATCCATATCATAACCCAGTAAACCAATCCATAACCGATAAACCAATCCATAACCGGTAAAGTAATCCATAACCCAATAAACCAATCCATAACCGTAAACCAATCCATACCCAGGTAAACCAATCCATCAAGTAGTAAATGAGGTTATCTTTTCAACATGTAACTTCTGATAACACAATCAACCAAAATTAACCTAAATTTAACTAATAAAACAAAAAAACATTTTTCTTCCATTAAATGAGCAGATGGGCAAAGCAAGTCATTGTAAATTGCATGCAACATCTCAATAATTCAACCAAACAAATGCTTCCACAAATTCAGAAAGAAGCAATTAATTTTCTCAGTGATACATTAAAATTGTCTTGGATTTGGGTTTATGACACCACACTATGAGGTCACTTTTTCAACACATTTGTGAAATGCTTAAAATGTAAACAACATTGGTTTGACACCAATTTGTTCTTTAATATCATATTATATATATATATATATATATATATATATATATATATATATATATATATATATATATATATATATATATATATATATATATATATATATATATATATATATATATATATATATATATATATATATATATATATATATATATATATATATATATATATATATATATATATATATATATATATATATATATATATATATATATATATATATATATATATATATATATATATATATATTATCTATCTATCTATCTATCTATCTATCTATCTATATATAAATATATACATACATATAAATATATATTATATAAATATGAAAATTCACAGGAATATTCTTTCAAGCAAAACCAGAGTAACGACATTACCTCCTGAAGTATCATTTGATGAGGGAGAGCTCCCAAAGAGATGCTCACTAATGCTCTCCTTAATTGTCCTCTCAACGACCCTACAAACAAACACAGTATGAATACCATTAGTAATGTCAGCAATGAAAACAAATGTGGGTGGGGTGCATGGGAGAGGAAGGAGGCACTTAATTTCTGCAATAGATTTCTCCTTCTAATATGATTTCATTGCTCTGTGTGATTTCCTGATCTGATCCTATATGATTTCTTATTCCAATAAAAAATATTGTTCTGATCCTACCTGGTTTCTCATTCCTATATAAAACATTGTTCTGATCCTACCTGGTTCCTCATTCCTATATAAAATATTGTTCTGATCCTACCTGGTTTCTCATTCCTATATAAAATATTGTTTTGATCCTACCTGGTTACTCATTCCTATATAAAATATTCGTCTTGTTCCTACCTGGTTTCTCATTCCTATATAAAATATCGATCTGATTCTACCTGATTTCTCATTCCTATATACAAAAATTGGTCTGATCCTAAATGATTTCGTACTCCAATAAAAAATATTGTTCTGATTCTACCTGGTTTCTCATTCCTATATAAAAAATTGGTCTGATCCTACCTGGTTTCTCATTCCTATATAAAATATTGGTCTGATCCTACCTGGTTTATCATTCCTATATAAAATGTAGGTTTGATCCTACATGATTTCCTGTTCTGATAAAATGATCTGTTTGAATTCTAGTTCCTATTTAAAATATAATTCTGAGCATACATGCATTATTGCTCCTATATAAATTCCTGCTTGCATAATCTTTCTAAATAATGTTTCTGTTCGAATTATATAATATAATGTCCCCACGTGATTTCCTGTTGTAATAAGATCTAGGAAGGAACTTTCTGTTCCAATATGATAAAGTTCCGATAATATGATTGAAATCATATATGATTCCTACATTTCTTGCACCTGTGCAAGGATTTTGAGTTCTTACAAAGACTTCAAACAAATTTAATAACACAATAATTATCTTATTTTTACATATTAACTTTTTCTACTGATCATTAATTTTTTTGTTCCATGGCATTCCCTGTTCTGATAAGATGGTTTTTTCTTTTCAGATTTCTTGATATTAGCAACAGTATATTGTGGTAAAAAGTTAGGGTTTCAGCCACGTTTCAGGTTCAATGCTCTACGAATGTTCCCCTATGTAATTGTGTGATAAACAGTACATTAAACTGCGACAGGGGGAGCATGTGTGGTAAAGTGTGAACATTTAAAGATTCATTTACTACCATGTTTGTGTCACAATTTTTTGTGAGAAGATTTTTGACACCTTAACTCAGAACCGTGAGAAATTGTATAATTACTTCCAACTCTGGCTTCCTCTATTTCTGCATTCTAGGACAGAGAGTAAAGAGAGGTGGGATAGAGGGAAGGGAGGAGAGAAGGTGGATAAGGGAAAGAAGAGAAGGTAATAAACGAATTGCTTTAAATAATGAAAAGCTTACTCTAAAGAGGTTTCGCTGACAATGGGAGAAGGTACTGTGCTGTCGCTGTCTTGGTAGAAAGGTGAGAGAGCCCGATCGTCAATACTGGACACATCACATGGGCTACGGGACAAAGAGAGACAATCATCACTAAATAATGAATCTTAAAATAATGCTCAGCTCTTGCAAAGGGTTGAATCTTGACAACAGTGCAATCAAATACTTAAAAAGATTACAGGCTAAGAAGGGTTAGTCACCCCATAAAAAGCCCAAACTAACACCACCACCACAAAAAAAAAATCAAAGACAACCAGAATACTTATTACCTAATACTTATATTATCTTTTCTTTTTTGAGGCTTTATATAGATATCATAGTTATTACCATAATAGACAAAGATCATTATATTGAATTAATGAACAAATTCTGAAAATATGTAAAAGTGGTGATATAACTTAAAATCTGCCTATCTGCATTCCACTTTCATTGCTTTTGTTTTTTTGCATGAGAAAATACGTTTTCATAAGAAACTCTCACAAATCCTACCAAACATGCATATATTGTGCGTCAATTTAATGTTAATGGTATACATCAACAATGCCAAAGAACCTAACACTTTGATGTCATCTGCTGTCAAACAGACTTCTAATTCCAGTCATAGTGAATAAATTTTTAAACCTTGACTCATCAAAACAATATTTACATCCTTTTCTTTTAGTTTCTCTCACTGGTATTTATCATATATGGCAGACCTATTTGATCATCAAAATGACCATCTAGGTGACCCACCTCAGAGCTCCCTGTCGGTCAAGAGCCAGTCTCGCCTCTTCCCGGTCCTTGTCATCTACCGAGTTGCTGTTGATGTCTTTTTCTTCAGATTCTTTGTTCCCAAACTGCAAAAATCAAAAACACTTTATCAAACATTTGAGAAGAGGGACCAGGACATGGTGACCACACTGAAAGTTTTTTCACAAATTACATTTAACCCTTGTCAGACTGAAATTTGGTGAAGTTCTGGGTCCCCTGCAGGGCGTGGTCTGACAAAGGTTACTATTAACCCATGTCAAACTGAAATTGTATGAAGGGCTTGGGTCCATTTTCTGGGCATGTTCCGATAAAGGTTACTATTAATCCATTTCAAATTCAAACTGAATAAAGCACAGGGTCCGCATTCTGGGTATGGTTTATTGGCAAGGGTTTATTCAATGCTCAACAACTGATGAATTACTGGCATCTTGTTTTAAGAACTAGCTAAGCTAAATTCATCTGAGCCATTAGGCTCATAGAGACTGTGCTTATCCGTGGTTCCATGGCGCAAGCAGGTGAGAGTACATTACTCCCCCAGTCCATCACAGATTAACTCTTCAGCATCGCTGGTACTCATTTTACAGCTGAGTGGACTGAAGCAAGTAGAGTAAACTGTCTTGTTCAAGGACACAATGCAGCACTCATGACTGGAAGCAAACTCGGTACCTTTCAAAAAAGAGCCCGACTCCTTAACCACCGAGCCACTCCACTGCTTGTTTTAAGATTCTAGAGATAAAGAAGTGCACTCTTGTGTTGTATTACACAAACTATATAAATGGTTGACAAATATAATCGATAATTTCCGCCATTAGATGATATCATGAAGTCTACTGCTGGTGTGTGATAAAAGCACGCCTTCGAAATGGCCAAAATGGTATCCACTACTCGATTAGATGAAATCCTTTTGGCCAAAATATGTCATCCATAGAATCTACTCGCTAAAATCATTTCTTTAAATCATAAAGTTTTCTACTGATAAAACATGCTTTACAAATGACCCCTATAAAATAATGCTGTTAAAACATGCTGTACAAATGACCCTATAAAAAAAATGCTGATAAAACATGCTGTACAAATGACCCATATAAAATAATGCTGATAAAACATGCTGTACAAATGACCCATATAAAATAATGCTGATAAAGCACGCTGTACAAATGACCCCTATAAAATAATGCTGATAAAACACACTGTACAAATGACCCCTATAAAATAATGCTGATAAAACACGCTGTAAAAATGACCCCTACAAAATAATGCCATCAATATTCCTCTTCCAGTTGAAATCTTTTACAGAAAGAATCACATCAATAAGGCATGCAAGTAAAAAATCAATAAGGTAATTCTGTGGTTAACATATTTCTCTCCAGTACTTCCCTGTTCCAGAGTAAAGCCTAAAAATATTCACTTTTCAATAACATACAACCAATAAATAAAACAAAATCTATGAACATGACCTAAACAAAACAAAGAAGCCCCTGAAATGCAAACTGAAACAACGATATCAAAGCTGATCACACTCGTTTCCTTCTTCTCGTCTTTATAGAGGCAGTTTCGTATTACATCATGTGATAGATGTCACTTGTATCAGAGCAGGGATATAGTAACACTGAATGTTAAGCATACTAAGTTCCTTAAGCAATCATTTCCTAATACATGCACTTTTATTTTACTTCGTCATATAGGTCCACAACAGGGATTCTGGTATCAATTAAAAGAGCTCGAATAATTCGTTCAGAAATGTAGATTTTTAATGGGGGTTGTGTTAGAGATTTTTGAAAAAAGATGGGGTGAAATAAAGAAAATTAAACAAAATGAACAAAATTGAACAAAAAAACGATTTTTTTCTTTCTACGAAGACTTACTTGCCACAATTCCAGACCTTGCTTTTGCCTAAGAACCTGTGATTATCTTACAAAAAAAATCAATGTATCCAATTACGGTCAAGTTTTGACTGCTTATATCATCAATATCTTTTTTTGTCAAAAGTTGTGCAACAATATCATGATTTTGAGCATTTTTGAGACCAAAATTTGGAAAAAATTGAAGCTTCTGATCGCGATACAACTCAACTACACAAAATATACCGTAAGACAAGGCCAACTCACATGCTTTTGATTGAAATCAAAAAGAGCAACTACCCCCCTCTTTGTTCATGCCAACATTTAAGTATGACAACACACTATGACATACGCAATGTAGTCTAGCGGTAATATGTCGAATTACTGTGTGGGCGCCCCGGGTTCGAATATCGCACTGGATGGAATTGTTTTTCACAAGTAATTACAGTGGTGATTATTATTTATTTTTTCTTCAACGTTTTTGCAGCTTTTGCTTTGAGGATAAAAAAAAAAATTAAGACAGGTATCAATGGAAAGGAAATTTCACAAACAATCTTAATATGTACAAAAATCCTCCATTTTCATTATTCACAAGAAAAAATACAAGCTCAAAAATATTGGCCTAATTTTGCCTAAAATTTGTAATTTGTAATTTGACTTTTTTTATTGAAAAGTTTATTGTCTTAGCATTCATAAAAACCAAACTTGAGTGGTAGAAAATGAAAAGAAAGTTATGAAAAATAATTTAATTTTTTTAATTTTTTTAAGTGTTAATATGCAAATTTGTGATGTCTAACTCTCTATTTGTAAACCCTTATTTGTTAAACCATGTATCACAATTGCTTGATTGTATCAGAAGCGGGATATAATGAAACTGAGTGTAAAAACATACTGTTCTTTAATTAAAATAAAGTTTTAATACTTTGAATTTTTTAAGTGTTAATATGCAAATGTTATGCAAATTTGTGATGTATGACAAAACCCTCCAACATGTAATCCTTTATTGTTAAACCATGTACCACAATTACTGGAATCAGATGTATCAGAAGAAGTGGGATATAATGAAACTGAATGTAAAAACATACTCAGTTCCTTAATCCTTACTCTACCAGCACTTTTTCGAAAATGCGCTCAGGAGGCGGGGCCAAAAACGGGGCACCCAAAACGGCGATAATATCGCCGCGTGGTAGAGTAAGGGTTAATCAAGGCGTGATTACTGAAGGGTCCTCTGTCTTCCAGGCAGAAGAGTCGGGCCCCTTCCGCTTTCGTGACCCGCTGGGCGCCCACCGATCATGCTGCCTATATTTTCGGGTTGGCGATATGTCGCGGGTTGATTACCCTTACTCTACCAGCACTTTTTCGAAAATGCGCTCGGGGGCGGGGCCAAAGACGGGCACCCAAAACGCGATAATATCGCCGCGTGGTAGAGTAAGGGTTAATCAAGGCGTGATTACTGAAGGGTCCTCTGTCTTCCAGGCAGAAGAGTCCTGCCCCTTCCGCTTTCGTGACCCGCCCACCGGGATCATGCTGCCTATATTTTCGGGTTGGCGCATATGTCGCGGGTTGATTAACCCTTACTCTACCAGCACTTTTTCGAAAATGCGCTCGGGAGGCGGGGCCAAAGACGGGGCACCCAAAACGGCGATAATATCGCCGCGTGGTAGAGTAAGGGTTAATCAAAATCAAGTTGGAATACTTTTTAAAGTTTTAAAGAGTTAAATATGCAAATATTATGCAAATTTGTGATGTACGACATAACCCTCCAATATGTAATCTTTTATTTTTAAATCATGTACCACAATTGCTTGAATCACTTGTATCAGAACAGGGACATAGCGAAACTGAATGTTAAACATACTCATTTCTTAATCAAAATCCACCATTTTAATACTTTTTAAATTTTAAAGTATTCATATGCAAATGTTATGCAAACTCATGATGCATGGCATAACCCTCCAATATGTAATCCTTTTATATTTAAACCATGTACCACAAATGGTTGAATCACTTGTATCAGAAGTGGGATATAAAGAAACTGAATGCAAAAACATACTATTCCTTAAATAAAATTCAGTTTGAATACTTTTTGAACTTTGTAAGTATTAATATGCAAATTGAATGCAAATTGAATGCAAATTTGTGATGTACGATATAACCCTCTAATATGTACCACAATTGCTTGAATCAGCTGTATCAAAAGAGGGGTATACTGAAACTGAATGTGAAAACAACACTAAGTCCCTTTATCAAAATCGGTTAAAAGTGACCATTTCAATTCTTTTTGAAGTTTTAAGGTATATATGCAAATTTTATGCAAATTTGTGATGGTCTTTCCATTATACCAATAAGTAAATTCTGTTTCAATATCATTTCATTTCATTTCAATCATGCACCACTGTGGGATTCTGACAGTTTTGTAATTCTAAGTACAACTTATCCAATTCTACATGGAAAGACAATCTCACAATTTTTAGAAACTTAAAATGAGGAAGAAAATGCACAGAATTACATAAGAATTTTGAGCGGCCTTCTCATTCATCAGTTCATACATCACAAAGTTTGCATGCATGTCAAAACATTCTCATAATTTCAAGATTGGAATTGGGGAAGGAAATACCTAGAATTAGAATTATGAGCTCTCTTCCAGCTTATACATCAAAAAAATTGCATATGTCAAACCAGAACCAAAAGGTTTTGTGGTTTTGATGCTTTTTTTTCTTCATACGCTGATTAATTTGCAATATTTTGTATTAACTGTCATGTCATTGCATATCATGAAATATTAATTTGTTCCTTATTTATTCATAATCCACACTCACCATGCAGATCACTAAAAATATTCACAACTTTAGCATTTGCACAATAATTAACATTATCATAGCAAAACGGTTACTTATTTGTCCTATTTCAAGAATTTGTCAGTAAGCCTCCTCATTAATATTCATAACATCACTACCACAACATTAGAACAAATGTATAGACCCATAACGCATCTGTGTACCACTTTATGGCATAAATCTGATGTACCGTTCATGAGATATGATGCTTACATCATTTAGCTTTTTCACATTAAGCCCCGCCTACCATGCATATTAATGACATCTGTTGATAACATAAGCATTATTTACACAATAACCAATATTATCGTGCCCAGTATGATGCAAAACGGACATACAGTTGCTCATATATCAATTTTCAATATTGTCACTTTAAGCGCCGCCCACTTATCAATATGAATGACATCACCACCTAAAACAATAGGGCACATCTGCAGACCATGACGTGAATCTAGTTCATGAGATATTGTGTTTACAAGCTTTTTGTTTGCAAAATAATATCAAGCCCCGCCCACTATGCATATCAACAAAAGTCAACGTTAGTATACAATGAACACGTACACACTAGCTAAGATCATTATTATAACAAATATGAAACAAACCAAACATGTGATTATTAAAATAATTATGAGCATTTTAAGATTTGTATATTAAGCCCTGCCTACTCATTAATATGCATAATATTACTACCAAATACAATAAGGCATATCTACAGACCATAGGCTATCTGTGTACCAAATATGGCATGAATCCAGTTTACCTTCTTGAGATACTGTGCTTACAAGCTCTTTCCAGCAAAATCCTATTAAGCCCTGCCCGCCCACCATGCATATTATTGTGAAGCGACGTTTTGTTTTAACACCGTGAACATGTACACACCAGATAACATCATAATTAAACTACATATGAAACAAAACAGACATGCTATTATTAAACATACATTATTAAACATACATATATACATACATACATACATCCATTCATACATACATACATACATACATACATACATACATACACATGCCAGCATGAGTGCATAGGTTCCTTATGCTGTTAGCATCAGAACCCAAAATCCTCAATGACATACATCCTTCAGCCACAACTCAAGAATCAAATATACTATTTTCAAATATTTAGAAACTTTTTTTGTTATCAAAATAAACATTTAAACAAATACACAGTTCGTAAGCAAAAAATCATCTTTGAAGAATGTGAAATTTTGATTTGAGTCAGCAAACCAATTTGGCATGAAAAATAACCAGATAGTTAATAGTGATTTCGTGAAAGACAGAATCCGCTTGATGTTTTCAATAGTAAGATTCCCATTCCAGATTTATTTTAGGAATGAACTATTATACATGAAATCACGAAAATATAGAAATTGATGAATGATATTGACCCAAATGTTGACCAGGGAAATTAATCCTTAGTGTATCAGGATGTGAACTAACTAACAATAAGAGTCACTGGTAGTCCGTTGGGATGACCCCATAACATAAAATAATATTTTGAATGACCTCTAACATACAGATGCACATGTGATTGATATTACTATTATAGAAATCCTGCAGAATGCTTGAGCATAAAACAACCTATATTACAGTTTAGGGGGGTGATTGGACTGGGGTGGAGAGGCTATGATTGCAAGATGATGGAGAAGGAAGATGTCAAATGAAGAGGTTATTTCTGTGAATGTTCAGGGAACTGTAACAATCATCCTGTCCTCTTAACCATCAAATTCCACCCTCTAGCTATCATGAATCTATCAAACGTAATCTATTTTGAAAGGCTGAAAAATGATAATAAATTATTAACAATAACAAATGAAGTCTTAATTTCTGTGAATGTTCAGGAACTGTAACATTTATCCTGTCCTCTTAACCATCAAATCCTACCCTCTAGCTAGTATGAATCTATCATACATAATTTATTTTAAAAAGCTGAAAAATGATAATAAAATATCAATAATAACAAAAGAAGTGTTAATTTCTGTGAATGTATAAGTTACTGTACAAACTAGACCATGATATCCTGGTAACCATCATAGCCTTTGTAGCCTTTGTACCCAGGATTTATCAAATTGATTTCATTTCAAAAAAAAAATTTATTTCAAAGTTGAATGTCTCTATCTTAATATGTTTAGACCTCTCTCTTTGTCTCTCTCTACACCTGTGTACCTCAAGACTAAGCCTAGACATAAATCGTTAAGTTTTGGCCATTGGAAATCGTGACGAGCTTCAATTACTTCAGGATGAAATTTAAAAGCGCAAAAACCAAACTACAAACATGTACACAGTTAGTGTGTCAGGATATGAACTAACACAAAGAGTCACTCATAGTCCTATGGGATGACCATATCATAAAACAATATTTTGACTGACCTTTTAAATCCGAATGTGCATTGATATTACTATAATAGAATGGTGTAGTATGTTTGAACATAAACAGCTTATGTGAGCTTTTGTTTAGGGAGGTGATTTGCTGTTTGGTGAGGTTTGATGCCAATTGACTTCTCTGAGTTAGTTGATTGACAGCTTTTTCAACCAATCACCACACAAAATTTGCCTAGCAACAAAATCTTCATAACTACTGTAAATGGGGCAAAAATCCTACATGGTATCGGAACAGTACAGGTAGCTATCGGCAGTCTAATGCAATATACTGCACACAACATATTTCTACACAAACAGACTTGAGTCACAGACAAGATGGTGAACAAACTAGCTTTGTAACATACTAGCTTTGTAAATCTGTTTCCCGCTACCCAGAATGGTTAGCAAACAGAACGTTTTTATTCTTTTTCCTAAATATTCTAAAGATCTGAGAGAAGTGCCATAGATAGATCAAAGCTTACGGCAGGCCACATGAACATCTTAACGTCAATGCATTGGTCATGCGTGATTGCGAATTTAAGGTTTGTTTGCCCCACCTAGTTACCACGTTGCTATGCTATTTCCTTACTCAGGGAGGTCAATTCAACAGCATTGAAAACAAGGAGTATTGTTTTTAATATTTGAAACCGCTGAAAATTATGGGAAAATCTATTCCTGATAGAATTTGGGTGGGGGCATAAATCTATTCCTGATAGAATTTGGGTGGGGGCATAAATCTATTCCTGATAGAAATTGGGTGGGGGCATAAATCTATTCCTAGTAAAATTTGGGTGGGGGCATAAATCTATTCCTGATAGAAATTTGGGTGGGGGCATAAATCTATTCCTGATAGAATTTGGGTGGGGGCATGGTAAAGACTTCAAATCATATGATCAGAATGTGCTGCACTACTTAATTATGACAGACTAGTTGAAAGATTTACACATGCTGTAAAGTGGTCAATGTTTACCCACTTGAAATGAAGAATTTGTACATTTTTAATAGTTTTTAAAGCAATTAAGTTACTATTACCAGTATATGTCCACATACATGCACATACACAGAGGGAGGCTCGTCTCAGTGAAATACGATAAAAATGGGGGATACTATATTTTGACATCACTTCCGGTTGTAGAGGCAAGATCCGATCCTCTGTCTGTTTGTACCACACAGTACAGCCAGACACTAGCATGTACGTTGTGTGTGCAGAATTACATACACAGCGCATTACGTTACTGTGACGAGAAACTTATTTGTTTTTTCAATGCTTTTTTGTCAGAAAGTGAAAGTAAAGTTTTAGTATTATAATACTACAATGATAAGTCACCAAATGAAAATTACTGAGAAAAAAAAAGAAGATGAAAGCAAAAGTCAAAATAAACGATTCTACCGGGGCTCGAACTCGCGACATGATTTGAAAAAAAATGCTACTTGCGATCGCCGCAAACATCTGGGCTATCTCGTGTGGTAACCTTCAAGGCGTTTTAAATAACTATATACCTTGCAATACCACACAACGATTCGCACAGCAAAATTTCAACCAATCAAAAAATTTGAAAGGAATTCTAAATATTGTGCACATATGACAATATCGCCTCTTTAACTGAAGGGAGAATATACATTCCATGTTTTTTGCATCTGGAATAGTCAACACTGGCTATAGTTGCCAAGCCAGAATAAAAACAAAAACAGAACTCATTAACTTGAATGTAAAGATTATACTGCCACACCACTGTTTTGGAGAACACCAAGAAATAAAATGCTTACAGCTCTTCCAAGACGTTGCTTTAGATACTCCTCGTACGAAATGGGTTTGACCGGAGGTGACCTCTTCTCTGTTGCCGCTTTGACCTCTATTCTTGTTGAATTTGGGGGCGGGGTCAAATCTGACTGAAAGTCCTCCTCATCATCAAAGAGGAAGCTGTAGTCCTCAATGAGAGTTCTCACAATGACGTTTGTGACACCCTGTTCCTGAAGCCCCTCAACACCATCGCTACATCTGCAAAGAACAAAAGAAAGGCAATATCTGAAACTGGTATACCTACATCGCCAGGATTTGGGGAGGGGGAGGGGCAAGGGGGACATTTGCTACCCCCACTTTTTTTTCAATATTAATATATTTCGTATGGTATTTCTTGGTATTTTAGGGTGATATCATGATCCCCCTTTCCCCGCCCACACACACACACTTTCAATGGGCATATCCTGCTTATGCTGGTGTACATCATTTCAATATTACATATTCAGCAAGTTTGGAATAAAGTTAAAGACGACGCTAACCCCAAATTTAATTTGATATGATACATATAAGCTTCTCCTGCTTGGTTCCCTGGCCTATGACACCCTATCAAAAAAACCTGTACACTTGACTAAATACAGTTAAACACAATATGCAATCAAACGTTATAATATTGACAAACTTTTCAAATGCATCATGCGTGCTTATCTCCAGCTTGCTTGGTGCAAACTTGAGAATGGGACTTTAAGTAAGAGATTGATGCTCTTCCACACTTTTCGCTAACTTACGCACAAACACAAAATTCCACAGAAGATAACAAAGCTAAAGTTTTGGGAGCAACTTTCACTCTGAACGAAGATCGACAGAAAAGTCTGACCAAAAGATCAGTCAGGGTGCAATTTTTGCCTTCTCTTTTGTTCACAACCAATGACATGTGAGATTTTGTGGCAGTACGACACATGATGGAGATAAAATGTAGTCAAACAGGAATTACAAGTTTCTTCCGTTGTCGGTACTGCGCTTAGTACTGTGCATACTATGCAAGCAGGTTGAAAGTGTTTCTGGTGTAAATCCCCTCATAAAATCAAGATTTTCCACTTTTCAACTTCTTACAGATTGTAACCACTGTTTCTTAGAAAGAGGAAACGACAAGTAGACAAATAAAGAAACTACAAAACTCGGTTGGTATGTAACCATCTTTTTAAACCACCGTAACCTTTCAGCTACAGCACAAACAAATCAAGTAATTTTCCAGCTGAAATATATACTGTACCCAGGCACATAATCCATGCAATACTTTAAGGGGGTCGAAGCAAAGTTATAGAGTATCAATTATTCGATGAATATAACTTTCTTGAATGTGCCACTATCTGATACGCAAGCAGAGTAAGCCCGATACTCATAATTCATCTAACGTTCCGAAGATTACTGGCAAGACACAAAGAGACAAGTAGTCTGCTCTGGTATTTATGAGATGTCTCTAGCTATCATAACTATTTATTCATTTCTGGGTAAGTGCTTACGTGTGGATGATAACGAAGCACTGTCTGCTGCAACGGATATGCACAAATGATGAAGATAATTTAAAGGGGTACTAGACGGAGTGATTTGTGGGTATTGTATATATTTTTACTCTTAAAGGAGACATCAAGTCTGACATAACCCTTTATTTTATATGATGGAAATTAAAAATAACTAATCTTCTGACCACGTTTCACAACTACTGAGGCAATCGAACACATTTTTTTGTAATTATTAAAAACTTCTACTACTAAATAGTACTATGGGAGCTGCCATTTTCATTTTAGAAGATGCAGAAAATGATGTCATCAACCCAGCAGGATGTTGTAATGCCTTGTATTTCTTTATAACAAATCCTAAGTTTTGTAATTTATGAAAAATAGTTTTCCACTTTAGGGTGAAGGGACAATTTTGTGTTCACATGAAATTATCAAAACATGCTGTTAAAACTTTATGTCACATAATTTTGGAATAAAATCTTAAATAAATCTTGATAAAGAAATACATTAATCTTTATTTTTGCAGTGGCTTAGTGCTGAAGGAGTAATGCTTGTTTGTATTCGAAAGGTACAGGGTTTGATCCCCGTCGTGAGCGCTGCATTGTGTCCTTGAGCAAAACACTTTGCTCAACTTGTTCTAGTCTAGTCAGCTGTAAAATGAGTACCAGCACTGCTGGGGAGTTAATCTGCGATGGACTGGTGTCCTGTTTCAGTCTACTCAGCTGTAAAATGAGTACCAGCACTGCTGGGGAGTTAATCCGATGGACTGGTGTCCATACAGTGTCATGTACTCTCATCCGCTTGCACCATGGAAACCGTGGATAAGCACCAGCCCTATTGGCGTAATGGCGAGGATGGATTTAACTTAGCTATTTCCCTGTTGGGAAAAAAATATCATCATGCCCAAGATTTTATTACAGAATTGAACAAAATGACAACTTCCATCTGTCAGGTTCAAACATGAATAACTTGAGATAGGAATACTATTTTGACTCACTGTTATTGGTGGTTGGTTGATATTTTTATCTTCTGTCATATGAAATAATGATTGTTTATATCAGAATTTATGTACCCTTTAAAGATAGTCCCCAGAAGATAGGTCATTATCTTGCAAAAGATACGAACATTATGTACTCAACAGTAAATGAAACATTTGTGGGCTTGAATAAATAAACTTGTGATAATTTCACTTTGATTTAGTTTGGTGATGTTTAATGCCAAGTCAAAAGAGAGGTTGAACGTGCCAAAGTGCCTAACTTAATTTAAAAGCAGCTTCCAATTAAAAGTAGCATGATGTAATTAAAGTAAGAAATGGTTGGTGTATTGATGTTGTAAGACAAGAAGGGAGATGGCAAGGTTGATTTCAAGCATGTGATTGTTACTTTGTTGTTATTGTTTATCCCTGGTTTAGTTTCATTATTTTTGAGCGTGAGGATACGTCATCAAATTCCTAGATTCTGATCTTGTTTCATGGAAGCATATTTATTAGTCCTTCTGAGGTTGACTACACTTGCCAGTTCAAATATGGCAGAGGCATGGGAAGTTTTTTAAACTCAGCATCACACAATTACAAGGAAACAAAAACAATTCTACACAGATAATGCTAAATATGACATTAACAACAAAATGCTTAATCCAGACTTGGAACATGATCAGGCTGATGCTTATCTCCAATTTCCTTGGCGTAATAAGCGGATCAGAGAACATGACACCCCCTGGATAGGATCCCCTGGATAGGATCCCCTGGATAAGATCCCCTAGATAGGATCCCCTGGATAGGATCCCCTGGATAAGATCCCCTGGATTGGATACCAGTCAATTGCAGTTTACTTTCCCAGCAGTGGTGGTACTCATTTTACAGTGGACTGGAACAGTCGAGTGAGCGTCTTGTTCAAGAACACAGTGCGGCAGCGTTCGTAGTAGGAGTCAAACCTGGTATCCTTTTAATTTGACATTATATTTTATTACTCATATCTTGTTCTACAACTATATCCTGATAACATCATATAATACAGTACTCTTATGGGAGATGACACATGACCATTATGAAACCTTTTACTACAATACAACCTGGCTTTTGACAGCCTAGTCATTATGCATCTCTGACAGTTTCGAAACAGTTCAATTGTCTCTGCTATGAAACCGGGAAGTGATGCTCAATTAGAGGATACAACAGAATAAAGATTAGTAAAATTTGTCCTTGATGTCCAGAACAAAAGAGGAAAAAAGTTTGAGGCAGATTAAATCCGTTGGTGATATGTCATGGCTATTAATTTCCTTTCCAATGGATTGCTCTAACAAAAGGATCTCAACTGACAGCAGGGGTCAAAATTGGGAAAACATGATAAGTAGAGAAAAGTTTTAGGCCTGGAAAGAATTTGAGGGATTCGTCCAATTGTTTGTACCGTCTTTTTGTTTCAATTATTTGACAGAATGTGGAGAAATTTGAAAAGTTGAGGTTTATAGAATTACAGAACAATGCATGGAAGCTATGGGTGAGGATAAGCTACTACCCTAAAGGGTGTCATCTGAGAGGGCATAAGTTCAACTCTTAATGACCTGTTGACATCTAGAGGCAATGTTGGCTAGATTGTGTGAAAATTGATTCAAAATCATAACCGAGGAAGAAATCCCACATGGTTCTGATGCTAACTTTGGATAAGAAGCAATTGTTCTTTTTTTTCTTTCTTTCTCTTTCTTGTAAATCTTTTTAATGTTGTGTTCTTACAAAGTTTCGTTTATTCAACATACTGGAACATGTGATTTGTATATATTTAGTTACTTGTTTAAGTGTTAATGTTTTTGCCTTAAGGTATAAGCCACAATCACAACAACCAATGAAAAATGATATTTGGCTCTGCATGACATGCAAAATGATGAAGTCAACAACTCAACATTCTATGTGATTCATGCTTTTATCAACAGCACCATACCAAGTTTGATTTGAATCTGACATGGGTTTGTGGAAATATGAGCCTAAACAGAATTTCACAGTTAGTCTCGCCTTCTCAGTAATATTTATGACATCAGCACCAGAGCAATAGGAATCAGCTGTAGACCACAACACACCCATATACCATGCAAGTATGGCATAAATCCACCTTAATAATCTTGAGATATCCTGTTTACAAGCTTGTTAACAGAATTTTACATTTATAGCCCAGCCTACTAATTAAAATTTATGACATCAACACCAAAATCAATAGGGCTCATATACAATCAACAGTACATCCATACGCCACGTATGACATAAATCACACCACACGGTTCTTAAAATATCATGTTCAAAAGCTTGTTAACAGAATTTTACATTTAGCCCCGCCCACTAATTAATATTCACGACATTAGCACCAAAATCAATAGGGCTCATCTAAAAACAATACACATCCATATACCCAGTATGACATAAATCCACAGCACAGTTCTTGAAATATCATGTTCAAAAGCTTGTTAACATATTTTTACATTTAGCACCGCCTACTAATTAATATTCATGAATCAGCACCAAAACAATAGGAATCATCTACAGACCACAACACACCCATATAACAAGTATGACATAAATCCACAACACAGTTCTTGAGATATCGTGTTTACAAGCTTGTTAAGAGATTTTACATTTAGTCCCGCCTTTTGAAAAGTGATTAATGTATGCTTTCCCTGGCATGTGCCTAAAAGCGTAAACTAAACCAAACTAAACCTACCTAAATAAATTTGGTCCAAAAACAATGGCAAGGCCTCTAGCATTCATCTTGTTGGTTTCTTCATGTTGGGTCACTCGGACTAGGAAGTGGCACAGGTACCTGAGGAGGGTGAAGTTCTCTTCAGGAAGCTGCTGCACAAGATTTTTCAGCTGCGGAAGGTAATCTGATCTCTCCTCCGTCTTGAAGTCTGAGAGGAGGCAAAAAGAATGTGAAATCTTTAAAGGTGTAGAACTTTGCAAAATGATCTGAATCAGCAATTTATGAAAAACTTAATCAAATAATGTCACATGGCTGAAATCCATGTGTCAATAATGGACCACTGGCATACTAGGAGAATCATATGGACCAATCTAATACTTCAGGGATTCTTGGCTGTCTGCACAATTCACACAGGGTATTGGACCATGCGTATGAAAAATATGCTTTCAAATGCCAGTCAGAGCAGATATGTTAGATTATTATGATGGTGATAATGACGGTTATACCGACGGTGATAATGACGGTTATAACTACAATGATAACGACGGTGATGACAGTGATGATGACGGTGATCTTGAGGTGATGATGACGGTGATGATGACTGTGATGATGACAGTAATGAAGACGGTGATGATGACGGTGATGAAGATGGTGATGATGATGGTGATGATGATGATGACGGTGATGATGACGGTAATAATGACGGTGATGATGACGGTGATGATGACGATGATGATGACGGTGATGATGACAGTGATGATGATGGTGATAACGACGGTGATGATGACGGTAATGAAGACGGTGATGATGACGGTGATCTTGACGGTAATGAAGATGGTGATGATGACGGTAATGAAGACGGTGATGATGACGGTGATGATGACGGTGATGAAGACGATGATGAAGACGGTGATAACTACAATGATAACAACGGTGATGACAGTGATGATGACGGTGATGATGACGGTGATCTTGACGGTAATGAAGATGGTGATGATGACGGTGATGATGACGGTAATGAAGACGGTGATGATGACGGTGATGATGACGGTGATGAAGACGATGATGAAGACGGTGATAACTACAATGATAACAACGGTGATGACAGTGATGATGACGGTGATGATGACGGTGATGATGACGGTGATGATGACGGTGATGATGGCGGTGATAACGACGGTGATGATGACGGTGATGATGACGGTGATGATGACGGTGATGATGACGGTGATGATGATGGTGATGATGACGGTGATGATGACGGTGATAATGATGGTAATAAGGATGGTGATATTAATAATACTGGAAATTAGGCCTTAAAAAAAAGGTTGTTTGTCTGCCCTCCTCTGCTGCCTTTAACTCGCCAATATATATATATATATTTTCTTTTATTGTTCAAAAATCTCTACGCTTCCAAAAAATGACATGGCAAGCACTTTTAAGTTACCATATTACATATATGTGTAGAAAACTATTTTTGCAAACACCAGTCACATGATACAATTCTTTCCCCGCGCTGCTCCATGAACTTCAAACTTTAGCCAGCCAGCCTTTTATCAGATTTCAATCAAAGAGAAAAGATGTCGGTCATCAGAGTTTTAACAGTGTTTTTAGACTAGAAAACTTGTATTTTTGTGTCAAGCAATTGCTATTTATTAACTTCTTCATTTGCTTGTTGATGAAAACAGTTTCCCTACAAAGGTCTAAAGTTGGAGGGGGAAAAACAACAAAAAACAGGTTTTTTCGGCCATCGCTCCCATACAATTTTCCACAAGAAAAGGCAAACAAACTAATTTTTTTTTAGGCTTGACGGTAATGTTGATGGTAATAATACAGATGATAAAAATGATGGTAAGGTGGTAAATTGTTCACGATGACAATAATTATGATTATATAGAAATCAATAAAGACCTGTAGATTATGTCAATCGTTAATAATCTCAGGCTGGGTCTTGCTGAGCATCCAGTCACAAAAGGAAAAAGAATAAGCTATTTTTGTTATCTACCTACTGTGGTGTAGCGGTTATCATACCTGTCTACAGACCACGAGGCCCTGGGTTCAAGCCTGGGGTGGGTAGACACGCCAGTGTACCACAACTGGTTATCAAAGGCCGTGGGCATTGACTTGGTTGTCGGTGTTATGTCTGTCCGTACGTCGTACCTGTGTTTTCGTCCAGGTCGTATTAAGCGTTTCGTGATAGCATTTGTACTATCATAACCGAATACGCAGGCGACGACCCCGTCATTGTAATTATGTGTTCAACTCTCTCTCTCTTATATTTTTTGCTGTTTATAAGTTAACATAGAATGTTTACAGTAATGTTACATGAATGTTTTCTTCATGTCCACAGACATACATATTCAATGTTTGCAATTAAAGGGAAGGTATCATCCCATTAAAAAGTTTAGAAGTGAACACCGCCAAGCTGTCAACGTCACTTCCAGTTTCCAATTTTTTTAACTGATTGTGAGAAATCTGGGATGTTATCGGTACCACATCTAGGCCCCTATGTTCGGTCCGGTGGTTATGTGATCGAAAACATCACTGATTTCTCGCAATCAATACAGAAAATTGAAAACTGGAAGTGGCGTTGCCTGCCTGGCAGCGTTCACTTTTGAATTTATTTATGGGACGATACCCTTCCTTTAAACGTGCAACCTTGTATCATGTGCTATTTTTTTAATGATCAGATTACCCCATACAGATACAAATACAATTAGGCCTACATCTCAAGTCTCCGAGAGTTTACGCTGATAAGTCTGGTGAGAGGAAAATCATCACAGCGATCTGACAAGCAGAGTATCAGCTGTCTAGCTCAAAATGTCAGTTTGCAACTGCGGAGATGAAGTCCTAAAAATAGCACACAAGAACTCAACGAGTGTCCTAAAAATAAGAAATAGTAATGCGCCTTGGGAACTGAAGAGATAGGTATAGCGTAGGATAAAGATTAATGGCAGATATGTAATCTAGGTAAAACCTTAAATCAATGAAATAGATTATGAAAGTAAAACTATTAATGAGGCTGAAAATACATCATGAAATAGAGCAGTACCTAGTGAAGCTACAAATGTTGGTAAAATTTGGCAACATTTCCTAATAGTTTTCGAAAATTGAAGAAAACTTCATGAAAATTGGCTAAATTTCCCGCTAAATAAAAGATATTTCCTGGAAATCAACAAAAACTGCCTGAAAATGAAGGAAATTTTTAAAGACAGATGTTACGCAAAATGAAGAAATTTGTACCGAAATGAAGTAATTTCCCTAAAATTAAAGTTTCCGAAAATTAAAGGATATTTTCCGAAAATTAAAGATTTTCTAATTAGAAGCAATTTGATTGCTGATAGAAATTTAAGTGAGCAGTGCAATTTTTCCACTTGTAACTGGAAAATATTTTGAGGCCCCCATCTCCCCCCTGAGAGGGACCCTTTCTGGTTGGTAGGTGTATATATACCATCAGTACATAAATAATGAAACAGTATATTATGCATCAGTTGATACTTTGGTAAATTAGTTGAGAAAGTTTATGATATGTTGGCCTCTGGTTTTTAGCTGAGCTCACACTCACAGAGTGTGGGTTGAGATTATCAAATTAGAGCTGAGTCCCCCATATATGCATGTAGGGTAATTTTCTCTGTAAAATGCATCTCCTCTGTCGTTTGAGCAGTTCTGCTCTTGAAATTCTGGCTCACCCAAGACCTTTCCATGAATGCTCAGGCTGTCATTCCACCCAAGACCTTTCCATGAATGTTCAGGCTGTCATTCCACCCAAGACCTTTCCATGAATGTTTAGGCTGTCATTCCACCCAAGACCTTTCCATGACTGTTCAGGCTGTCATTCCACCCAAGACATTTCCATGAATGTTCAGGCTGTCATTCCACCCAAGACCTTTCCATGAATGTTCAGGCTGTCATTTCACCCTAAACCTTTCCATGAATGTTCAGGCTGTCATTCCACCCAAGACCTTTCCATGAATATTCAGGCTGTCATTCCACCCAAGACCTTTCCATAAATGTACAGGCTGTCATTCCACCCAAGACCTTTCCATGAATGTTCAGGCTGTCATTCCACCCAAGACCTTTCCATGATTGTTCAGGCTGTCATTCCACCCAAGACCTTTCCATGAATGTTCAGGCTGTCATTCCACCCAAGACCTTTCCATGAATGTTTAGGCTGTCATTCCACCCAAGACCTTTCCATGAATGTTCAGGCTGTCATTCCACCCAAGACCTTCCATGAATGTTCAGGCTGTCATTCCACCCAAGACCTTTCCATAAATGTTCAGGCTGTTATTACACCCGAGACCTTTCCATGAATGTTGAGGCTGTTATTCCACCCAAGACCTTTCCATGAATGTTCAGGCTGTTATTCCACCCAAGACCTTTCCATGAATGTTCAGGCTGCCATTCCACCCAAGACCTTTCCATGAATGTTCAGGCTGTTATTCAACTAAAGGTTTTATCTATATAGTATTTTAAGTTACAGCCTTAGAGATGCACAATTTGTTACACATTTCGCCCTAGCAATGAAGGTGACATCTGCTTCACAGCGTTGCATCATGTTTCTAATAATAGTTCCCTCAGCGCAGTACTGGTAACCCATCAATCACACACACACACCAAAATTTCACCCATCCAGAGTACCGGGCACATATCTCCCAACTACATGCAAATTTATTTCTGGTATATTTACACAGTCACGCCTTAATAAGGTCTTGGGAATACCGTACACAGTGAGAAACATTGTGTTTCGCCCACAAACAGCTAGATTTAGGCCATAAGGTGTCATGGCAACTGGGTTTATGTTTTAGCATTCTCTTAAAAAAAGTTTGTGTTATAAAGTTTCAATAGCAACTTTCAGCTGGAAAAACCGTTGGGAAAAAGTTGGGAAAACCGTTGGGAAAACCGTTGGAAAACCGTTGTTGACATAGCATCGTGTTCTAGAGGAGAATGATAATGCTGGATCATTTTTACGAAATGAAATGTATAAACGCAAGAGTGAACTTTCCACGAACTTTGTATCACTTAACCGGTAGCTTGTCTGATAACCATTCACGATAAGATTGGCAAGAAAAACAGCCATTAATTTATTCTCTCAACAAGTTTTCATTCCTTTGCCCAACCTTATTTTGTGTGTATACTTCTGTACGACAATATCTGTCAAAAAAATTCAGATTTAAAACAATCAAAATATTTTAAGGATGCCAAGCTCAGTTTAAAAAAATCTGTTGGCTGCGTTAGGACCTGCTATGGAAATTTCCATGCCAATGCTATTATAATATACGTGATGCAATAGTTCCTTGCCACATGTATCACAGCAGAGAATCGGCTGAAAGGAGTTGGTTCAAAGTGTAGATGGTGTATAACTTTCTTGCGGACCCATCAGATGATAGCTTATTTACATGTACATACATAAATTATCATTCATTGGCTGAAAGTGTAGATGGAATACAGGCCCCTAGCTTGATTTAAAAAGGGGCAGGGTGCTAGACTTGCTGAGGGGCACATAAATGCACATGCGAAACGCTGCGTCTTTTCGGCGTGGAGTCCAGGGGGTTGAGGCTCAATTCCCTAGTGAAGAAGCTTTGGGATTTTAGCTATAATCATACATCTGAGAATGAAGCTATTCTGACTGATAAGGAACAGTCTATCATTCTGAATTCTGTATCCGTGTAAAGTATTTCATTTATGAGGCTAATTCAGATTATTACATAAAAAAAATAATTAAATCTAAAAATAAAATAAAAAACATGTAAAGATCTATAATAAAAAAAATGAAATAAAATAAAAAAATTCATGAGGGGCAGGGCGGATCCCCAGGGGGCAGAGCGGGCCCACAGAGGGGCAAGGCGAGCGGCCCCTGTGAAACAGCAAATCTAGGGGTCTGGTATTTATACTTTTTTGCGGACCACATCCCATGGACCCGTTAGATGATAGCTTATTTACATACATAGATTATCCCTATTTATTATTTCCTCGAGTAAAAAGGCATGTTCACATGCAAGGATGTTTTCTTATTTGACAACATTTTTTTTCTCTCAAATTTGATACATTGTTGGTCATAAAAAAAAAAAATGTAATTGTACACCAGCCAGTGTCACCCCCGCCATATATTATCAGGGTTCGTATGCATCAGGGAAAACCTGGGAAAGTCATGGAATTTTTACTTAATATAATCCAGGCAATATACAAGGAACCTCTATCAAAAGTCATGAAAAATCATGGAATTTCATTCTGAGTAAAGAAAAATGTTTTTAATGATCTATTTCAAGGAATTTTCAATAAAAGAAAGTGCTTGTTCGATCATTTTTTGCAAAAACTATCAGTCTCGACAAAATTATCTCAACAATGGTTGCCGTAAATAAGTCAAATGTCTAAACACTGATACGACCTCTCAATGGAGGTGTATGCCTCACATACATGTATATGAACTAATTGGTTTGTATTTGGTGCATGCTCCAATTGAGGTATATATAGAAAGTGCACTTGAGTATACCTTACACAGTTCATCCAACCAATTGAGATTCATGCAATGTATCTTAATCAGGAAGATTTCCTAATTGTATCAGCGACCGGAATATCACACATGTAACACATACAATGTCAATACATGATGCTGTGTACAAACGAAAGGATTTGTTGTTCACTTCTTGATTTTCTCTGTTTTGTGCTTTTAATTTTTGGAACCCAAGTGCTAGAAGAATGATCGCAAGAATTAGACAAATCAACATCCTGCAATATATTGTTTTCTGTTCATCAAACATGTTCGGAGAGTAAAATCCCCTGTAACAATTATTTTTTCTAGTATGAAAAGACTTCTCTTATCCCACAATTGCCAGTGGAATCAATTATAGCTGAAAGTCTGTCAGTACACATGCCATGTGGAAAGCGTTCCAACATGGTACCTGGGGAACATTTTTCTTCTCTGGCTAACCAGGAAGGTGTCGAAATAACAGACCCCAGGTTGGGCTTACCTGGGGATTTATTTACATATCAGTATTGTTTGTACATGAGAATATATCTGTCGGGATATTATGTTTTCATGAAGTAATGTGGCATTATAAACTCGTCGGTCAATTGGATAATTGATTTACAAGTTTCATACAGACCATTGAGAGTGTTTGAATCGAGGTACCATGCCATGAATTGTGTTATTTCATAAAAAGATGCTTGTTTCAAAAGTGTTTTATATGTATAATAAATATCTAGAAACAATGATATGTGTTTGTGATAATTCTAAGAAATTAATGTAACGGGATGCGTGACCTCATTGACCTTGTGAGCCCGATAGTTTTTTTGATGACAAAATATATTTTCCCACCACGTGGTATGGTAAAGTTGACCATGCCCCTCCTATAACTTCGATAATTGACAGAGAGAGGTTGGAATTAGCAATTTACCCGCACATTATAATTTATACAAAACAGCTCACAAATTTTGTTACAAGCATATTTTTTTTGCTCAAACATCGACAAGGAATAATTTTTTCCCCTATTGCCTTTTAAGTTTTTATATGTTGGGAAAATGTATTTCCCACCACGTGGTACAGTCAAGATGACCATGTCCCTCATACAACTTCCATATTGAACCAAGAGGTTGGCATTAACCAATGAATTGCACATTATAATTTAAACAAAACAGCTCATGAATTTTGTTATACACCTATTTTTATTCAGTGCATTTATGTAAACTTTATTAATTACGTGCTTTTGGAAGCCATTAGTGATCCATTCATTTGATAAAACGCTAAAGCTTCACTCCCTTCACCCCCACCATGGTCTATCTTACCAGTATACATACCGTAATACCAGTTACGTTATGTGCTCTTGGAAGCCATTAGTGATCCATTCATTTGATAAAACGCTAAAGCTTCACTCCCTTCACCCCCACCATGGTCTATCTTACCAGTATACATACCGTAATACCAGTTACGTTCGTGCTCTTGGAAGCCATTAGTGATCCATTCATTTGATAAAACGCTAAAGCTTCACTCCCTTCACCCCCACCATGGTCTATCTTACCAGTATACATACCGTAATACCAGTTACGTTACGTGCTCTTGGAAGCCATTAGTGATCCATTCATTTAATAAAACACTAAAGCTTCGCTCTCTTCACCCCCACCATGGTCTATCTTACCAGTATACATACAGTAATACCAGTATACCGCCCAATAGTATTTGGCAATGAAGTTTAAAAACAAAGTTTCAAATATTATTATTTATAAATTGTTCAAAGGCCCAAAAGAGCATTTAAATTCTGTAGAAAACATACTTCAATGAGGGTACAAATGACATATATTAAGACAATTTGAGAACCAGTTCAATTTTTACTATGCCAAGTTGAATATTCCTTGCCTTTATTGGGTGTAGCACGGGGCACCCCTGAATTAAAAATGTATGTCCCTAAAGAAGTGAATGAAATATCCCCACAACCAAATAACCACTTCTTCCACCAGTACACACCTTTACATTGAATGCATTCACAACCTTTGTATTCATTATAAACAACAAAGACAGAGAAAAATTACCTGCATAATTTCATAATTTAACTATTTAGGTTGAGTTCCCACATCAGTGATATTCAGCTTCATTCTGAGTAACCAGCATAAGATAATTCTAGGTTATTTTTCAGGGATGCAGTTGATCAGGTTTCACAGCAACTGTCATACCCTGTCATTTGTATGCAAGTGAGTAATTATCTTATATTTTTAATCCTGCCACACACTTATTTATTCTTTAAAGTTATGAGCCACCTGGATTATGCCAATTCATTGTATATAGGTCTACCTTTATCTCTCTTAAGTAAACTTCAACTTGTTTAAAACCCAGCTGTTAAGATTCTCATTTAACACACCCAAATTCAGTGGCGCTAGCAAAACGAAGAGGAGAGGGGGGGATGCATGGGGGAATCCCCCTCATCTAAAAACTTAAAATGGTTCTGTTGTGTATTTGATATGATTTTTAAATAATTTCCTGCCACCAAAACCAACAAAAATGTAGGGCTTCCAGGGAATCCACCCCCTGGCCCCCACCAGGGCTTCGCCCCTGGCCCCCACCAGGGCTTCGCCCCTGGACCCCACCAGGGCCTGCTTGGGCCCTTAAGTGGGCCCCTGCACCATAAGCTGTTGTGGCGCATGCTTTGCGTGTGCAGTACTACAATCGGCGCTACACACTTTTACATACAATTTATTTATGCCCCCCTATAACTTTGTTCTGGCAGCGCTACTGCCCAAGTTCTCTCATGTCACAATGGTTCTCAAGGAAGTTCATTGGTTGCTAATTTCTTACCGCATCAAGTTTACAATTTTAACAATTACTTTTAATGCCATTAAACGGAAATTCACCTTTTTTTATTAAAGGGATCATCTTATACAAGTAAGGAATAACTCATATAATACTCGCTCTGTTCACCAAGGTAACCTACTTGTTCCTGGAGTTCACTCCAAACTTGGTGAACGGACATTTTGTCACTCTGCCCTAAACTCAGGAACAGTCTCCCACCCGGATTCAGACCAGTCCTTCACTTCCCTTGTTTAAGAAAAGGCTTATTTTTATCGTTTAAATCATTTATACATTTGTATACTTTATTTTGGATTATTTCACTTTGTGATAATTTTACCTAGTACTACTTTTTATTTTCTATATCTTCAATGATATTTATGTTTTATAACCTTATATTTATATTTTGTACCTTTTTTATTTATTTTATATTGACAAACTTTATTGTACAGCCAGTCCTACACTTCCCTTGTTTAAGAAAAGACTTATTTTTATCGTTTGAATTATTTATACATTTGTATACTTTACTTTGGATTATTTCACTTTGTGACAATTTTACCTAGTACTACTTTTTATCTTCTATATCTTCATTGATATTTATGTTTTATAACCTTATATTTATATCTTGTACCTTTTTTGTTAAATTTTATATTTGCAAACTTTATTGTACAGCCAGTCCTTCACTTCCCTTGTTTAAGAAAAGGCTGAAGACTTATTTTTATCGTTTGAATTATTTATACATTTGTATACTTTATTTTGGATTATTTCACTTTGTAATAATTTTACCTAGTACTACTTTTTATCTTCTATATCTTCATTGATATTTATGTTTTATAACCTTATATTTATATTTTGTACCTTTTTTGTTAAATTTTATATTTGCTAACTTTACTGTACAGCCAGTCCTGCACTTCCTTTGTTTAAGAAAAGACTGAAGACTTATTTTAATCATTTGAATTATTAATAGATTTGAATATTTTACTTTGGATTATTTCACTTTGTGATAATTTTACCTAGTACTACTTTTTATCTTCTATATCTTCATTGATATTTATGTTTTATAACCTTATATTTATATTTTGTACCTTTTTGTCAACTTTCATATTTGCAAACTTTATTGTACAGCCAGTCCTACACTTCCATTGTTTAAGAAAAGATTTATTTTTATCGTTTGAATTAGTTATAGATTTGTATACTTTACTTTTGATTATTTCACTTTGTGATAACTTTACCTAGTAGTACTTTTTATCCTCTATATCTTCATTGATTTTGTTTTATGACCTTATATTTTTACCTTTTATGAATTTTATATTTAAAATTTTTATTGTGCAGCGCTAAGATTACATATTTTATGTAAATTATAGTGCTTTATAAATGTGTATATAATATATACTACAATATATAATAATGATATAATAACATAAACCCCATTGGTATAAACAATCAGCTACTGTACTAGTGAATTCATTCAACATTCAGTCATTAATTAAGAAGAATGTTTGTGAATGTTTATATAAACTGATTCATGACAGGTTTCTTTTCTTATTATCTCTCATGCCACCAAGGCGTATGAAAGGTACGTCAATTTTTCAGTTCATTGCTCGAGGGAAAAGGTCTGATTGCAGCTTTATCTTGGGGCCAGCAGTGATAATAGATTCTGATTCATCAGTTTGGTTTGGCTTAGGCTTGGCTTTACAGTACAGTCAGAAGTGTCCGAGAATAAACTCAAATCAAAGGTAACATACATGTAGTTCTATAGTAATAAATATAAAAGGAAAATAAAGAAAAGGGCGCTGCAAGAAAGAAATAGTAGAGATGAGGAAAATAAAGAAAAGGACGCTGCAAGAAAGAAATAGTAGAGATGAGGAAAATAAAGAAGAGGATACTGCAAGAAAGAAATAGTAGAGATGAGGAAAATAAAGAAAAGGACACTGCAAGAAAGAAATAGTAGAGATGAGGAAAATAAAGGAAAGGATGCTGAAAGAAATAAATAGTAGATGAGGAAAATAAAGGAGAGGACGCTGCAAGAAAGAAATAGTAGAGATGAGGGAAATAAAGAAGAGGACACTGCAAGAAAGAAATAGTAGAGATGAGGAAAATAAAGAAAAGGATGCTGCAAGAAAGAAATAGTAGAGATGAGGAAAATAAAGGAAAGGACGCTGCAAGAAAGAAATAGTAGAGATGAGGAAAATAAAGGAGAGGACGCTGCAAGAAAGAAATAGTAGAGATGAGGAAAATAAAGGAGAGGACGCTGCAAGAAAGAAATAGTAGAGATGAGGAAAATAAAGAAGAGGATACTGCAAGAAAGAAATAGTAGAGATGAGGAAAATAAAGAAAAGGACGCTGCAAGAAAGAAATAGTAGAGATGAGGAAAATAAAGAAAAGGACGCTGCAAGAAAGAAATAGTAGAGATGAGGAAAATAAAGGAGAGGACGCTGCAAGAAAGAAATAGTAGAGATGAGGAAAATAAAGAAGAGGATACTGCAAGAAAGAAATAGTAGAGATGAGGAAAATAAAGAAAAGGACGCTGCAAGAAAGAAATAGTAGAGATGAGGAAAATAAAGAAAAGGACGCTGCAAGAAAGAAATAGTAGAGATGAGGAAAATAAAGAAAAGGACGCTGCAAGAAAGAAATAGTAGAGATGAGGGAAATAAAGAAAAGGACGCTGCAAGAAAGAAATAGTAGAGATGAGGAAAATAAAGGAGAGGACGCTGCAAGAAAGAAATAGTAGAGATGAGGAAAATAAAGAAGAGGATACTGCAAGAAAGAAATAGTAGAGATGAGGAAAATAAAGAAAAGGACGCTGCAAGAAAGAAATAGTAGAGATGAGGAAAATAAAGAAAAGGACGCTGCAAGAAAGAAATAGTAGAGATGAGGAAAATAAAGAAAAGGACGCTGCAAGAAAGAAATAGTAGAGATGAGGGAAATAAAGAAAAGGACGCTGCAAGAAAGAAATAGTAGAGATGAGGAAAATAAAGAAAAGGACGCTGCAAGAAAGAAATAGTAGAGATGAGGCAAATAAAAAAAAGGACGCTGCAAGAAAGAAATAGTAGAGATGAGGCAAATAAAAAAAGGACGCTGCAAGGAAGAAATAGTAGAGATGAGAAAAATAAAGAAAAGGACGCTACAAAAAAGAAATAGTAGAGATAAGTGCCAATAGCTTTTTTAAAAAAAATGAAAAGCAGAAAAGTATTAATATTGTCAGTTGTTACAATATGGTAGATGTATTGTAGATAGGGCTAAGGGTGGATGGACTTTGGGAGAGCTCCTAAATGTTGGAGGGAGAGAGGAGAGCTCTGGAGGGGGAAAGGGGAGTTCTGGAAAGAAAGAGGAGAGTTCTGGAGAGAGAAAGGAGAGTTCTGCATGGGTGGGGAGATTTCTGGCAAAGAGGAGATTTCTGAAGGGGAGGGAGATTTCTGGAGGGGGGAGGGGAGATTTCTGGAGGGGAGAGGGGAGTTCTGGAAAGAGAGAGGAGAGTTCTGTAGAGAGAAAGGAGAGTACTGCAGGGGTGGGGAGATTTCTGGCGGAAGAGGGAGATTTCTGGAGGGAAAGAGGAGATTTCAGGAGGGGGAGGGAGATTTCTGGAGGGGGAGAGGGAGTTCTGGAAAGAGAGTGAAAAGTTCTGTAGAGAGAAAGGAGAGTTCTGCAGCGGTGGGGAGATTTCTGGAGGGGGAGGGATTCTGGAGGGAAAGGGGATATTTCTGGAGGGGGAGAAAAGTTTTGGAGGAGGAGAAAAGTTTTGGAGGAGGAGAAAAGTTTTGGAGGAGGAGAAAAGTTCTGGAGGAGGAGAAAAGTAGAAAAGAGTACCTACCAGCTGGTGTACTACCCAGGGAGAGTCACTGATTCTCATTAAGCATTGGCCTTAATATGTGCCTTGAAGAATGAGAGAGGATTTTAATTTTATATATTAGATGGCATTCACTAGAGCACACACCACTGTCAACCCGTATTTCATGGATGTAGTTCATGAAATCATACAATCCCCCTTCCCACCCCGCCTCAAAAAAAGGTCAAAATGTCAAAAAATATACTTAAAAATCCAGATAGATAACTTTTTCTTCCTTATGTTCTTTAGTTAATTTAGAATTTAGCTTTATGAACTTACGAAGAGCGTAATAGACTGATATCTTTCCGTCACTCTGGAAGGCTGGCTACACCCCCACATTAATATCCCCTCTCTTTACACACACAGACAAAACAGATAGATACACATATCACTCATTCTTTGGATAACAACAAAACCATGCACCAAAATTTAATCAAAATTCACTCATTACTTCTTCGGAAACATTGGTGACAAACAAACAAACGTACGTAGGCGAAACCATTACCACCATCCAACTTAATTGATGGAGGAAATATCACAGAGAGTATCAATTGCAGCTGTGACTAAAACTTATGAAAATCTTCGCACTGGTGTCCACAAGCTGCTACCAGAGTAATGTGTGTGTGTGCGTGGGTGTCAAGTGTTTCATATACAACTGATCCTGCTTAAAGGAGCAAGCTGTCTAAGTTCAAAAAGTCGGAGAAAAAAATCCTGGAAATTACAAAATGAACAGATGTCATTTTTGACACGGGTGTTGGTATTCATTACATATAGTTATGATTAATTCAAACATTCATATTAAAGGTTATCAGTACATTAAAAATATAAAAAAACAAGGAGCATTCAAACATCTTATTCTGTTAAGGAGATATTAAAGGATTAGTTCAGTAGTCAAGCATGTCCATCTTATATAAAAGAAGACTTCAAAGAAAACAAAATGGAGAAGAAAGCATTCAAACATCTTATTAATTTTTTCACTGTCTAAATTATTCTTCCTCAAACTTTCTTCAGGTGGTATATTATAAATACCCTTCCTTGATTCCTTTTTTCTACTTTTTTGACATATCCCATGGTTTTTAGGCCACAAAATCCCAGGACAACATATGATAGAATACCTAAAGACATGTAGGAATATGAGGCTATGACATCACGCCTAGTCTGATTTCAGTCGTTTCTACACAAATGAAACAAAACTTCAAACTTAAATCTACTTAATGGAATAAGCTTTTTGAATGCTTTCATCACCATTTTGTTTCTTTTGAAGTCCTCTTTGATATAAGATAAACATGCTTGACCACTGAACTAATTCTTTAAATTCAGAGGGTGCATGGGGTATAATAACAATCTAATAACTCTGAAAATATGGACCCCAATAAATTTTGTACTGTAAAGCAAATATACTTTCTACCTTCACAATAATGTCAGTGAATATACAAATGCATGTTATAACATTAAGGCTGTTATACTCTTTATTTCTTTGTCAGAAAATCAAGAAATTGCAAATAACAACACTGCATACTCAAATTGCTCTATACTCTAAATATTGTAATAAAAGATTTGTATGAAGTTATTTTAAGTAATATTCATTTCCTTTAGTTGTCCTGCCATGCCTTCTAAAAAAAATTAAGATTTAAACCTGTTATAGGTTTTTCATGTCCCTAAATTCAATAATCCATCAAGAAAGACTGGGAATCAGTCTATTTTCATGATTTTTAGGACTTAGAAATTGATCATTTATTGCTTGCTCCAAAAAAAAGTTGAAAGGGATTTGTGATGTCATAACAGTTTGCTACCAGACCTGGCAATCTCTAGGATCACCAAACTGTATTCTGGAACTACAAAAGTTGTATTTTTGATTAAAAAAAACCTGTACTCTTCAAACAAAATGTACAAAACAAAGGTTTACTGTGGCTGAAAAAAAATTACCACTGTACTTTCAGTTTCTCTTATTGTACAAATCTGAATCTGAATCGGTTAAGTCTGCAAAATCAATCCTTTAAGAGGACATGAACGCCATTTGAGCGTAAAAAGTATGAGTAAAAAAAAAAAAAAAAAAAATTAATATAAAAAAATTAATAAATAAATAAATAAATAAATCGTATTATGGTGACAAAAATCGTTCAATCGTATTCTCAACATTTTTCCGTATTAAACACGGCAAAATCGTACTAGTTGGCAGGTCTGTGCTACTGTCATTTCAGGGACTGCTGATCATAAACAATGCATCACACACATACTAACCATGTACAAATAGCATCCGATTGCAAAAGTTTTTCGGGCTGTTCAGATCTTAATTTGTCATCTTCAAGTTCAAGCTATGATAAAAATGATTTGGAAGTAAATGAAGAACATTCTCATAATGAAGGGATGTCGTTCCTTTTGAATTTGAACAGCTTGCAGACAAGAAAGAAGGATCAGGCTTACAACCCTTACAAGGGCTCTTACACGGTCCTACAGTACAAAGCTTGCAAAGTCGGCATGAAATTCTTACTGTTTAGCAAGTAATATTTTGTTAAACATAATCAAATTGAATTGTTTGCAACAACATCTCCTTTTTTTTATGTCTAATGGAAATATAAAGTTTTTATTTATCAATGTTCAAGTCTCTGTCGTTTGACGTTTAGTCAACAGGCCTACATGAACTGGATAGTTCAATCACACAATCCCTTTGCGCTTTGGGACTTGAAGTGAAATTTTTTGAAGAAATTATGAACATTTTGTTAGTTTACTTTTTTAACGGCTTGGCATAAGAACACAATAATCATAATTCAGTTCTATTTTATCGATTTTTCTTTCTTCGATCATATTCCACACAATATATAAAATAAATTATACAATTTTTCAACTGATTAAGTAGCCCAGTCATTTACGGCGAGAGGTTATGACTTCGATCTCACTGAGTCTTACTTTCTTTTTTTTCTTCCTCTGTTTCTTTCATTTGAATTTGTATTACTCGTGAAACAGTAAAAAATGCATGTCAGTGATGATGCGGTCAAGCTACTGATTAAATCGAACAGAACAGGGATAACAATCTGGCGTGAGCTGAATATGACACTGCACCCGGTAAGCTCCGAAAACTCGGTTTATATCAAGTGCACAAAACAAGTCCAGAATTGTCTTGTTTTGTTGCCATTTGCCATTAATAAATGACTTTTAGTTAGAAAATTTATATCACTGCATCCTCCAAATACACAACGCTGCTGCATTTTGTTTATCATTTGCTTGAAAATGTAATATTTTAGATGAACAAACAGAGATGCTATCAATACTAGTTGTGAAATTTCAATGGCGGCCACATGTTATACGGAGCATCTATGCATTGTTTACATACAGGCATTCCCAAAATGACGCCATTGCATAATAAGCCTTATTCTGGTTTTTTTTGTCAAGGTGACGAAAAATGCATTTTTTTTTGCGATATTCTCGCAATCGATTTGGTTTGGGGCAAAAAAATAATATTTTTGCAAAGCACCTAATCCAATTAACATATTTAAAGTAAGTTCCGACCCCCATGGTAAGACCACTTTGAATACTGTAAATTTCTTGATGGTATAGCCTTCAGAGTATGTTTGAAATATAGGTCATTTCAATAAACAGTTCATGAACTTTGCAATCAAATTCTTTTTTGACTGCTTGCCTAATATTTTATGTCAATAACTTTTTTTGGTGTGTACTTTGAAAGGTTTACAACCCTATAACTAGGCTTATAGTAGTTTGGGTCATCATAAAATGAAATGAACAAAAAAATACTTCAACCTTTGATAAAAGTGGAGCAGTTGGTGAGGAATCTGCTCATGGAAAGGGTTACTTAAGGGTTGATGGCAACACAACTTTCCATACCATACCTTTGCCACAGGACAATGGACAATTAGGTGCCTTTAGCGGACAAAGGTGAGGGCAGAGTCTGCGGCAGGAGCTCCATCGAGCAAACATCATCATTATGGGGCAGACCCATAGCTTTGCTGTTTCACAGGGGCTGCCCGCCCTGCCCCTCCATGGGCCCACCCTGCCCCTCCATGGCCTGCCCCTCCTGGGATCTTGCCCCTTCCCCGGGTCTGCCCATGAGAAAAAAAAATACATTTTTTATTATATATATAAATATATATATATCATATAAAAAAAATATATATATATTTTATTTCTTATATATTCTTTTTTTTAATTAATAATCTTACTTAACCTCATAATTGAAATACCTTACATAGATATAGAACACAGAATGATAGCATAGTAAGCAATTGTCCTGTTTGGCTCACGAATGGTCCTTATAAGTCAGAATAGTTTCATTCACCATGAGAGCTTCTTCACCATGAGATCAAGCCTTGAGTGTCTGGACTCCACGTCAATAAGACACAGCGCTTCGTGCGCGCAAAAATGTGCCTCCTCAACAAGACTAGCACCCTACCCCTTTTTAAATCAAGCTAGGGGTCTGGAGGTGAACTCACTCAAGCACCCTGCTGGTGGAATTAGCTACATCCATTTTATGGTCATGGCAAAGAGAATTTGGATGGATTTAGTCAGGACTGTTTATAGCAGCTTGCTAAGCCATTCCATTGCTGAGGATCACCACAAAACAAGGGATCCATAATAATGACGCTCTTTCTGGTGGTAAGAAGGAATTTAGTTTTTGAGAAAGAGTTTCCTTTTAAAACATTCATAGACTTCCGTCCAACATAACGACCTACAAATACTACCTGTGAACAAAAGTACAACACTCACCCTTTTGCAACTGAATAAACTTGTTGTGGAGGGCTTCCGTCATGACAGGCTCGGGAAGTTCTCGCAGAAACAGCTTCAGCAGACCAGCGACAGCCATAACATCTCCTGCCTCCTCCAGGTCAGCATCTTGAGACTTATCAAATTTTGCTCTGAGTTTCTCTACAATCTTGGTGCTGCCATTAATGCGGAATATTCCCTCGTGGCCAATTCCTAGGGGTAAAAAAAAAAAAAAAACATGAATAAAAAATCAAAGATGGTTTATTCTTGTTTGTTTGTATGTTGATGTTTAACAGCACTGTGACAGTCAAGAGTCAAATGTGCCAAAAGCCTGTTAAAAATTTATGGTGCAAGAGTTATGATAGAGAGGGTTGAGAGAAGGAAAAAAAATAAAGTTGAAAAATAAGGCTATAAAAACTGAAATAAAATAAAAAGATAAGATAAAAAATGAGGGGAGAGTGGGTGAGATCAGGTGGAATAAGTTGCTACTGCGGAGGAAGGTTATGATGTTGGAGGAGGGATTATTCTTGAAGAGGTCAGAGATAGAGGTGGAGGGGAGAGGGTAGATCTGAAATTGGAGAAAAAGAACAGGTTAAGAGGATATGTTGACAAAAGTTTAGTATTGCAAGTTAGGCAGAGGGTTTGGGAGTGCCTGGTAGGAGTGGGTGAGAAAGGAGTGACTAAGACGTATGCGGTGATGACGACATCCTCTCTATGATTGTGACTATGATTAGGGGAAGAGAGGGGGTGATTATTACCTTCGGGATTGATAGTGTGGAGTTTGTTAATAGTCTCACTCAAGATTCCAAGGTCTTACCAGGTTTTCTTGAGGTAGCTAGAAATGTTCAGGCAGAAGTTTGAGTGCGGAATAGGGATTGAGGAAATATGGTTCGACAGGGCATTGTTGGCTGCCCTGACAACCCTTTTGTTCCCAGGGATACCCACATGGTTAGGGATCCAGAAGAAAATGATTTTCTTTCCAGAGAAAAAGAGAGGGTAAATTTTGAATCAGATTTGTAAGATAAGTGGGTTAGACCAGAGCATGTTAAGGATGCCTGTGAGAACTGATTTGGAGTCAGAGAAAATGACAAAGTGGGAGCGGAATGAGACTTCTGTGAAGTTTAAAGCTAGGATGATAGCCTTTGGATAACGTTGGTTTATAAATTTTAAATGGGTTTAACTTATTTTCCCTGGTTTAACATTGTGATGAATGTACATTGCGCATGTCTACATTGAAAATTTGAAAAGCAATTTTTTTGGGTTTTACCATACTGACAAATTTGTGTTAAAAGATATGATCTCATTTCAAAAAAACACTTGTCTGTCACCAATAAATCTGATATACATCACTTCTGCTGTGGTAATTAAATGGCTTGTCAGTGATTGTGTAATTATTTCGACCAATCAGAACCATTGGCTTGTAGTGTATTTTTAACTCAACATTAACCATGATATCTGACCTTTGATAAAAATCAATATGATTAACTAAAATGGTAAATAATGTCTTGGTTCGCATGCCTATGCAAATTGACACCCATATCATATGACCTGGCCAATTATAAAAATGGCATCTCACACTAAGTTCCATATAGCATCCCATGTCCCACATAGCATCCCACCTCATGTCCCACATGGCATCCCACCCCATGTCCCACATGGCATCCCACCCCATCCCTTGTCCCATATAGCATTCCACCATATCTCCCACATGGCATTCCACCATATCTCCCACATGGCATCCCACCCCATGTTCCGCATGACATCCCCCATTCCATGTCCTGCATGACATCCCATTCCATGTCCCACATGGCATTCCACAATATGTCCCACATGGCATCCCATCCTATGACCACATGGCATCCCACCCTATGTCCCACATGGATTCCATCCCATGTGCAAAAATGACATCCCACCCCATGTTCCACATTATATCCCCATCCCATGCCTTGTCCCACATGGCATTCTGCCATATCTCCCACATGGCATTCCACCACACAGCAAGTATGTCTCACATGGCATTCTATCATAAGTCTCACATGGCAATCCACCATATGTCCCACATGGCATCCCACCATATGACCCACATGGCATCCCACCCTATGTCCCGCATGGATCCCATTGTACATGTACTGTCCCTCATTAATCCAACCATATGTACCACATGACATCCCTCCCCATGTCCCACATGGCATCCCTCCCTGTGTCCCATATGGCATCTCTCCCTATGTCCCCCATGGCATCCCACCATATGTCCCACATCAGTGACTTTCCACCTGATGTCCCACATGGCATCCCACCTTATGTCCCACAATATGTTCCACATGATATCACTCCCAATGTCCCAATCACACCCTACTTTATGTCCCACATGGCATGATATCACATGTCACCCTACCCTATGACCCTCAACCCTCCTACCCTATGACATCCCATGTCCCACATGACATCCCATGGCATTCCACCCTATGCATCCCATGGCATTCACCCTATGACATCCACCCTATGACATCCCATGGCATTCCACCGTATATCCTAGATGGCATTCCACCCTGTTCCACATGGCATGCCACCCTATGTCCCACATGGCATCCCACCCCATGTCCCACATGGCATCCCATAGATCCATAAGAAGTCTCATGAAAAAGTCAGTTCATATAATAACTTATACAAAATGAACTACTGAATAAGAAAAAAGGTGGAGTCAAATAACTATCCCTGATATAGCCCTTGGTGTATACCACATGGTATATATTATATCATATGTCCTGCATGGCCCCATCCATGTCCCACATGGCATCCCTCCCTATGTCCATATGCAATCACATCCTGTCACACTCTCTGACTGAGCATACTAACTGAAAGTCTGGTCAGTCTATCTGTAGCAACTTTATGCAAATGACCACAATAATAAAGGCAGAGTGTACTAATCATGCCTGAACAACCGTTGGTGCCAAAATATTTTGAGAATGTGAAGGATTTTAAATCGCCAGTGCGACGAGAGAGACACTTGAAAGATCTTTAAAAAATATTGGAAAATTGTATCCTTTTACAATTATTTTCTAAGGTAATATCAAATGTTTTGTGATCCTTTTTAAGGAAATTAGTCTTCAATCAAGTGTCTCTGAAAATTTGTATCATTTTGTAAGGAAATTCTAATCTTCCATAAGGATATCTAAAGAAACTTTAACTTTTTAAGAAACTCTAAAAAAAGTTTAACATTTTCTGAGGAATTTTCAAAAAACTTTATTTAACATTTATTTCTGAGAAAACCTTAGGAAAAACTGTGGACGGCCAGACAGACGGACAGAAACTGTAGCAAAAATGAGAATTGCCAATAAAACAGCATTAATGCACAATCGCATTATTTTAAAAGTGAAAATTTACTTTGCACATTCTCCACTCCGTCTGGCGAAGACCATAGCTAACTAACTCCGGGGTATAAATGACAAACTGAACATATTCAAACAAGTGCTTCATTTGCAGGAACTTAAACAGACATTAAGTCTGACATAATCATTGCTTCATGCGATAGAATTAAAAATAACACATCTTCTGACCAAGTTCCATACCTCCCGAAGCAATCTAACACATTTTTTAAAAACTTTTAATGCTGCTACTAAATAGTACTATGGGAGCTGCCATTTTAATTTCAAAACATGCAGATTATAATGTCATCAGCCCAGCAGTATGTTGGAATTGCTTTGTATTTCTTTATAATCTACCTCAAGTTTTCTAGCCTAAGAAAAATTGTTTTTCTTTTGCAAGGGTCAAGAACATTTTTGTGTACACATGAAATTATTAAACATGCTGGTAAAATTTTGTGTCACATCATTTTGAAATTAAAACTTTAATCCCATTTATAAAGAAATACATTATAATCATTATGTCCCAGTTGGAGAAATTATGTCATCATGCAGAATATTTCAATACAGAATTTGAACAAAATGGCAGCCTCCATGTGTTGACTTAAAACATGAATAACTTGAGATAGGCATAAGATTTGACTTGCTGTTTTTGGTAGTTGGTTAAGATTTTAATCCTCTGTCATATGTAATGATGATTGTATCAGACTTTATGTCTCCTTAAAGTAGGTCTTCAAGTAGCACTTTGATGGGAAAGATGCTATCTATACACATCGTCATCGGCTGAATTTTCAGCAGCAAACTTAATTGATTTGTATAAAGAATCATGGGCATACTTTTCAACATATTACTATGAATACAATTTTCATATATAAAGAATTCTTGAAACCTTGATATTTCCCAATTAGAAGTGTTCAGACTTTTTGAAATTTTCCCCATTTTTTTTCTTTTCTTCTTAGAATATGGAACTCTTGAACCTCAGCATAAATTTAATTGCTACGCGCCCTCCAATTTAAAGTAGTTTGAAAATACTTGAAAGTAAATAGTGCTTGTATTGGCACTCACAGTCTCCACCAAAATATCTTGAGACGTATGTGCCACATAGAGGTAGCATTTGTTTGCAGAAGGCTACTAGCTGCATTATTCTGAATATCTTAAAGGAATATTCCCATGTTTTGAAAGGAATATTCCCATGTTTTTTGAAGAAATATTCCCATGCTTTAAAGAAATAATCCCATGTTTTAAAAAAAATATTCCCATGTTTTTAAAGAAATATTCCCATGTTTTAAAAGGAATATTCCCATGTTTTTAAAGAAATATTCCCATATTTTTAAGGAATATTCCCATGTTTTTAAAGAAATTTTCCCATAATTTTAAAGAAATATTCCCATGTTTTTAAAGGAATATTTCCATGTTTTTAAAGAATATTCCCTTGTTTTAAAAGGAATATTCCCATGTTTTTTAAGGAATATTCCGATGGTTTTAAAGGAATATTCCCATGTTTTTAAAGGAATATTCCCATGTTTTTAAAGGAATATTCCCATGATATTAAAGGAATATTTCCATCTTTTTAAAGAAATAGTCCCATGTTTTTGTTGTTGTTGTAACCTTTCATAAGCAAGAGAAAAAATTATAAACAATTTAGTACAAAAATCATGTTATTCCTACCAGGAGATATTCAAATTTTAAAATTCACAAAAATGCTAATAAACGAATAGGAAAGGACTCAGTATGACATCACAGCAAGACATTCTCCCACAAAGTTTATGTTTCTCATTAAAATCTGTCATCCTTTTTTTATTAGTAAAACCTGCTAGAAATATAAATTGATGAAAGTTAGGTTTTATATATATTGCCAATTATACCCTACATGTCCTTCAATAACTTTTGGAAAATTGTTTCTAATCATACAGAAACTTAAAATTAAAAGAAATACATAAACATCTGCAATGGAATTGCCTCTATGACATCATCAAACACGATTCATCATACTGTACAAAAGCTTTAAAATGCCATTAAGAAATCTTTAAAAATCCATATCTCCTGAATGGAATATGATATCAACCTGATTTTTGTACCATATTGGCTCTAAAAGTACGCTTTTTAAAATAAATTTTCACACAAAACAATGAGAATATTCCTTTAACAAAAGGATGCAATTATCTATCCTTGCACAGGCAAAGGAGGCAAGGGGTACAGTCAAAATGTAGATTTTCAGGCACTGATCTCCTCATCAGCAAAAGGTTTGGCCACACACAATATTGTAGCAAAAGCTCACATTTTATGATATCTTTTTTAAACAAAACTGATATGACCAAATTATAAAATTTTGTACAATTTCATTTATATGTATGTCACTTTTATTTGTTAAAAAAATTCAAAGAAAATGTGAAAGAAATTAAAAAATAATTAATTCTGGACGTAATTGCAACCATGACAGCAAGATTAACATTTCAGCCTGCTTGATCTCTTTGACGTATTTTCATGGATCGTAAGATACAACCAAATACTTAACATCCTCGAACCTAATGAATTAGAAAAACAGTGTATCCGAGTAACAAAATATTTTCTGGCAATTTCTATTTGCCCCCAAACAAAAGAGTTCCTGAGATGTCTTGCTAAATAAGAAAGCATTTTAAAAGAGACAACAACAGCATAAGAAATGAAATCAAAATTCACAATAGTGTGCAGATCTGCAAAGCTTACACTTTTAAATTTTCTTTTAAACAAAACTGCTAATGATTCAATTATAAAATTTTGTACGAAATCTTTTATATTTGTGTCATTTCTATTTCTTAAAAGAATTGAAAGAAAATGTGAATGAATTAGAAACATGATTCTGGACACCAAACCGTGACAGCAAGACCAGGAAGCTGTTACTTTGTCATTGTAACAGCTCTCTGGTAAAATTAACATTTCAGTCCACTTGATCTATTTTGCGTACTTTTATGGATCGTACGATACAACCAAATACTTAACGTCCCCAAACCTAATGAATTAGAAAGACAATGTATCCGAGTGCTTCAATGAATTATTTCTACAAGCAGCTGAGTACGCAAAAATGACTCATCCGAATCTGCACAACTTAATTGAAAGAAAACACCGTGATTAAGATCCGCTGAACGCAAAACAGGAAAGATGAGAATCAGTGCCAGGATGAAGACGTCCTGACAAAATCTTGTAGGTCACTCGATTGTTTGAGCTCCTCCACAATCGGGATTAATTATAATTCACGGCTGAAAGAGTTGACCGTGAACTAACCTTTCTGGGAAGCTATTATCTTTCCTTCTCTAATCATATAATTAGCAGCTTTTAAGTGGTAACACTTAAGAGTGGGTTGTCATGCATGAAAATACATGTGGTATTTTCAGGTGGTTATTGTTGTTTTAAATAATTTGCTACCTTTTGAAGCATGTAAATAACCTACAAATAACTTAGATCAATTGAAATATAGATACTGTGTAGATGTCTTAAATTTCAAAAAGTTGCGTCAATATTTGTATTTGAACTTTCATTTTGTTTGTTTGTTCATTTGATGAGGGCTTAACTGCACCAGGACAACAAGGGTCAAATTGTGCCTGAGATTTTAGATCATTATAGAGGTAGGAAGGAAAGAAAACAGGGGGAGTTTTAAGAGAAACACGAGAACTAAAGTCAGAAAGCTAGGATCGAGAGGAGGTGGATGGGTAAAAAAAAAGTAGAGATGGGGGGGATGGGAAAGGACTAACTATTGATTGTAGAGAGAAGCATGATGAAGGAAAGAGATCATTTTATACAGAGGGTTTTTCTGAAAGAACTCAGCAATTGAGTTGTGAGGGGGGGGGGCTCTGGAAAGGTTGTGCAATTAGGGGGAAGCAAGGAGAACGTGATGGACTGTGAGGGTGCAATGGCAATTGTTGCAGAGGGGTTGGGGGAGCCAATAAGGAAGTGGGAGTAAGTGAGGTGGGTGTGACCTATTCTAAGACGGGTAATATGAATGTCGACACGAGAGAGGTTGTGGATGAAAATCAGTTCACAAGAGATTTCAATATTAATAAGTTTATTGGAAAATTGGATTAAATTCACTAAAACATTACATTATCTATAGTGCCATCTGCTACATGCTTGACAAACTTTGCCTTTATCTACAAAATGTATTCTATTATATTTGAATATCTATATGCAAGGCCATGGCGCCAAATCTGAGCACTTCAAACTTATTATCGTTTTTCTTTTTAATGAATTTACAGATTGATCTACTTGCATAAAAAACTATTTAAACATGAAAATTCAAAGAGAGAATCTTGTGTCTCATAAAAATGGCTTGACCCTTCGCGAAAAATCTGAAACATACTAGTAACGTCATTTCGGCTGTGGCTTGTTGGTGATTATGTAAATATTTTGCTTAATCAGAAACATTGGATTGTGTATTTTTATTTCCACATTAACACGATATCTGGCCCTTAATAAGGAACTCGATCCAGGTTTTAAAAATACATGAAAGGAGAGCGAGCCTTTGATTTCACAATTCTGATACTTTTACTACCTGCAGAAAAAAAAATCATATAACAGAACAAATATTTTGAGTACATCATTGCTTTAAATTTCCTTACCAATTTACCATACAATATAAGAACTCAATATCCCTGAATACATTACCACTTTTATCATTGACTAGTGGAAAGTAAGGATTTCAATTAAATCCAAATAAAAAATTTGCATGTGTCCTAAGCTGACATACATTTTATTTTATTTCAAATACTTTATTCCAGCCACAAAATTACAATTGAATTTATGCATATACATCGACTGAAATTGAATACATCATGTAAATTATATGCTGATTGATTAAACTTAAATGAGACTAACATGTTTTAACAAATATAAACACAGTGGCTAAAGGAGATTTTGCAAAAGACTATCTAAAGCTTATGGGCACAAAACCCCCTTATGCTACAATAACAGAAAACAAGACAGTAGACAATTAATTCAGTGTGTATATACACCTACCCTTCCCTAGTCCCACTGTACCTAAACCCCCACCCTCCCTGAACCCCTCTCCTTCCAAAACACGTAAACCTACAGTACCCTCACCCAACCCAACCCCCCCCCCCCCTTCCCCTCCTCCTAATAAAAACTGTTAAGGATTTAAGAAAGTGCACAATACAAGTATACAGGGATTAGAATAAACTTATACATAGGTCAGAGAATAGAAATTTAATGGAAACAACAATGATTACTAATGGTCATTATAAGCAAATAAGAGATTTCTTTAAGCAGGACTTAAAGGATTAGTTCAGGGGTCAAGCAAGTCCATCTTATATGAAAGAGGACTTCAAAAGAAACAAAATAGTAAAGAAAACATTCAAACATCTTATTCGTCACTTCCCTAAAGTCTTTATGTATTTTGAAGAAAGTTTATTTAATTTTTTCACTATTTAAATTATTTTTCTTCAAACTTTCTTCAGGTGATATATTATAAATACCCTTTCGAGATTCAGTTTTACTACTTTTTTGACATATCCCATGGGTTTTTAAGCCACAAAATCGCAGAACAAAATATAATAGAATACATAAAGACTTTGAGGATTCTGAGGCTATGACATCACAACTAGTCTGATTTCAGTTGTTTCTACACAAATGATACCAAACTTTAAAGTTGAATATCTCCTTAACGGAATACGATTTTTGAATACTTTCTTCACCATTTTGTTTCTTTTAAAGTCCTTTTTCGTATTAGATAAAGATGCTGGACCCCTGAACTAATCCTTAAAAAAGAGTTTAAGGAAGCACATAAAATTAGTGTCTTTTTCTGGCATACCATACAATTAAGTTAATATTTCATTTTTCTTGAGTTCAATATTCCTCTTCCACACTCTGTTTGTGGTCTAGATTCTATCACCATTCTCATGGCCACAAGTAAGAAATGGGAGGGGGTTGTTGTTGTCTACATTAAACCATGGGCCATAGGCTCAATAGTGCTTTAGTTTTTTATTTCTGTAGTCCCTGCCAGGAAAGTACTTACAACGTGTGTAAACATTTGGTGAATATCATTAGAAAATAATATCCACATGTTCCTAAGTCTGAAAGTTCCAACTTATGAGAAATTGGGAGTTAATATTTTTTTTTAAATGCAGTTTTAGTTGCTATGTCATAATTTCCCCTAGCAACCAGCATTTAAAAGCAATTAAGAGGTAACTTGGTGCAATAAATATAATACATAGTGGTTTATAGAACACTACAACAACATTTAATAGCAAAATTGTTGCAAATATTCAAAATATATGCTAAAATATTAGGAAATAGTTTTTTGGTTGCTATGGAATTATACCACTTAGCAACGGCTCTCTGGAATATGTTTACATAAATGTTTTTGGTGGAAAACCTTTCTAAACATTCCTGAAGTAATCCTAGTACAATCTTGCTTTCATAGGGGACCATGCAAAGAAAAGGTCCCTTCATTTGGAAGGGCCTGGTCCTTGCCCCATAGAGGGCCCAACCCAGCCCTTATCCTGTAGGAGACCCCTAAAACAAAAAGATATAATCTTATTCTTAAATTTGGCTATCTCCAATTTAAACATCAAGTGGGGAGGTTTTGCACTTTAGAATCAACACTGCACTAAGATATTGAATTTCAGTGGTAGAGCCTCACGTACCATCAACTCTAGGCCAATAGCACTGCAGTGTATATAAAGTGCAAGTAGTCCTATAGACTTACACTCTAAGAAAAAAAAACATTGTGTAACCTTTTTGATTCAATAAACACAAACAAGATAATACAGCAAAAGTCTGTTAAATTCTTAACGAGAAGAAGACTTTATTTAATGTTCCTGCAGGTGACAAGACTGAAACTTACACCGTATGAGTGTGAGATGGATTTAGAATATATGCAAGGTTGAACAAGATCCTTTACAAACAAAAGATGTTTATGGTCAATCATGGCGGACTAAAACACAAAAAAACTAAAATCGCAATTCACAAAAGTAGTGTTCACTATTTCCAGAATATAAACTGCCAACTGAATAAAAGAATTTACTCTTTCCAAAAAAGTGAGGTTTTCAGTTAATCATAACAAAAAATATCAAATTTCAAATGATAAATCATTGTTCAATATACATCAAATAATCAACTTATCACCTGACAGGTTAATTGCGCTTGTACCAACAAATTGCAAGATTTTCAGTTTGTATAATAGAAAACAAAGATATCAAAAAAATGACCAAGATAACTTTGCATCCAGTTATTGTTTGGCAGGCAGAATTACTTACTTTTAGTTATACATAAATATAAAAATACAAATTTCATGGAATAACATACAATATACAAACAGAAATATCAGTTATCAATTGACCAGTGGAATGTGCTTTTCAAAATAATATTCACGTTTTCTATAACCACCACTGCAAGGCCAAATGACTCATTCCAGAAACCTGCAAGGTCTCTCAGCTCGTCCAAATAAAAAAGTTTAATTTCAAGGACTAACATATTCAATATACATGCAGAATGAATTGATCAAATGGAAGGCCGAATGCAGTCATTTCAGCAAACTGCAAGGTTTCTCTGTTCATGATAAAAATAAGAAATTTCAAGGAATAACATATCGGCAATATACATACAGAAAATAAACTTAAATCGACAGGCAGAATGTGCCTGTTCACAATATATTAAAAATAAGTATGAAATTCCAAGCAAGTGTCAGATTGTAATTTGTTGCAGTTTAAAATATCATAAATTTTTTTTTCAAATAATGTTCACCACATTCAGTAATCAATATATCAACTGGAAGGCTAAAATGCACTCATTCCAGCAAACTGCAAGATTTCTTAAGTTTATCATAGCACAAAATTGAATGCACTTGTTCCAAACAAGTGCAAGGTTGTTAAAGTTTAAATAACAAAAAGTAATGTTTTCAAATTATCATAATAATGTTCAACATCCAATAATCAGGTCATCAGCTGGCAGGCTGAACGCACTCCTTCCAGCAAACTAAGATTGCTTTGTCCATCCATCATAGTCAAAATAAAATACTTGTTCCAAAAGTGCAAGGTTGCTACAGTTTAACCCTTACTCTACCACGTGGCGATATTATCGCCGTTTTTGGTGCCCCGTCTTTGGCTCCGCCTCCCGAGCGCATTTTCCAAAAAGTGCTGGTAGAGTAAGGATTAAATAACAGAAAAAATATTTTCAAATACTAATATTAATAATGTTCAACATTCAATAATCAGGTTATCAACTGGAGAAAATTTTTTTGTTCCAAACAAGTGCAAGTTTTTCTTTTTTTAGAAACTTTATCTGCAGTGTACTTTTCTTTTTTGTATAAAATACAATGCATGGGTAGCAAATAAGGTCCTCGAACTGACAGATTTATAGGTCCAAGATAGTTCCATATAAGAAATTGTCTGCACAGAATTTCTAACAGTATACTGTTGTGCCCTTTATAGTTTACAACAAACTTAACATATCGGACAAATAAATATAATACAATGTGATCACTACTGAGATTCCTATACTCTGTGCATGTTAATTACTTTAAGGTTATTTTAGGATGAGAAAATTACTTTCATTCATAATAAGCAAATCTAAGCAAACTCAAAATAAATGTAAAGACAATTAATCAATTCCAAGAGGAAATCTAATTAAGAGATGGCTTAAAATTGTTTTATCGTTTCAGGATGTCTTTACACTAATCCAGAGAAAGAGATCGCTGTAATTTTTACTGTAAGAATGGCTAATTAAAGGTCACCATGATATGCCCCACATAAATTGATCAAAGTATGTCTCCAAAGATTTTCAATTGTGGCCCTTAGTGCTATATGTATAGTAATTGTGCAACCAGAGCACAATGCGGCATTAGATTTTCTTACAGTATAATTCTCAAGGGAAATTTCTTGATGGGCAAGTTAGGCTATATTGAAACTATATAACAGCAGACAATAGGAACAAAGTGGTGATCTCAAGAAGTGCTACAAAACATCACTGGGGGTCTACAAGGGCCACATAGCAGAAGATATTCAAGTTCAAAGCTTACAACAATCTTATGTTTAGAAATCACTTTAATTGACATCACAAACTTATTTTCATGTATATCATTACAAAAAATAATATAAAAAAAAATTCTGTAGAAATAAATAGAATAGAATCATATGCATTATATTACGCCCAATCCTCACTACAAATTTTCAGTCTTTCCACCCGCAAGAACCTCCTTTTCGGTGGGTATGACTTTAAGACTCTGCTAGAAGAAATTAAGAAACCCATCACTGATAATTCAGTGATTTTATGCATCAGTAATAATACACTCCCAATCATATATATGCACACAATGGAACTTATTGTGAAGGGCCAGGTATTGTGGATTTGGTTACTGCAGGACCAAGTCATGTGTGTAAAGTGTGGCTGAGGATTCATTTGGACTTTTAAAAGAATGTTTTTATCAGTGAGTTATAAACACTCTGGTGAGTTTGGAGGCATTGAAGAAAATTCATAGCCTGAGTTATTCATCATCTGATCGACTAGAAGCAAGTTTGCAACCTGTATGAAGTTCAGTAAGTGCTCTGAAAGTTTTTTTCTTCATATTCTTATGAGTTTTATGGGCTTGAGGTGATGCTTTCCCCATTTATGAATTTCTAGCATCCCCCCTCTTTCTCTCCCCCACCCAATGTCCAGCATTAATACCCTTAACCTCCTGGCCAGAAATTCTTGGCCAGAAATTCCTGGCCAGAACTACTACATTCAATGGATGCCTAAGTAGGAACATACTTCTAAAAAGAAAATGGAAGAGTGCAAAACTGCAGCAACACTTAATTAAAATTCATATCTTCAGACGATTATGTACTGTAATGTTAATGACTTAAGATAAATTACCAATAAACATGACTTTACACTGATAAGGTAACAAATCTTTAGGTGGCTTTTGCAGTGCAGCAGAAGCTTTCCTATTTGTTTGAAAGGCACTGTTCTTTTCAGTTGAATACATATGTCCCTTTAAGATATGAATATCATCAGTATCCACAATGGGTTAATTAGATATGATAAACCCTACTATAACATCCATACAAGATGGATGTTCACGGTCATTGTGGCGCTCAAATACTCTCGGGTAACACAAGACATAAATCCAGACATGTTTGTGGCTAGTGTGGTTTCTGATGCCAGGGAGCTGTTACCTCCCTGCTCATATCCATTACCTCAGCAAACAATGCACAGATACTGTATCAGAGAACCTCAATGGTGTACATGCATGCATGTTCAGTATAATATATCACCACCATTGTGACACAGAAATGATAATTTCTCAAAGGTTTTTAGATGTAGTACACAGTCAAGGAAGATATTTCCATGCCATGAGGATCAAAAGAAGATACTGGTAGATCTCATTACACCTACAAATTCACACAAAACATTTTTGAAATTACAACAAATCCCACCAAACTTGGTTAAAAGTAATAGTTTTACCACTTTTTACTTTCACAGTTACATGTATTAAAGGCAATATGCAAATTTGTAACATCATCACTTGAATACCACACTTACTTATATAAATTTACTATTATTATGCACTGCATCATAAGTTGTTATTTCTCTATTTGTGAATTACACCTAAACCTGCACGATGTACCAGTTTTGGAGCTAAAACCGGTTTCAAAAAACTGCATTTTCAGTCTGATTCATATCTGATGAAAAACCGGAAGTACCGAAAATAACCAAATTGCTACAAAAAAAATTGCCAAAACATTTGAAAAATTTGTTTTATTTTAAATGAAAAAAAAGTTCATGCTTTGTGTCAAGATGTTTTTTGTAGAATCTTTTGATACATTTGTGAAAATATGTGATATTTATACAGATTCAATGAATAAATACGATTGAGAATGTTTGGAAATAAATAGTCATAATGTACCTGCAGATAACAGGTTCAATGATGCTATGTATTTGCGTCTTCTTTCCGGGCTTATATTTCCCTGACCACAACAATTTCATTCCTTTATAATCCCTTTATCTAAAGTCATGTCGATTCTCTCCCGAGTTGTTTTGTCTTTTAAAATACTTGGGAATCCATTATAAATCCCGACAAATATATCGCAAATCGCAAACCAAGTATTACGAGACCAATTACGAATAAACACCCAACCACGCCCTACTGTATTGACTGACCCTATGCATGTACATAAGGGCTAGTACATGTACAGTTACTGTATAACACATTATTCAATGTATACATGGGTCGCTGGATACACATGGAACGTTGCGTGAATTACCCTAGATTCACGTTGTCATAGTAACATGATTAATGAATGGGATTTCAAGGATTGTCGTATCATTTTCGAAAGGTGTTTTTTTAATGTTCTTAATTCAGCAGCTTATGCCGGGAAAAACCGTCGTTATAAATAGCTGTTGCATTGTTTAGAGGAGGGTGATTTAATTGCATGATCGTTATGGAATAACAATGTTCTGTAAAATGAAGATAAATTATCCACGTGCTATTACCAGGTTGGTTTGTGAATCAAAGCATACTGGTAGGATTCACATTTCACAATGAGGTCGCAAGTGAAAATGACCATTCAATCCCTAAAAAAGTTTGTATTTCTTCCCTTCGTCTCATTTTAATGTGTATAACAAATCTCTGAACAACAGTCCCGGTCAAAATTGTTCAGATTGAAAAAGAACAAAAGACTTCTTACATTTTGTTTTGAAAAATTTCTTCTGTTTTCCTGTACTTATGTTTACCAAAGAGCTTCTTTATGTTTACCCATTTCATTGGTTTGAAGTGGAGCTTGTTTATTTTATGTTTTTTTTTTGCAGACCCGTTAGGTGATAAGCTGTTGGTATGCATAAATTAATAATATTATCTCTGCATACCATTTCACAAGAAGAAAGTACAAACAGAATGTTGAAATACAGATGTGTTTTGCAGTTGTATGCGATTCTGAATGACCAAAAATATTGTTTATCATTGTTTGTTTGTTTGATGAGGTCTTAACGGCACCACGACAACGAAGGTCAAATTGTGCCTGAGAGGTCAGATCATTTTAGAGGTAGTAAGGAAAGAGACCAGGGGAAGAATGAGAGAAATTCAAGAACAGAAGCCAGAAAGCTGTGATCGAGAGAGGAGGTGCATGGGTAAAACTAAAAACAGAGTAGAGAGGGGGTGGAAGAGGAGGATTAAATATGGTTGTAGAGGGATGCATGCTGAAGGAAGGACACTATTTTATCTGGAGGATTTTTTTGGAAGAACTCAGCAATTGAGTTGTGGGGAGCGAGAGAAGCTCTGGGAAGGTTGTACAGGGGCAAGCAAGGAGAACGTGTTGGATTGTAAGGATGCAGTGGCAATTGTTACAGAGGGGTTGGGGAACCAATAAGGAGGTGGGAGTGAGTGAGGTGGGTGTGACCAATTCTAAGGCGGGTAATATGAGCGTTGTCGATCGAGAAAGGTTGTTGATGGTGGATTTGATCGGGATTGTGGGCTGGATAACATGGAGTTTGTTATCAATTTGGAAGTTCCATAAGGTTTGCCAGCGGTCACGAACAAGAGAAGCGATAAGCGGTTTGATGTCAGAGAGGGTTTTGGGAAAAGGGGAAGGGAGGAGGTTAAGGGCAAGCTTAGCGGCTGTATCAGCCCTGTCATTGCCAGGGATGCCAACATGGCTGGGTATCCAGAAGAAAAGAACACTTTTCCTGCAGAGGGTGGGAGAAAAGAGTTTCCGGAGGAGGAGGTGGCAGGTGAGGTTATCCCATTTAAGATTGAGTAATGAAGTAAGAACAGCCTTTGAGTCAGAGAAAATGGCAAAGTGACTAAGAGGAGAGTACTCAATAAAGTTGAGGGCGAGGAGAATGGCCTTAGCCTCGGCTGAAAAGATGGATGAGTGGTCAGGAAGTCTGCTACTGAGGGTGATGTCTTGGATGATGGCAGCAGCAGCTGTCTTGTTGCCTTCCTTGGAGCCATCAGTATAGATAGAGGTATAATTTGAGAGTTGGTCTTTGATTTGGTTGTGGAGATTGATGAAGAGATTAGGGTGAGTTTGAGTTTTGTTATAAGTGGAGAGGTCTAGGTGGACAGAAGGAAGGGGGGTGGCCCAAGGCGGAAAAGTGGGCCAGGAATAGGTGCCGAGTGGCGGGGTTGATGCCAAGTTGAAAGAGGTCTGATTTAATGCGTAAGCTGAAGGGGGCGATAGGGTTTTAGTCCTATCAAAGAGGGAGGAGAAATTGGGGTACCTAATGAGGTTGTAAACAGGGTTCTGAGTGTTGGTGAGGACTCTAAAAGCATAGGAGAGGCTAAGCTTTTTACATCTAAGTAGAAAGGGGGGTTCGTTGGCTTCAACATGAAGGCTAGTGATTGGGGAGGTCCTGTAGGCTCCTCGACAAAGCCTGAGGGCTTCATTTTGGATGGTGTTAATGTGGTTGAGGTATGAGTTGTGAGCGACACAGTAAACAATATTGCCATAGTCAAGCTTGGCACGAATGGTGAGCCTGAAAATTTTGAGGAGAGCATAGCGGTTCGCTCCCCAAGTAGTGTTGGAGAGCAGTCGGAGGAGGTTGAGGGAGCTATTGCATTTTAGTTTCAGGTTGGTGATGTGTGGCTTGTAGGTGAGCTTGGGGTCTAGAGTTAGACCAAGGAACTTTGTGTTTTCAACTTTAGGGATCACGATTCCCATTGAGCACAAAGTTCGGGTTGGGGTGGAGGTTGTTGAAATGACAAAAGTGCATGCAGACTGTCTTGTCTTTGGAGAATCTAAAACCGTTATTGTTGCTCCAGACTTGCAGCTGATTGAGGCTGGTTTGAAGCCTATTTTCAACAATAGGAAAGCTAGGGAGGAGTAGAAGATGGTGAAGTCATCCACGTAGAGGTACGTTTGATGCTGGGGCCAAGGTCATTCCCGATGTCATTAATGCTCAGGTTGAAGAGAGTGGGGAGAGGATGCTGCCTTGGGGGACGCCCTCTTCTTGGGGGTACGGCTTGGAGAGGGTGTGGCCAATCTGAACTTGGAACTGCCTGGGTGAGAGGAAGTTTTGAATAAAGATGGGGAGGTGGCCTCTGAGGCCAATGGTGTGAAGTTTCCGGGTAATGCCGTATTTCCAAGTAGTGTCGAAAGCTTTCTCGAGGTCAAAAATATGGCAATGAGGTGTTCCTTTTTGCAAAGGATTCCCGGATAGCGGTGTCGAGCGTAATTAACTGGTCTAGGGTATTGCGGCGTTTTGGAAGCCGCTTTGGTGAGGAGAGAGGATTCTGTTGGTCTCGAGGAACCAGTTTAGTCTCTGATTAATGATCTTTTCCATAATTTTACAGAGACAGCAAGTAAGGGCGATGGGTCGGTAGCTGGTGGGGTCGGTGCTATCCTTCCCGGTTTAAGGACGGGGATGACAATAGCTGTCCTCCAGATAGGGGAAAGGAGTGTGAGGACCAAATGTGGTTGAAGATGGTGAGTAGGGTAGTGGTGGCTTTGATGGGGAGGTGTTTCAGAAACTGATAGGGGATGTTATCTGGGCCCTTGGAGGTGCAGCCAGCGTCGCTGATGGCTTGGTTTAATTCAGAAAGGGTGAGAGGGGTGTTGTAGCTTTTTGGAGTTGTCAGAGGGAAAAGTGATTCTCCGGGCTTCATCGCAAGCTTTTTGATTTTGAAAGCATTGGAGTAGTTGGTCGAGGCCGAGATGTTGCTGAAAGAGGCGGCGAGGTGGTCAACGATGTCTTTTTGCAGTGAGAAGGTCTCCATTCCAAGAGAGATGGGAGATGGAAGATTTGCCTACTCTGCCGTGGAAGCTGTTAACCATTCTCCAAATCTTCTTAGTGGGGGTGTTGGTGGTGAGAGAAGAGATAAAGTTGTTCCAAGTGTTGGTTTTACTGTCTTTGATAGTGCGTCTGGCCTTGCACGGCTGATCTGATGCGAAAGAGGTTAAGGTTATGGGTGGTCGGGTTAGTTTTAAAGTTCCTGAGGGCTCTTTTCCTGTTCTTGATGGCGGTTTTGCAGTCATCTGAGAACCAGGGGTTGGGGGATGATTTGGGGGTTTGGAGGTTTTGGGAATTGAGCAGGTGGCGATGTTGATAAGGATATTACTGAAGTTAGACATGGGATCCTCATCCTCGAGAAGATGGGGGGAGAGGTGTGAGTCACAGAGGGTTTCAAAAAGGGACCAGTCAGCCTTGTCGAGGTTCCAGTTGGGGTGTGCTCAGTGGGGATTTGAAGATTGGAGTGTATAAGAAGAGGGTAATGATCACTACCACAGAGGTCAGCAGTGACTCTCCAACTAAAGTCAGGGAGGAGGTTAGGGAACAGATAGACAGGTCAATACAGGTGAGAGAGCCTGTGGCAGGATGAAGGTAGGTCGGGAGTTAGTGTTCAGTAAGGACAGGCTGTGCTGACGGAGAGCGTTTTCGATGAACTTGCCTCTAGGGGTGGTGGTATTAGAGCCCCACAGAGGGTTGTGAGCGTTGAAGTCACCAAGAAGGATGAAGGGGGTGGGAAGCTGAGAGATGAGGTTGTTAAGGCTGGTTGGTTGAATGTTGGTGTTGGGAGGGAGATAGATATTGCAGAGAGTGAAAGTTTTGTGGAGGGAGATAGAAATACAGATGGCCTGAAGGTCGGTGTGCACCTAACAGGGCTGTGTGGGATATCGTGTCTAACGAGAATGGAGACGCCACCACAGGCCCTGTCAGCATCCACTTGATGTTTGTGATAGCAAGCAAAGTTGTTAAGGGAGTAATGGTCGGTGGTTTTCAAGAAAGTTTCTTGTAGGCAGAAGACGACCGGGTTGAAGGTGGAGGCCAGAAGGTCGATTTCTTCAGAATTGGCCTTAAGGCTCCTAATGTTCCATTGTATGATGTTGTGGGTGTTATTGTAATTGATTGTGGTGTATGCCATAAAGGAGGCGGGGTTATCTGGAGGAAGATCTGCTGGGTCTGAGTTCGCTTGTTTTTTCTTTGGATTTGTTTCTTTGGGAGCGATTGTTTTTGAAAATTGGACGAGAAGTATGATCGGTGTGTTCGATGTCAACAATCCATACTCTCTTCAGTGTGGGTTTGGGAGGTGGGTTGTTTGTTGATTGGTTGTTTGTTGATAGGTTGTTTGTTGATTGGTTGTTTTTTGGTTGGTTGTTTGCTGGTTGATTTGTTGGTTTGTTGGTTGTTTGCTTGGCTGGTTTTAGCTTGATGTATGAAGGTATTAGTGGAGTTGGTGTAGGGGGCGGTAGGGGCTTTAGAGTAGGAAGGGGGGTTGAGGAGAGAAGTGGTGGTGGAGGTGGTGTGGGTATTGGGTGTGATTGGGTTGTTGGAAATGGTGATGGACTTAGGACTAGGTAAGAAGAGCCAGGTGAGGTCGGTTTGGGCATGGGAGTTAGTTTTTGTTGTGTTAGTTGTGTTTGGGGGGGCGGAATTAGAGTTAGAGGAGACTACGTTTGAGTAGGAAGGCTTGGAGTTAAGGGAAGCGAGGAATTGTTTCCTGGCCTCAGGGTAGGTTATGTTGGGGTTAAGGGTTTTAAGTTTAGTTATTTGTTTTTCCTGAAGCCAGGTGGGACAGTCTTTCGAGAAGGAGGGATGGTTTGCTGGGTGTTTACCGTCACAATTTGTGCAGAGTGGGGGGTTGGTGCAGGAGGTGTTGTCATGGTCCGGGGCTCCGCAGTTACCACAGCAGCGCTTGGCTGTGGCAGGAGTTCTTCCCGTGGCCATACCTCTGACAATTGTAGCAACGTAAAGGGTTAGGAATATAAGGGGCGACCTGGATTCTCAGGTAGCCGGCAATGATGTGGGAGGGGAGAGTTGGAGTTGCGAAAGTGAGAAATATGGTGTTGGTGGGAGTTTGGCTCCGTCTCTCTTTAGAACGAGACGACGGGCTTCGGTTACATGTTGGTTAGCTAGTTCTTCTTGGAGGTCGTCATCGGTCATGTACGCAAGATCGCGGTGCGTATGACGCCTTTGCTGGAGTTTAGGGAACGATGGGGGTGACTGTGATGTCGATACCAGAGTTGGATAGGGTTTTGGTGGAAAGGAGGGTGGTGGCTTGTGTGTCCCTGGTGCAGTGCACCAGGAGATCACCGGATCTAAGGGTAGAGACTTTGGGGAGGGTACCGACAAGGCCAAAGAGGGCTTTATGGATGAGGAAAGGAGAAACTTTTTAAAGCTTTCCTGCTTGTTGGTGGCATGGATTATAAGGATTTTTGGGATTGGGGTTGCAGAATGGTCAATGATGGTAGCAGGTGGGTCACGGGGAGGAGGGGGTCAAGGTCAAGATCACTGCATAGGCGCTTTGTCATTATGAAAGAAAAAAACCAAGGGCCGAGAGACCGAGGCAGCTAGAAAAAATCGCGGAACCACTATATGGGGACCGCTGTATTAGTAACGAAGGGCGTGAAAAGTCGGGACAGAACGAGGGAAAATATAATAGAAAAAGAAAAGAAACGATCTCACCGAGGATAAATAGCCCATCCACCGAAAAGAAAATCCGAAAATGAAGTTATAAAACAAAAAGGTGCAAATTGGAGAGAAATTGGAGCGAAAATAGTTTAGGAGAATAGGAGCAGTTGTCACGTCGCTCTCGTGGTTGTGCAATTGTCATTGTTAAATGTTCCAAATCAATGTTGAACTTATTTGCAGAGTGCCGAAGTATTGCTTTTTGCTTGGGTGCATGGTATGGGTTGTAAAAGAAAATGTTTTCATAGCTCCTTGCTGAAACAAGGTCTGGTTTGGTTTAAGTATGAAATACAATACTTTAGTTTAATTTCAATCTTGATCCATACAGATATTCCAGGTAATACACTTGTATTGATTTATTTTCATTTTGATGAAGAAAATACAAATTTGGTGGGGAGTGGGACACTACTTTTCATTTCTTTTCTGCCTTACTACACTCCCGTAATTGACACAGTTTTAGAGCGCATTGATGAAGACGATTACCATATAAGGGGCTATAGGGCGGGAACTTTTGGTGGCTTAAGTATAATAGAAAATGCCACCTTAATACAAACAGGGCCTATTTTAAATAAAAGCATAGCAATAGGATAGCATAGGTATGCATGATTTATGAGGATTTTTTTGGTGAAGCTATTATTTTTTTCAAATAGGAACCATGGCCTGGCCATGATTAATGTTTTAAAAATATGTTGAGTATCAAGTGGGTGGGATCTGAACTGTAAGATTTTCCCGTCGTGGTTATATGCAAATCAGCAACAATTGTACTGCATGATCACTGATCAAGTATATGATGGATGGCTAGCATCACACCGTAAGATGATGCATTAAGAGGCTTAATTATCTGTTTTACAAGTATTTGACAAATTTATTTTCTTTTTATATGAAAGAAAATTGAAATCATAACTATGAATTACAAATCGTGAGCAAATAGATGGCCTGTTGACATGGCCTTTTTCCCAACTTTTTTTACGTGACTGTCTTAGGACATAGAAAACAAAGGGGTCGCATTATTTGAGGGGCAAATGGAGTATACAAAATCACTTTACATGCAAACAACAATAAAGTTTATTAATACATTTTATTGATCAATGCCTCCGTTATCATTTTCAAAATCATTTACAGAAAATATTGTGATACAAACATCCTTAGCAGCTATCATATAACAGTGTTGTACACTGCATTTTATAGTTACTGTAATGCACTTTACGTTCAAAGCTTGTTTACATTACGGGTGAAAAATCCGTTTTCCGGTTAAAACCGGTTTTGGTTTTGAAAACTGACCTGTTTACATCAGGGCAAAACCGTGCAAGCTTAATTACAACACATGAAACCTACGAGTCTGCCTCTCAGGGGCGTAGGAACAGTCTAATTCTCCATTTTTACCTCCCAGGCTAGAAGAAAGCATGCAACCAGAAAGGTAGCATCCTCTAAGGGGAGGGGGAGGAGGGAGTTTTGTCCCTATCCCCCTCCTCCTATGCCACTGGCACTGCTACAGTGCCTTTTTTCAGTGTCACAATTAGTGCTGTCACGATATGGCTGTACTACGTATTAATTACCCTGGAGAAAAATATCGCGATATATTGGTATATCGTGATATTTTTCAAGAAAACTGACTCACAACAGAAATGATTAATATCACTAGGCCTACTTCTCGTATGTATACCGTACAGAAATGATAAAAACACGATTTCCATTTAGCAGACAACATGATCGCATGACTATTACGTTCTAGATTTCCTCACACATGCACATGTTTGGTAGTTTAGCCAATGTGACCATGAATCATCAAGGTGAGAGGCATGTTCTGGGCCAATTTTTTGTTCTTTTAGTCAACTTACATTAGAGCGTGCCAGTGTGGGGTGAAGGAGCACGATTTTTAATCATTTTTTAAAATTTAAATTTCACGATAGTTTTGCATGTTTTTAAAAATGATTTAGAAACGATCATGGCCTAAACTTGACTTCTAGATATACTACCGTAACGTACCGTAACATACGAAGTAGCCAAGCTTAGTTGCAGGAAAATTTGTTAGTTTTGTATTAGTTTTTGTTATTGCGATATGTGTTAAAAGGCATAATTCATGTCATGGGGGAAAAGAGATATCGCGATATCACGATAATCAACATATCATGACAACACTAGTCACAATTGATAATTCTTAAATGGTTTTTTAATCGCTTCATCTGAATGTTACACCTTCTTACCTTTTGATCCCTAATGTATTACATTGATCCCTGATGTATTATATTGATCCCTGATGTACCATATTGAACCCCTGATGTATTATATTGATGCATTGGTGTATCATATTGATCTCCTGATGTATTATATTGATCCCCTGATGTATTATATTGATCCCCTGATGTATTATATTGATGCATTGATGTATTATATTGATCTCCTGATGTATTATATTGATCCCTGATGTATTATATTGATCCCCTGATGTATTATATTGATGCATTGATGTATTATATTGATCTCCTGATGTATTATATTGATCCCCTGATGTATTATATTGATCCCCTGATGTATCATATTGATCCCCTGATGTATTATATTGATCCCCTGATGTATCATAATGATCCCATGATGTATTATATTGATCCCCCGATGTATTATAATGACCCCTGATGTATTATAATGACCCCTGATGTATTATATTGATCCCCTGATGTATTATATTGATCCCCTGATGTATTATATTGATCCCTGATGTATTATATTGATCATTTGATGTATCATATTGATCCCCTGATGTATTATATTGATCTCCTCATTTATTATATTGATACATTGATATATTTTCACCACAGTTTTGTTATAATCAAACTTAGGAATATTTTGCCTAATTATTTTAATTTATTTTAAGAAAGTCTGTAGCGAGAAAGCTTCCATACTATTAAGTATATGGATTGCAACTGTCTGAAAATCGTTTTTGCTTGTGTGATGTTGCAGACTCAAATCAATCTAAAATCCTTCAACAATACTCAATAAAATTTTCTTAAACACTTATATCCCTGTGATCATCTTTGAGTTATCAGTATTCTTCCTAGAAATATCTAATTCAAGAACTAAAAGCTGCAGATTCAAATCCTTGAGAAAACAACACGCAGTAGTAAATTGTTAAGCTGTCAGCGCCAAAAATTCAATATTTAATTTCTTGATTGAATGTGGTTTGGTTAGGTTTGTTGATGTTTAACGGCACCGCGACAGTCAAGAGTCATATGTGCCAAGAGGGTGTCAAAAACTTAAGTGCTTGAAATAGGACAGAGAGGTGGGATAAAGGGAAGGAGGGGGAGAAGGTGAATAAGGAAAAGAAGTTAAGGTAATAAAAGGAAGGTAAGGCAAGAGAAAGGAAGAAAAGGGAGGGATAAAGGGAAGGATGGGGAAAAGGTGAATAAGGGAAATAAGTTAAGGTAATAAAAGGATGCTGAGAAAGGTAAGGCAGAGAAGGGAAGGGAAGGGAGGTTTAGATCAGGTGGAATAGATTGCTGTTGCAGTGAAAGGTGATGAATTTGGAGGTAGAATTGTTTTTGAAAAGATCGGAAATTGAGATGAAGGGGGAGAGGTGTGATCTGGTGTTCAGGTATATGGGACAGGTTAAGAGGATATGCTTGATCGAGAGATCGGTGTTGCATGTAGGGCAGAGCGGAGCAGGAAAGTAGGTGAGAGTGGGTGAGAAAGGTGTGGCCGAGGTAGATGCGGGTGATAACAACATCCTCCCTGCGATTGAATGTGATTTAAAAAATCATCAGTAAGCGCTTCTCCATCAGGCAGCTGTTTTAAAAAATATCTGCTTGTCTGCTTTATGAGTAAAATTATCCAATGAGACAACCTACAATGACATCAGCATACCATTAACAGTATATGGACAGGTAGAGAATTGATATTCACAAAAATGAGTGGTCTTCAAATTATGACACCAGCAGTTTCTGAATAATGACCAATCAAAGTTTGAAGAATTTTTCAAGAATGCAAAACTTGTGATGTGTGAAAGAGAGGACATCTCAAACTCTTTAGCGAAAATCTTTAAAATCCACCTTAAGTTTCATTCACTGAAAATCATTAGACCTTTTTTCTCCTGCTAAATTCTGATAACGGGTATGATGGAAGTTCAAAATCTCTTAAATCACTGACAAAGTTATAAAAGACTGAGAACTATACTTCTACCTATTATTGGGGGTGCAAGACTCGGAGGGAAAATTCCCCCACTGTTTTCCATATTTATATCTTTGTATGGTGTTTTTTGTCTTTAAGGGTAATCTTATTATTCGTCTCCCCCCACTTTCAAAAATCCTGCGTATAATTGTTAATTTCAACCTAATTTTGTAAAAGGGCTTAAAATCAACCTTGTATAAAGTTTGTTCAAAATGGCGACAACACTACAAAATACACTATGTTCAAAATGGCGACAACACTACAAAATACACTATGTCCAAATCTAGGTCTATCACTTTCGAGTGCAGCAATGAACTGTAGATAATGCAGTGCACCACATACTTATCTTCAAGTGCAGCAATGAACTGTATGTAGATAATGCAGTGCACCACATACTTATGCAATAAGCATCTCCAAGTGGATGCAAAATCTCATCCCTATGGCTTGAATCAATATTTACAATTATTTACAACTTTCTCTGAAAATCAATAATCAAGTTCCTGAAGATGAGCTTTTCTCCCACAGAGGATTCTCTGTTTTTCCAAGAACAGTGTAATGTTAGACATACTGCATACTTAGTGCAATTTCCACTATTACTGTATGTACATAGCATCAAGATTAAATTGAATATAGTTTGAACAGTAACTGTGGACGTGTTGGCCTTTTTAAAGGAATATTCCCATGGATTTGAATTTTTTCATATATGATAGAGAAAATTTGTAGAAACAAAGTGGTGAAAAAACTATGTTAATACATTCTTATTCAGTTTAGAAGTTATAACAATTTAAAGAGTAGAAAAATGTTCTTAAAAACACCTTGTACAGTATATGTCCTTTAGCTTGGTGATGTCATCAAGGCAATTCCATCACAGTTCTGATGTATTTCTTATAAATTTAATCACACTTTTTTTACATTATCGAACAACATTTTTGGTTCATTATACAGATATAATGGAATATGTAATTTGCAAGAAAACATTTGGTTTAGTTTTTTTCTTGGTATACATCACACTTACAATGAGAAGAAAAATCCTTTTTTTTTTAAATACAAAAGACGTTTTGTTGAAATTGTCTCTATGAAATCACAGATGTTGCCAATCAGTCACTTTTGTTCAATATAAAAATACTGTGTGGATATACTGTGTGTGCACTTGATCATCAGGTGTAGATATACCGTGTGCACTTGATCATCAGGTGTAGATATACCGTGTGTGCACTTGATCATCAGGTGTAGATATACCGTGTGTGTACTTGATCATCAGGTGTAGATATACTGTGTGTGTACTTGATCATCGGGTGTGGATATACCATGTGTGTACTTGATCATCAGGTGTGGATATACTGTGTGTGTACTTGATCATCAGGTGTAGATATACCGTGTGTGTACTTGATCATCAGGTGTAGATATACCGTGTGTGCACTTGATCATCAGGTGTATATATACCAAGTGTGTACTTGATCATCAGGTGTGGATATACTGTGTGTACTTGATCATCAGGTGTGGATATACCATGTGTGTACTTGATCATCAGGTGTGGATATACTGTGTGTACTTGATCATCAGGTGTGGATATACTGTGTGTGCACTTCATCATCAGGTGTAGATATACCGAGTGTGTACTTAATCATCAGGTGTAGATATACTGTGTGTGTACTTGAGCATCGGGTGTGGATATACCGTGTGTGTACTTGATCATCAGGTGTGGAGATACTGTGTGTGCACTTCATCATCAGGTGTAGATATACCGAGTGTGTACTTGATCATCAGGTGTAGATATACCATGTGTGTACTTGATCAGGTGTGGATATACCGTGTGTGCACTTGATCATCAGGTGTAGATATACCGTGTGTGCACTTGATCATCAGGTGTAGATATACCGTGTGTGCACTTGATCGTCAGGTGTAGATATACCGTGTTTGCACTTGATCATCAGGTGTAGATATACCGTGTGTGCACTTGATCATCAGGTGTAGATATACCATGTGTGCACTTGATCATCAGGTGTAGATATACCGAGTGTGCACTTGATCATCAGGTGTAGATATACCGTGTGTGCACTTGATCATCAGGTGTAGATATACCATGTGTGCACTTGATCATCAGGTGTAGATTTACCATGTGTGCACTTGATCATCAGGTGTAGATATACCATGTGTGTACTTGATCATCAGGTGTAGATATACCATGTGTGCACTTGATCATTAGGTGTGGATATACCGTGTGTGCACTTGATCATCAGGTGTAGATATACCATGTGTGCACTTGATCATCAGGTGTAGATATACCGTGTGTGCACTTGATCATCAGGTGTAGATATACCATGTGTGTACTTGATCATCAGGTGTAGATATACCATGTGTGCACTTGATCATTAGGTGTGGATATACCGTGTGTGCACTTGATCATCAGGCGTAGATATACCATGTGTGCACTTGATCATCAGGTGTAGATATACTGTGTGTACTTGATCATCAGGTGTGGATATACCGTGTGTGCACTTGATCATCAGGTGTAGATATACCGTGTGTGCACTTGATCATCAGGTGTAGATATACCGTGTGTGCACTTGATCATCAGGTGTGGACATACCATGTGTGCACTTGATCATCAGGTGTAGATATACCATGTGTGCACTTGATCATTAGGTGTGGACATACCCTGTGTGTACTTGATCATCGGAGGTGGATATACTGTGTGTGTACTTGATCATCAGGTGTAGATAACTATGTGTGCACTTGATCATTAGGTGTGGATATACCCTGTGTGTACTTGATCATCAGGAGTGGATATACTGTGTGTGTACTTGATCATTAGGGGTGGATATACTGTGTGTGTACTTGATCATTAGGGGTGGATATACCCTGTGCATACTTGATCATCAGGAGTGGATATACTGTGTGTGTACTTGATCATTAGGGGTGGATATACTGTGTGTGTACTTGATCATTAGGGGTGGATATACCCTGTGCATACTTGATCATCAGGAGTGGATATACTGTGTGTGTACTTGATCATTAGGGGTGGATATACTGTGTGTGTACTTGATCATTAGGGGTGGATATACTGTGTGTGTACTTCAAGTAGAAATCCTCCGAAAAATGCACACACACCTCTTCAGCCCTTTTAACCCTTACTCTACCACACGGAGATATTATTACCATTTTGGGTGCCTTATCTTTGACCCCACCTCCCAAGTGCATTTTCAAAAAAGTGCTGGTAGAATAAGGGTTAATCAACCTGTGGCAAGTGTGCCAACTCAGAAATATATACAGCATGGTACTGGTGGGCGGCCCACTGGGTCACCGAAGTGGAACTTTATATGAACTTAATAATGAGTACTGCTGAAAGACTGTAATTAAATTTCTGGGTACAAAATCACATTTTCAAAAGCCATGCTGCTATCTTGTACCATCAAAGGAATTGAAAATTAAGCAATTATTTTTTTGTTAAAAGAAAGCGTATGAATCAATAAGTTGGGGTTGTCCACGTGATTTATTTTTGAGGTCAACTTTGGTGGTGATAGTATCTTACAATTACGAACAAGTAGAGAAGTTAAAATCCTCTGAAATATGCACACACACACACCTGTACAGCCCTTTTAACCCTTACTCTACAATGCGGCAATATTATCGCTGTTTTCAGCACCCCATCTTTGACCCCGCCTACCAAGCGCGTTTTCAAAAAAGTGCTGGTAGAGTACGGGTTAATCAACCCACGACAAGTGTGCCAACTCAAAAATATATGCAGCACGGTCCCAGTGGGCAGCCCACTAGGTCACCGAAGCAGACGAGCCCGACTCTGTTGCTCGGAGGAGAGAAGACTCTTCAATAATCACCTGTGCTTAACCCTCACTCTACCACGCAGCGATATCATCGCCATTTTGGGCGCCCCATCTTTGACCCCGCCTACCAAGCAGGTTTTCAAAAAAGTGCTGTAGAGTAAGGGTTAAAACACTCATAAGCACATTTCGCTGCACTTCAATTATGATTTCAAAGACCAGGGACAAGCAAAATAATTAATGTACAATTTAAGTACATTCCTACACTGGGCTGGATGTCTTGCTTACAACCAAGCTTTTATTCAAGACAATGAACTTTATTTGAACTTGATAATGAGTACTGCTGAAAGACTGTAATTAAATTTCTGGGTAAGAATTCACATTTTCAGAAGCAATGCTGCTATCTTGTACCATCAAAGGAGTTTTGATAATTAAGCAATTAATTATTCGTTAAAAGAAAGCGTATGAATCAATAACGTTTGGGGTTTTCCACGTGATTTGTTTCCGAGGTCAAGTTTGGCGGTGATAGTATCTTGTAATTACGAACAAGAGGTTGGACCTTTGCTTTTAAAGCACATTTGTATATACTTGATTATATTCAACTGATTTTCATCAAAATCAATTGGATTTTCAAATGGATGTCTGAGCAATGATTAAATAGTATATTGATCCTGCTGTTTCTTAATTGATTTAATTTGTCTACTTTTTGATTACAGGAGTAGTTAAATGGTTTGTGAGGTTAGAAACAGGTCTGGAATTCTAAATGAAAAATTTCAATTTCTACAATTTTATATATTCCAACCACACAAGAGAAGAATTTTGTTGAGGTTAGGCATAACGAATGCAGTTAACCAACACATGATTTTCCTTTCCTGTTTGCATTGCTCTTTTTACGACACTTTGAACTCTTTGCAAAAAGCACTTTTTAAAATCTATACATGAGCAACTGGATCAACAAAAATGGCATCATTTGACAGCCAGGTAATTCTGCAATACAACATTGTTAACAGTTCCAGTGGTCATACACGTGCATCTCGCTAACAGAAGTAGAACTTTAATGATGTAGTAGCTCAACATATATTTTGGCGTGCCATGGTACAAGCCTGTTTTTGTTAGAGGTTACTTAAAAGTTTGGGAGCTTTTTGGACATTATTGAGTGGCACTTTTTATTTTTAAAAAGGGGCACTTTTGTCAGTTTTCGAAAAAGTGGAAGAATCTTGCCTCCTGGCCCCATGGTTCCTACATATATGGTTGAGCATAGGCGGGATTTGAGTGGATCAAGGGTGCACTTTCCCCACCCTCACATTTTGTCCAAATGGATACTTTTGTACGGTGATGTGTTTTATTTGCATGATTTTGTAATCTCCTGCCCCCCCCCCCCCTCTCCCTCCCACACACACACTTTTGACTATCCCCCACTTTCGGAAGGCAAATCCATCCTATTGGTTTAAGATTGGGGAGTCAGGACCAATATTGACAATTACCCATCGGGTGATCTGTTAAAAGGCTTCTTTTAAAAATTGCTGCTTACAAAATTATTGGGGACAGCCCCCTCCCACCACAGCCCTGGGTGTCAGTGCCCCTGGAAAAATGACATGCTTTAATTGTGTCAAATAAATACTACATGTATGTAACAACTACTATGTATTATGTAATATTTGTAAGTGAGTGTATTTCTATTTGTTTTTAAGCTTAAAGAATGACCAAAAATATTTTCATATAAGTTTTAAAAGGGCGTATCCACCTTGGTCCACTCTCAACTTTTAAAACTTAAAGAGCACCTCCTACCCGGTTTGCCATCATCTTACAAAAGAACACCCCCTGCTCTCTTTACTTTAGGGCAAGGGAGTAGTGCCCCCTGCCGCCGTGGTTCCAACAGTGCTGCAAAGCGCTAAAATCCCCACGAGCCCCCAGGACTCAAGTTGCCCCAATGTGTAATGGAGCTCTAAATATCGTTTGAATATGTGAAAACTTAAGCCTCAAAAGCAATATGATGCAAATTTTTAATAACAGTGTTTCCTTTTGAGGGAAATTGAAATCATAAACAGACATACTACCAGCAAAATACTGTATGTGTGAAATCAAGATGGATTTTACATCTTTGCAACAAGACACGCTTTTAACTATGGCATATTTTCCTCATATTGCTAGTATATTAGCCATTTTTGAGCAACTTATCTTTTATCACAAATAATGATTCACAATTAACCAATAAAAGCATCACACAAATACACTTCCAAGTGGCAATCATTATATGAAATATAATTAAAAAGATTTTATCAATTTCTTTTGAAGTCCTCTTTCAAATAAGATGGACTTACTTGACCCCTGAACCAATCCTTTAATACACATTTTTATGAGCAATCCATCCAATGTGTTTCCAATCTTTTGTGCTCACTTTCATTCCACTCCAAACTAAAATTATCACAGATAACTGAGTGATTTTATGCATCAGTTATTAGACTCTCTTTTCTGTACGCAAACAAAGAACTTCTTGTGAAGAGCCTGATGGTGGTACTGCAGGGAGCGATTACTTAAAGCTCCATTAAGACCCTGGTGATTTTAATGACTGAATAGCCAGAGATGCTAAATTCTTCTGATCGCGCTGAGCAAAAAACGATTTTTTGAGACATTTTTGGTGAGATTTGGAATGCAAAATTCTTCAAAACTATGCACTAATACAAAGTGTTGTTGTATCCATAAATCGATCTACGTAAGGCAAACACGACAACACAGAAAAATGTTGAATAAACTCTTAGGATTAATTAGGTAAACGCTGCAGAAATCCAAACGTCTCCAAAAGAAAATCTGGATTTTGGGCTAGCCTTGCTTTAGCTCAAAATTCCTTTAAGGGATGTTGAGCTAAAAACTAGCTTACAGCAAGCTTGCGATATGTTCAACATTTTTAGCTTGCGCAAACTTGTAGCTTGTATTTGGAACACCTTTCTGCAAGCTAACAAATATCTTTTGCTAGCTTGCGCAAGCTAACGTTAGTTTGCGCAAACTAGAAATCTTGAATTGATTGAAATGTCAGCTTGTTGCAAGTGTGCTAAAGTTATATTTTTGTTTAAGAGAGCTTGTATGATGCAGGGCTGCCAAACAGAACTGTGAAGGAACTAAGTACCTGATATCTTATCCAGTTTAGGGGATATTATCTTCTATAAGAAAGTGATGTCATACCCCAACTTTCTTCATAATCAATTTTGTTTTCTTCTTCATGAATCAAAACACACTTACTTTCCAAGAGTCTGTTTTAGTACTCATCTGATGTTGCAAGTCACAATATCTCTAAAAACTTTTGAAGAAAAAAATGGGCAAAGGCTTTTGAGGAGTACGGGGATGTCATCTCACCAGGTCCGTAATTCTCTTTCCCAAAGCGCGGGGGAAAGATATAGGGCCATGTTTTTCCTCCAAAAAATGGGGATGTGGGACAATGTTTTTGTTTTGATTCCCTTGAAAATAGAGGGTGGGGACAATGCCCACCTGTCCTTATGGCCATACATGTCACCACTAGTTTGATCTCATCTAAAAGATTCTTACACGCATATATTTGCCTATACAATAATATTTCTTAACACTTTCCTCACCATTTTGTTCCTTTTACAGCCTTCTTGAACATGAGAGCAACATGATTTTTTTTAATGAACTTAATCGTTTAAGATAAGAATAATGACATAATGTACGAACCATGCATCTGAAGAAAGTCGGTAATTTTCATCACCAAGTGCGGTACTTTGACCAATCCGCTTTCATCCTTTGCAAGCTCACTCAACGGTACTCCAAAAGTTACTTTTACTGGCTTTTTGCGCATACTGGCTGGTGAACGCAAAATTTTCTGCATACTTCTTTACCAAAAAGGGAAATCCCCACTCAACTTCTGCAAGAAAGAGACAAAGAAATGAAATAATACTTTGATAAATTGAAAGTTTCGTGGCTTAAAGGATTAGTTCAGTGGTCAAGCATGTCCATGTTATATGAAAGAAGACTTTAAAAGAAACAAAATAGCGAAGAAAGCATTCTAAAATCTTATTTCGTATGGAAGATATTCAAGTTTAAAGCTCATGTCTTACTGTAGTAAGTCTACTATGGAAAGTTGGCGTCTTCATCCTCACATTCTAAATATCTCATTTTTTTTTCTATTTAAATTATTTTTCTTCAAGCTTTCTTCAGGTGGTATGTAATAAACTCCCTTCCTAGATTCAGTCTTACTACTTTTTCGACATATTCCATGGTTTTTAAGCCACAAAATTACAGAACAAAATACGTTATAAACTTTGGTAAACCAACCAACCAACCAAATTATGATAGAATACATAAAAACTGAGGCTGATAAAAATTGAGGCTATGACATCACAACTTGTTTTGATTTCAGTTGTTTCTACAAAAATGATACCAAACTTTAAACTTAGATATCTTATTAACGGAATAAGAATTTTGAATGCTTTCTTCCCATTTTGTTTCTTTTGAAGTTCTCTTTGAAATAAGATGGATTTGATTGACACGTGGACTAATACTTTAAAGATGTATGAAGAGGTAGGGGCAACATCAACTAGCTTATTTTCAAAAAATCCTGTCAAAATCGGCTATTATACCGAACATTGCACAGACTTTCAAAATTTGCATGTCTCATTTACGAACATTTTTATTCAAATTTGTGATTCATGAGCAGGCACCCCACACAATTATCTTATATGATACTATGTTATTCAAAGGAATATTCCCCTTCATTTTCATTTATGTGATAGAGCACAATTTAAGAAACAAATTGATGAAAAACCCTTGAACCATGTTGACATCTTTTTCCGTTTACTGACTGATTGCTTTTCAAAGATATCCCCAGTGTGTTGAAAAGTGACCTTGCAGTACAAAGTGAGATGTCAACATGGTTTTTGTAGTTCTTTAATAGTTCACCATCATACAAATGAAAACAAAATTCACAGGAATATTCCTTCAATGTTGCACCATACAGGGAGTAGCCAATATTTCCAACAAGACAGTCCTCAAGATTGAGCATCTGTACATAGATCAGACATTCTCCCATGAAGGGGGAGGGGAAGAGGGGGGTGAGGGGAAAGGAGAGGGGGAGGAGGGGTGGGGAATTTCATACTAAAAGTGGTAGGGGTGTGCAGCCCACCAACTGAAAAACATACCCGCAGTATAACAAATTTTTGGGCAACTGCAGTGTGAAATTATACAATTTTGATACCCGCAGTATAAAAGAAGTCAATTTTGATACCTGCAGTACGAGTATTCAACAAAAATATTGTACAAACGGACCAGTAGTACAAACTTAAAAAAAATAAAGCCCTTGGACCTGCACTACAAAAATGATGAAAAAAGGACAATTTTTTAAATCCATATACATAACTATATATATAACTATATATATATATATATAACTAGATATATAACTATATATATATATATTATATCTATCTATCTATATATATACAAATATCTATCTATCTATCTCTCTCTCTCTCTCTTTCTTTATTTTCCCTCCCCTCACCCAAATCTCACCAGTTTTAAAGAATGAAAATAATGAAGGAAATATGAGTATAATATGAATTAAAGGAATATCTTAGTCCATCTTCCTGTTAATGCATCACAAATTTTACATATGGTAATTTGATCAAACAAATATGGACAGCTACAGAAATTAATAAGGAGAACAATATTTTGAATAAATAAGTCTTTGAATCTTTAAAATATATGTTTAACTTTTGATTACAGGTGAGTGGAGGATTTTGTCATACTGTTGCAAATGACTTGTATACAACCTTTCAAATACAACTATATAATTATATCACAAGGATGTCCCAGATCTACTAACTTGAAAAGCTGGACAAATTTATTCCGTTATTTCGTTAATCATTAATCAATTTTCGGAAATCAAAGTAAATTATCTAGGCGAACAATAAGAACATGATATTCACATGTATCTGTAGAAAAATAATGACAGAAAATTGTTTCATAAGCTCTGGACAGTGGCACATGAAAAGAAATTGTTGACAGTGATGAATCTGTTCAACACAGATATTGTCATTTGCAATACCACACCAGCTCGTCTTTTTCCCAGTAATCAGAATGCATCAATAGGATCTACTGATACATGTCATGACTATCAGTAGCATAGTCGTGGGGTGAATGAGGGAGGTATCCTCGCTTTTCAGAAATAATGTAATCAAGGTTCTCCCAGTGAATGACAGTCTCACAGAATTTTAGGAATTGCTGCTTAACTTGAGTATTATGTACTTGTCAGTTGTATGACTCACCCCTACTACCCCCCCCGGCAATGTCAGTCAAAGGTGAGTCACTGACATATGAAATTAGTGACTCACATGTGCATCATTGTACAGTCACCAAAGTCACTCTGGAGTGGTCAATTTACTTCAGACCCATTGACTTTGTACAGAGATGATTAATTTGGGGTAAGTCATTTCACAAAAAATGTCAGACACCTAAGTGACTGAGGGGTGCGTCAATGTACATATTTTGTCTACCCACTTTGGTGCAATGACTCACCTTGTCCGGGTGTAGGGGCGAGTCACACAATTGACAAGTGCATTATGTATACCTATACCGCTACCATTTTAGAAGTTCTGCATTATTACATCTATAGGACTGTTTAAAGTTAAAAAAGTTCAATCCATTCGAAATAGGGCCGATGCTTATCCTTCGTTTCCATGGCGCAAGCAGATGAGAGTATATGACTCACCCTGGACGGGACACCTATCCATCGTAGATTAATTCCCCATCAATGCTGGTGCTCATTTTACAGCTGAGTGGACTGGAGCAAGTAAAGTGTCTTGTTCAGGACACAATGCAGTGCTCAGGGTGGAATCGAACCCGGCAACTTTCACATACGAGCAGGACTCCTTAAACACTGAGCCACAACATACTGTAATAGAAGTTCTGTTCATTATTACTTAGGGCTGTTTATACTTGAAAGCACATTAAAATGAAGACATTTAAAAACAATATCTTTTTTTTGTGCTTGCTTTCTTCAACTAAGTATTATTTGCAGGAATAGGACACTATTAATCACCATTATAGAATCAATTAAACATTCATTCATCCATACTTCATCAATGTTTAACAATTCTACCATTCCTTTTACATACACACGTTAAACAACAGCAAGTTTGACAAGCTGACAGTTGGAGACATGCATCGATCCCAGGTGGCTTTAGTGGGAAAGCAATTAAAATATGTAAGACAAATGTGTAAAAATTTGAAATGAACTATAAAATTATACACCTTCAATTTGAAGGACGGTGCAGAAAGACACTAAATGTTGTGCAGTTTTTTGTATAACGATTTTGTCTTTTAAAGCAATCCAGTGAAAAAAATATACGAGTTCGCTATTAGTTTTTGTGTTTGTAGTGGCCTTGAAACAAGAAGTACTTATATAAAAGAGAAATTTAAATAAAACAAATGATGAAGAATGCATTAAAAAATATAGGAGATATTCAATCTTAAAGTTCTGTATCATTTGTGCAGAAACACAAATTACACCCTCTTCATATAAGATGGACCAATTTTTGTCTTGAACCACTGAACTAAAACAGAATCAAGTTAAGGTACTCATGATTTACCACCTGAAGAAAGTTTGAAGAAAATAATTAAAATTCCTCTTTCATATAAGATGGACCACTTGCTTGACCACTGAACTATCCAGAGAAAGAGATAAACTCCCAATAATAGTAGCTCCAATGAACGGATTGTAGTTAATCAAAACAGTTTATGGTGAGTGTATACCTGCCTGCAACGAGCTCATTATATAGCAACAAACAAGCTTGTTTTTAGTTTACGAGCTCATAAGGTTTCCAATTGCAAGCATATTCAAAATGGGCTTTGTACTAAAGGATGCAATTGGGAGCATGCGGCAAGCTTGCAGTGATCAATAAAAGCTCACCAGGGATGAGCTGCCACACAGACAAGTTTTGGAGGGGAGGCCTGCCTTTCCCTTATTTTGGCCCTGCCGAGCCAACCCCCTCTTTGGGCTGCCTTGCCTCTCATCATATTTTTTTTTATTTATTATAATTATTTATCTATTGATCTGTCTGTCTGTCTATCTGTCTGTCTGCCTGATGAGTTACCAGTTTCCTAAGTGTAAGGAGATAATACTTTGTCACGTTTGCCATTTTGTTTTTGGAGTTCTATAATTATACTTAAGACAGATCACAATGAAATTGTTCATATATAAATCACCATTTTCTAGAAAACTAATTCAAATAATGTCACATGGCCAAAATGGACCAATCATATACTGAGGGAATCTATCAACCAATCAAATATTGCCCAGGGAATTCACCACCGCCTCCACATTTCACACAGGGTATGAGACCCAAGTGCTTAGAGAAAATGCTTTCAAGCGCTCATCATACATGCTTTATACATAAAGGTTATACGTGCGCAAATGTTGCTTACAAATTTTTAAACTGTAGCTGATTGGTTGGGTAACAAAGGGAAAATTCCCCAGTAGTTGATAGGTACTGACTAATCACACTGACTTTTTACTTTCGGCTAAAATCAGTTTGAAACAGTCTCTTTCATAATGGAGTATGAGTCACATGTGCTATCACTGAGCCACCTAACTCTTCCCTGAACACATACAGTACAGTATGTCATCACCAGAGTTAAAATAATAAAATTCCAAAGGTTCAGAATATAGGTGTCAAAAATCTTCCCATGAAAAATCGTGAAAGAAATAATATTAATGTAGTAAATACATCTTTATACATCTTTCGTGATTTAATGTACTATTCATCGATCGCACAATTACACGGGGGACATTTTTAGAGCACATATTTACCATATATACTGTTGCTCACACAAGAAATCAATCAAATATGAAATGTATTTATGACAAATAAATTTCTTCCCGCGAATTCCCATAGATTTTTTCCAGGTTTTGGCATTAGTATGTATACATTATGTCATCAAAAGTCTTGAAAATCGAGATAGAACTCACCTGAAGTCCAATAAAAAGTTTAGGACCACATTACAATCCAATAGGAAGTCCTTACGTCATTTCAGACTTCAACAATACACAATATGAAATAATCACTTCTTCTTAAGACGAACTATAATCCTATTTTAAGATAAATCTCCAACATAATTATTTGCATAATTATCTTGAATCAGAGTACCACTTTGCTGCTGTTTCCTGAAAATATAATGTACAAATGCAAAACCCGCTATTATGTACTGCGCCTACGATAAAAATAAATTAAAATCCAGCCTTTATGCAACGGAAATGTGATACCTATGTATCTACTAGCACACTTCATGTAAACAATTAAAAAAAATACTGGTAGCATACTACACATCAACCATACATTGTTTATATCATACTATCAACATAGCTCAACGCATAAATGTGTTTCCTAAAGTGTTTCTGCAAAGGTTAAGTTGCAATTATGATCATTCTTCCAAATTCCTAATGATACTGACATGACATACATATATGTTATCATAAATCACTATTTTTCCAAATGTTTTAAGGTGTTTGAGAGTCAAATATAACAGATTTCAATATAAATTCAAATCACAAAGCTTTATTTATTATAGATATGAGCTGTACAGAAACTACATATTTTATTTCCAATTAAAAAGTGCAGAAAATCAAATAATTCAATTAATTTTTTTAGATGTGATTAGTAAACAATAGATAAAAAATAAATAAAATAATTTTTCTCTTATGAACACGATCAAAAGTCAGGGCACTGTTTTTGCTCTCATTTTTCACATTGTCCATTCATGTCAAGCATTCCCATCTCAATATCATTTGATTGTTTTCTCCAACTGAGTGTTTATTGAAGGTATGATACAGATTGAAAACCTCTTGAACATAACCAACTGCTCCCATTCAAATAACGTTGGTGGTAGGAATTCAAAAACAGTAAGTTTACATAAGAAAATTCATAGGCTTATTTTAATGTGATGTCAAAGATTAAAGGATTAGTTCAGGGGTCAAGCAAGTCCATCAGATATGAAAGAAGATTTCAAAAGAAAACAACATGGTGAATAAAGCATTCAAAAATCTTATTCCGGAGATATCTAAAATTAAATTTTGCTACCGTTTGTGTAGAAACGACTGAAATCAGACTAGTTGTGACATTACAGCCTCAGATTGTTAAAATTCTTATGTTTTCTATCATATTTTGTCCTGCAATTTTGTGGCTCAAAAACCAATGGATATGTCAGTATAGTAGTAAAACAGAATCCTGTAAGGATAATTACAATTCACCACCTGTCGAAGAAAGATCGAGGAAAAACAAACAATTTAAATAGTGAAAAAAGTTAAATAAATCTTCTTTAAAATACATTAACAATTATTAAGAAAGTGAGGATTAGGGCGGCAGTCATTTCTATGTAGATAAGACAGAGCTTTAAACTTGAATATCTCCTTAACGGAGTAAGATATGGAAGTAGTTTCTTCACCATTTTGTTTCTCTTAAACATCCTATATAAGATAAACTTGCTTGGCCACTGAACTAATCCTTTGAGTAAAATTTGAATGAGTTATTATCTTTAGGCCTTATAATTCAAAATGCTGTGCAATGGTCAATTTCTAACTGATTTTTCTTTAATGTTGCTACTTTCATGGTGTATAGCACATTTTCTTCCGATTATGCTCAGGTTATTTCTACCTGCCCATAGACCTTTAATAAAGTGCATAAAACAGTATTCTACTTGGTTCTTGCCAGACCCCTAGCTTTGCTGTTTTACAGGGGTGGTCCACCCTGCCCCTGGGGTCAACCCTGCCCCATGGGGGTCTGCCCTGCCCTCGTAGGGTCCGCCCTGCCCCTCATGAGAAAAAATGATAATAATATGTTTAAATTATCATTTTAAAACTTAATAATCTTATTTAACCTCATAAAAGAAATACCTTATATGGATACAGAACACAGAATGATAGCATAGTAAGTTATTGTCCTGTTTGGCTTATAAATGGTCCTTATCAATCAGAATAGTTTTATTCTGAGGTATGAATAAAATCCCAGAGCTTCTTCACCATGGGATTGAGCCTTAAGGGGGCCCTTGGACTCTATGCCGAAAAGATGCAGTGCTTCGCGCTGCATTAATGTGCCCTCAACAAGTCTAGCACCCTGCCCCATTTTAAATCAAGCTAGGGGTCTGCTTGTCACCTTCTTAATCCCACTTATGGTCAATGGCCGAAAGCCCTTTTGGTCAATGTCCTGTGCCCCTTTCTTGGTCAAGTTACAGAGTACATACTGGATGTATTATCTGCATAAGCTCATCAATTTAACATTGACATGTGTTTTCAGGGGACAAAATTTAAAATTTTCACCACTGTGCCGCAGAACAGTGCTTTCTTAAAAACACTTTGTTCTGGATTAAATTTCAGTGTTCCAAAATTTTAGTGTCAATAAAAAAACAAATTCTGTGCTTCAAATTGGACTTGATATACATATATTATATATAAAGCTATGAGCCTTTTGTGTATATTATAATGTGCGAGTTAATTGATAAATCCAACCTCTTGCAGTTAGTTATACGAGGGACACGGTCAACCTGACCATGCCATATGGTGGAAAATACATTTTTCCAACAAGCAAAACCTTAAAGACAAAAGGGAGGAAAATTAAAATATGGCTATGTTTAAACAAAAAATATGCTTCTTACAAAAGTTATTAGCCGTTTTGTGCATATTATAATGTGCGGGTGAATTAGTAATTCCAATATCTCCCTGTCTATTATCGGAGTTATAGGTTTGCTTGTTTGTTTGACGAGGGCTTAACAGCACCATGACAACGAGGGTCAAATTGTGCCTGAGAGGTCAGATCATTCTAGAGGTAGGAAAGAAAGGAAACAGGGGGAGAATGAGAGAAATTCAAAAACAAAAAGTGAGAAAGCTGTGATCGAGAGGGGAGGTGCATGGGTGAAACAAAAACAAAGTAGAGAGAGGGGGTGGAAGAGGAGAATTAAATATGGTTGTAGAGGGATGCATGCTGAAGGAAGGAGATAATTTCATGCGGAGGATTTTTCTGGAAGAACTCAGCAATTGAGTTGTGGGGAGCGAAGGAAGCTCTGGGAAGGTTGTACAGGGGGCAAGCAAGGAGTTATAGGAGGGACACAGTCAACTTGACCATACCACATGGTGGAAAATATATTTTCCCAACAAACAAAAACTAAAAGGCAAAAGGGAGGAAAATTAATTTATGGCTATGTTTGAACAAAAAAAACAAATGCTTCAAACAAAAGTTATGAGACATTTTGTGTACATTAAAATGTGAGGGTCAGTTGGTAATTCCAACCACTCGCTGTTGATTATCGGAGTTATAGGAGGCACGGTCAAATTGACCATACCATGTGGCGGAAAATAGATTTTCCCAAAAAACAAAAGCTTAAAGGCCAGTTGTCGTCTCTAATGTACGAGGTAAATGAAATTCAAATCCTGTGTCAAAACACAATGGCACAATGTGCTATTACATTAATAGGCCAATCAGTATCGTTTTGGAATAAATTGTACGATGCCATAATTTAATCACGACAGATGGCCTTTAATGGCAATAGTGAGAAAAATTATGTGCAGGTCAATTGGTAGTTCTATTTTCTCTGTCTATTATCACGCAAAGTTATAGGAGGGACACGGTCAACGTGACCATACTTTTCAATTATTTTCTAAATGATTGTATAGCTTGTGTATTCTTATTTCTTCCACCATGTATTATACTGTGTCTATCATAGTTGCTGTCTTTAACTTTTAAGCAGAAATTGTTAATAATAAAGATTCAGTATATTCTTTTTTGGTATGGCACATCAAAGCTTCCCTACATTATGTCATGGAGCTTTTAACTGAAAGTTAATACTCCCATGATTACCTTCTGCATTGAATGTGTAAAATCTTAATGCTACAGCTATATACTGTCTTATACCACACCGTAAACAACTTAGTGCAATGTGTAACTGTAAAATGTATGTGTACAGGTCAAGTCACGTTACTGTGTGTACAAGGAAGCCTTGCTGAATTAGTGATTCGGGTACCGGGCTCTTATTTTTCTGTCTCAAAGTTGGAAGAAGAGAATAAAAAGAAACTTGCACATCAAATCTTAATGGGTTTTCTTTGCATTCGTTTGTTTTATTTTATTTTTACTGTTCTGTTAACATATCGTCCTAACCTGACGTTAGATACACAGCGACTGTCCGTTGTGTATGTATAATCAGGGAGATATTACAGATTAATGGTTTGCGGTATGTAGTACGGCAAACCATTAATCTGTTAAAAGCACCATGGGTAAATACAGCCATTATTTTCAACTAGTGCGTCTTAAACCCCGATAACAATACATCGTTTTGCTTCAGTGATTAAGAAGATTTCTTAACGCGTTTACTCACGGAGGGAGTTTTGCTTCAGTGATTATGGAAATTTTTGAACGCTTTACTCACAAGGGGAGGGACATATCACAACTGGATTATATAACGCATTTACCATCAACTCTGGGAGGCATATCGGCGCCACATAAAAGGGGTGCTGAACAAAAGATGCGCTTACCGCCGTAAGTGCGCTAGCTTAGTAGCGCTAATCGCAATAACCGTGCGGTAGTTTGAACCTGTACTGTAGTCTAATCAAGTCAGTAATACTTTGAAATATCCTTTTTACAGCAGACATCCCCATAAGCACCCTAGGTTTAATCTTTCACGGCTAATTACCATCAACTTTAAGATACTTAAATAAGCTTCCCTGATTCAGGATCCAGGGATGTTTCATTCCTCATCATTATGTTCACCTCCTATTCCTCGGGCACTGAATCTTTTAGATAAAATAACCCAAATCAAATGAAGACAAGTAGTGTAGATTATACATGTAGTACAGTACTCTGTAACTTGTATATATACTGTACATTTATCATTCATTATTATTGCTGTGTGTAAACTGAATAAATGGCCCACAGCACAAAGCCTTAAAGGGAACGTTCGGTCAAAATGCGAGGGGAGTATTGTTCTGAAGTCTCTATAATATTTGATTATGCTTTTCGTGCATGTAATGTAGTGCTGGCACGACATGGCTCTATTACGTATCGATTGTAGTGGAGAAAAATATCGCGATATATTGGTATATTGCAATACTTTTCAAGAAACCTGATTCGCGACACAAATTGTTAATATCACTAATGTTACTTCCTTTATGACTGTATGATAAACGCAAGAAAAAATGATTTACAGATCTAGTAGGAGACAAAATGATCGTGTGAATATTATGTTCATCACGCATCACACACATTTGGTAATTCATCCAACATGACCATGAATCATTGAAGTGAGAGGCATGTTCTGGGCCAATTTTTCATTCTGGTCTACTTACATCCGAGCATGCCAGTGTGGGTAAAGGAGCATAATTTTTAATTAGATTTTTTTTGTTTCACACTATTTTTGCACGTTTTTAATGGCCTAAACTTGACTTTTAGATTTACTACCGTAATGTTAGTACCATAACGTACGGAGTAGCCTAGCCTAGTTGCGAGAAAATGTCTTAGTTCTGTTTTAGTTTTTTGTATCGCGATATGTGTTGAGAGGCATATTTCATGTCGTGAGAAAAGAGATTTCATTTCGTGAGATAATTGACATGTCATAAGAGCATGATGATATTAAAAAAATTGATATGCATGTTCAAACCAACCGTAACTATTTCCAACGAAAACATAAATATGTTTTAAACGACACAATGAAATGGCAACAATAAAAACAGCAAACAAATTCACAAACATTGGTAAGTTTACAGTCTCGCCAACCACAATGCATATGCTTGAGTACACAATTAAACCATATCCTAGAGTACTACTGTATGTACCTCAACAAAACATGTATCTACCAGCACACAGATATCTCTAGGATAAATCTATCCAGATTGATCAAAGAGAGATGGCATCTATTATGCACTTACCGGTTTCATTGCTGATAACACAAAGTTAACAACCCCATAATGCACCTAATCACCTTTATTAAAACAATTAGATACAGTAAGTCAATACTGTAATATAAGTAACAATATCAGACTTCTGCCTGCTTATGTAGCTGGAGTTCCAAAATATTCGGCCTCCAACTCCTTATTCCAAATTAAACAGATCCTATTTGTTTCTGGCTGCTTCATTATAAGATAAGATAAGATCAAAATAAGATCAAGATAAGATCAAGATAAGATCAAGATAAGATCAATTCATTTCGTCTACAACAAAATATGAAAATTTGTCGCCCTGTAGCAAAATGTACAAAGATATACTTTATACATGTAAAAATTTAAGATAATTTCATGTAAATACAAATAAACGTAAAATGATTAAACTTAAATCCACCAAACTTGGTAACAAAATTTAGTTCACCGCCTCATCAAATACACTGCATACTGTGAATCACTAAACTAACTTACAACACCACAGGAACAATAATCTACACAGAAATTTCCAGGAATAGCAGTCCTACACTTAAGATCAAATAATAAAGACTGAATCTATATACAGTACTTAAGAATACACTTACACTTACCCGTTTCATTGCTGATAAAACAAAATTAACGATCTCCATAATACATCTAACCAACTTCATTTGAGATAATTCTACTAACGATAAGTAAATTATGTTAGAGCTCAACCAGAAATGATTAGTTCCAGTTCATTTCATATCCGAGAAGCTAATAAAATATTCCCCTTATCTCCTCCTTGCTCCATACACACTGGTCATTCAGCTCTAAACCCAGACTCTTAACTATCAAGTCATTAATGAGAAGAGAACAGTCGTATATATGTATCTCATCACCACAGGGCTTCTATGCTATATTAGAACGACGCATAAACCATGCACTGGAGGTGATTCCAACGAAGATTTATTATCAGAATGATAATTGTGAAGACACGGATTAAAGTGTGCTATAGTACTCGATCGAAAAACGATAAAACTTCTGCTGTGAACTCTTCCTGTCTTCCTGGACAAAATGAAATGATGTCACAAGTAATTAAGAATCTAAGATGGCTAAGTTATATTTTTATATCGCTCATAGTTATTTATTTCTACAGGAAGAGGTTGATAAGATGTAGGTAAAGATTAAAAAGAATTTAAACACTTGTGTGGCTAAAGCTCTTCTGGCTATCATGAAGAGGAAAAGAAATAAACATTTGATTAACTCGCTCCGAGCAGGTCCTTGCTCCGAATGTCCAATGTTCTTATGATATTGTTTGTAAGTGTGATTTCTTTTTAGACAGTGACATATCTGTGCTTAAAGCTCAAAAGTGTTTTTTTCTACAGTATACACAGCTTACATGTATTTGTGTTTAAAGCTAAAAAGTGTTTATTTCTAAATATACACAGCTTACATATATTTGTGTTTGAAGTTCAAAAGTGTTTATTTCTAATATACACAGTTATATGTATTTGTGTTTAAAGCTTGTTTATTTCTACAATATTACACACTTGTGTTTAAAGCTCAAAAGTGTTTATTTCTTACAGTATACATGTTTAAAGCTCAAATGTGTTTATTTCTCAAGTATCAAACATGTTTTGATTCAAAGTGTTTATTTCTACAATATACACAGCTTACAAGTATTTGTGTTTAAAGCTCAAACATGTTTATTTCTACAGTATGCACAGCTTACATACATTTGTGTTTAAAGCTCAAAGGTGTTTATTTCTTACAGTATACATGTTTAAAGCTCAAATGTGTTTATTTCTTACAGTATACACAGCTTACATATAATTGTGATTAAAGTTCAAAAGTGTTTATTTCTACAATATACACAGCTTACATGTATTTGTGCTTAAAGTTCAAGTATTTATTTCTACAGTATATACACCTTGCATGTATTTGTGTTTAAAGCTCAAAAATGTTTATTTATATTAAACACAGCTAACATATATTTGCATATAAAGCTCTAAAGTGTTTATTTCTACATTATACACAGCTTACATTACATGTATTTCAGTAAATGTGAAGCCCTGACCAGGGATTTGTTACAGATCCCTATACTCCGACCAACAACTACTTGGGTTCTATACACAAATATACAAAACAAATGTTACTGGTACAGTATGTGGACAGGAAGCAATAACATGTGCTTAAATGGCTAAAAATATACTACAGACCATTCAAACAGCAAAAAGTCACATCAAAATTGGTAATGGCCATTTTACAGCATTTTAAAACTTACATACCTAAATAGTAATATTTTGTAACCTTAGAATGGGACAACTACTGTACTGTAGAAAAATGCTTTGTTAATTTTATTTTATTTCGGCCCTTCGCACAACTATTTTAGAGTTGGCTACAGAGAACAGGAAATTGGATATTATCATAACTTTGACTTAGATTTAATTACAGTAAAATGCAATTTGAGAATACTTGATATTTGAAATTTCAGAAATAAATATAAGGAATTACATTAAAGAATTTTAGCTGTGTTCTTGTTCATACATCATCCCTTTTGCACATATTGACAATTTTGACAAACTATGCTTTGGGTTCAAAGTTCTACCTGTCTTTTACCTTTAAATAATTGTTTGTTTGTCTGATGAGAGTTTAACGGCACCACAACAGCAAGGGTCAAATTGTGCCTGAGAGGTTAGATCATTCCAGAGGTAGGAAGGAGAGTAAACAGGGGGAGATTAAGAGAAACACGAGAACTAAAAGCCAGAAATCTGGGATCGAGAGAGGTGTATGGGTGGAAAAATAATGTAGAGAGAGAGGGGGTGGGGAAGGAGGACTAAATATGGTTGTAGAGGGAAGCATGATGAAGGAAGGAGATAATTTTGTCCAAAGTTTTTATTTGGAAAGAGCTCGGCTATCGAGTTGTGGGCAGCGAGGGAAGCTCTGGGAAGGTTGTACAGGGGGCAAGCAAGGAGAATGTGATGGACTGTGAGGGTGCAATGGCAATTGTTGCAGAGGGGTTGGGGAAGCCAGTAAGGAGGTGGGAGTGAGCGAGGTGGGTGTCACCTATTCTAAGGCGGGTAATGTGTGGACATTGTCGACACTGGATAGGTTGTGAGTAGTGGGTTTGATCCGAATGGTGGGCTGGATGACGTGGAGTTTGTTATCAATTTTTTGAGGTTTGTCAGCGGCCACGAATAAGGGAAGTGATAAGCTGCTTGATGTCAGAAAGGGTTTTGGGAAAAGGGGTAGGGAAAAGGGTGAGGGCAACCTTAGCAGCTGCACCAGCCCTGTCATTGCCAGGGATGCTAACATGGCTGGGTATCCAAAAGAAAAGAATGCTTCCTACGGAGGAAGGAGGGGGAGAAAGGAGTTTACGGAGGATAAGATGTGAGATGTGGGGTTATCCCATTTAACATCGAGTAATGAAGGACAGCCTTGGAGTCAGAGAAGATGGCAAAGTGGCTGAGCGGAGAGTATTCAATAAAGTTGAGGGTGAGGAGGATAGCCTTGGCCTTTTCCGAGAAGATGGATGAGTAGTCGGGAAGCCTGCTAACTGAGAGTGATGTCTTGGATGACGGCAGCAGCAGCTGTCTTGTCGCCTTCCTTGGAGCCATCAGTATAGATGGAGGTATAGTTTGAGAGTTGGTCTTTGATTTGGTTGTGGAGGTTGATGAAGAGGTTAGGGTGGGTTTGGGTTTTGTGATGAGTGGAGAGGTCCAGGTGGATAGTAGGGAGGGGGTGGCCCAGGGAGGAAAAGTGGGTCAGGAGAAAGTGCTGAGAGTGGTGGGATTGATGCCAAGATGGAGAAGGTCTGATTTGATACGTAAGCTGAAGGGAGGGAATAGGGTTTTAGTCCTATCAAAGAGGGTGGAGAAATTGGAGTATCTAATGAGGTTGAAAACAGGGTGGTTGGTGTTGGTGAGGGCTCTAAAAGCATAGGAGAAGCTAAGCTTTCTACACCTTAGCAGGAAGGGGGGTTTGTTGGCTTCAACATGAAGGCTGGTGATTGGGGAGGTCCTGTAGGCACCCATACAAATCCTGAGGGCTTAATTTTAGATGGTGTTGATGTGATTGAGGTAAGAATTGTGAGCGACACAGTAGACAATATTGCCGTTGTCAAGCTTGGCACGAATGGTGTACCTGAAGATTTTGAGGAGAGCATAATGGTTCGCACCCCAAGTTGTATTGGAGAGGAGTCGGAGAATGTTGAGGAGCTGTTGCAATTCTGTTTCAGGTTGGTGATGTGTTGTTTGTAGGAGAGCTTGTGGTCTAGACTTAAAGCCAGGAACTTTGTGTGGTCAACTTTAGGGATGCCATTGCCATTAAGCATAAGGTTTGGGTTGGGGTGGAGGTTGTTGAAATGACAGAAGTGCATGCAGAATGTTTTGTCTTTGGAGAATTTAAAACAGTTGTTGTTGCACCAGGCTTGCAGATGGTTGAGTTGAAGCCTATTTTCGACAAGAGGAAAGCTTGGGGAGGAGTAGAAGATGGTGAAGTCGTCCACATAGAGGGCATGTTTGATGTTGGGGCCAAGGTTGTCTGCTATGTCGTTAATGCTCAGGTTGAAGAGAGTGGGATAAACTTCAAACAGATGTGCACAGCACATGGCTATAACATTACGGAGGCTCAATGGCCATTCTATAATAGCAGCTCCCCGATCAGGGACACAAATGTTAAAAAGCTAAATCCATCCGAGCCATTAGGCTCATTGAGCCGGTGTCTATCCCAGGTTTCCATGGCGCAAGCGGATGAGAGTACATTACTCCCCCTGGATGGGATGCCAGTCCATCACAGATTAACTCCCCAGCAGTGCTGGTGCTCATTTTACAGCTGAGTGGATTGAAGCAAGTAAAATAAAGTGTCTTGCTCAAGGACACAATGCAGCGCTCACGACGGGGATCGAACTCGGTACCTCTCGAATACGAGCATGACTCCTTAACCACTGAGGCACTGCACCTCTTAACACAAATGTTAAAGGGTAATTTATTCGGTGGTCATACATGTTTATCTTAAGGGACAGGGGACAAAAAACAACAAAGTGGAGAAGAATGTGTTCCATATCCTAATCTGTTAAAATAAATCTTCAAGACAATGAATAAACAATTGTAAAAAATGAGCGTGACGTCAATCTGCTGCAGCAGACTTTCTGCATCATGCAGCCATTTTTATACTTTTTAAGTCTTTTCAATCATAACTGACGAAACAAATATCACGGTACTATTTGCTGTATGATTTACGTATTGTATCATACATTATATACCCATCCTTGAATCAATCCTAAAACTGCAACTTCTTAGTCTATAAAATGTATAGACCACTTAACACACTATACCTGCTCTAGAAAAGTGTTGCTAATGGCAGTGATAGTGGCCAATAAACCTCTTTCTTTAGAATTGCCAACTTGGTTTGCTTCATAAACAGATAAACACTGGTGGTTTTGCAACCTTCTGAAAAACCTGGTCAATGAAGATATTAAAGGAGTCAACAATTGAAAGAAATCAAGCCTGCAAGTAAAAAAGGTTCTTAGAAAAGTACCTCAATCTGGGGATTGAAGGAATATTCCAGTGGAGCAGGGAGAAGCCTGCAAGTAAGTAAAAGGTTCTTAGAAAAGTACCTCAATCTGGGGATTGAAGGAATATTCCAGGAGCAGGGAGAAGCCTGCAAGTAAGTAAAAGGTTCTTAGAAAAGTACCTCAATCTGGGGATTGAAGGAATATTTCAGTGGAACAGGGAGAAGCCTGCAAGTAAGTGAAAGCTTCTTAGAAAAGTACCTCAATCTGGGGATTAAAGGAATATTCCAGTGGAGCAGGGAGAAGCCTGCAAGTAAGTGGAAGGTTCTTAGAAAAGTACCTCAATCTGGGGATTAAAGGAATATTCCAGTGGGGCAGGGAGAAGCCTGCAAGTAAGTGAAAGCTTCTTAGAAAAGTACCTCAATCTGGGGGTTAAAGGAATATTCCAGTGGGGCAGGGAGAAGCCTGCAAGTAAGTAAAAGGTTCTTAGAAAAGTACCTAAATCCGGGGATTAAAGGAATATTTCAGTGGAACAGGGAGAAGCCTGCAAGTAAGTGAAAGGTTCTTAAAAAAGTACCTCAATCTGGGAATTAAAGGAATATTCCAGGAGCAGGGAGAAGCCTGCAAGTAAGTAAAAGGTTCTTAAAAAAAGTACCTCAATCTGGGGATTTTTTAAAGGAATATTCCAGTGGAGCAGAAAGAAGCCTGCAAGTAAGTAAAAGGTTCTTAGAAAAGTACCTCAATCTGGAAATTAAAGGAATATTCCAGTGGAGCAGGGAGAAGCCTGCAAGTAAGTGGAAGGTTTTTAGAAAAGTACCTCAATCTGGGGATTAAAGGAATATTCCAGTGCAGCAGGGAGAAGCCTGCAACTAAGTGAAAGGTTCTTTGAAAAGTATTTCAATCTAGGAATTAAAGGAATATTCCAGTGGAACAGGGAGAAGCCTGCAAGTAAGTGGAGGGTTCTTAAAAAAGTACCTCAATCTGGGGATTAAAGGAATATTCCAGTGGAGCAGGGAGAAGCCTGCAAGTGAAAGGTTCTTAGAAAAGTACCTCAATCTGGAAATTAAAGGAATATTTCAGTGGAACAGGGAGAAGTCTGCAAGTAAGTGAAAGGTTCTTAGAAAAGTACCTTAATCTGGGGATTAAAGGAATATTCCAGTAGAGCAGGGAGAAGCCTGCAAATAAGTGAAAGGTTCTTAGAAAAGTACCTTAATCTGGGGATTAAAGGAATATTCTAGTGGAGCAGGGAGAAGCCTGCAAGTAAGTGGAAGGTTCTTAGAAAAGTACCTCAATCTGGGGATTAAAGGAATATTCCAGTGGAGCGGGGAGAAGCCTGCAACTAAGTGGAAAGTTCTTAGAAAAGTACCTCAGTCTGGAGATTAAAGGAATATTCCAGTAGAGAGGGAGTTGTTATCTCTCTGAGAGAAGTGAATGAATTGACTCCACTACTTAAATATTACAAGTTCCATTTACAGTAGAAGATCTTAAATTTCAAAAATTCTATAAGTGCATTTGAAAGTGATGGTGTAATAGGTTTAAAATTTAATAGTATCAGACCCCTAGCTTTGCTGTTTCACAGGGGCTGCCTGTCCTGCCCCTCAGTAGGCCCGTCCTGCCCCCAGGGGTCCGCCCTGCCCCTCATGAGAAAATAATGAGATTATTTTATTTAGATTCAATTATCAATTTTAACTTAATAATCTTAATTAGCCTCATAAATGAAATACCTTACATGGATACAGAACACAAAATGATAGCATAGTAAGCAATTGTCCTGTTTGGCTCATGAATGGTCCTTATCAGTCAGAATATTCATTCGGAAATGTATGATAGCTCTTCACCAGGGGATTGAGCCATAAGGGAGCCCCTGGACGCAACGCTTCGAGCGTGCATTAATGTGCCCTCAACAAGTCAAGCACCCTGCCCCTTTTTAAATCAAGCTAGCGGTCTAAATGATGTCCTGCAAGCTTTTTAATTGCAATTTTTATGTATTTCTTACTGAATAATTAAAAACATTTGTATTTTACTGAGATATGGTTACATGCACTGTACTTTAAATAAACACGTACTGTCCATCTCATCATGTGCCCAATAATTCCCACTTTACGAAAAATGACAATATGTTTGGGGAGACTTTGGAGCATGTGAAAATTGAATTTCACACTTCTTGTATGTAACCTTTAAACCAGCAATCTGTACACTCAGAGCATTACACCTGAATAACTCCTTGTAGGAATCAGGCCAAGCTGGAAAAAATCTACAGTTCCAGCACTTATAACCGCAGGGAAAATGGGAATTCGCTGGAAGAATTTTTTTATAAATAATATATATATATTTTTGGGAAAGATTTCTTGAGCAAGCAACAGAAAATGTGCTCTAAAACCATCCGTGTGTAATTGTGATGAATATTACATTAAATTGCGAAACAGGGGAGCATATAAAAACGTACCCAACAAGCAATTGGACGTTTTAAAAACGTTTTCTGAACATAACTTTTACATTCCAAACGTATTTTTAAAAACGTTTTAAAAACATTTTTGTGTGGAGGGTTTGGCATGTCCAGAAAACGTTTTCTGAGGACCTACAGAAAACCAACAGAAAACGAACTTTAAACTGTTGGTTACTATTCAAATATTAATTACAGGTGTAAAAGACCAACTTAGAACCTAGCCAGAACGTTTTCTGGATGTTTGAAGAACGTTTTATGAGACGAAGACATAAAAAACCAATTTAGAGAATAACCAAAACGTTTTCTGGGCGTTTTGTGTTTGCTGGGTATTTAAAGGAGCACTTAGACCGAAAGTGAAGGCGTATTTTTTAGGGGGATCCCCCAAAACATGAAATGCTTATCTTGCACGCAACGGTATAGCAAATATTTGGTTAATATTAATATTTAAGTAACCTTTGCCCTCACATCGTCTGTGGGCTATGCATGCATAAAGATTATTGATCTTTTGTGGATAATACATTTGTGAAATTCACAAAAACAAGCACCCTCACTTTTCGGTCTAGTGCTCCTTTAATACATTAATATTATTTCTGTCACAATTTTTTATGGAAAGATTTTCGATGCCTTTATTCAGAACTGTGGGAAATTTTATAATTAATTCCAACTCTGGAATTCAGGTATCAACATGTTTTTCATTGCTTACTGCAGTTTCTTTAATTGTCCTCAATCAAATGAAATGCAAATATGAGACCCATTGGATTATTCCTTGAAGTTGATACGACAACAACAAAAAATGTACTATTTCTAATATACCTGTAGTTCAATTAAATTCCAGCAAAAAAAAGTTCTCTTGACGATTCATTCCTTCACAGTTTACGGCTGATCAAATACTTCATAATTGCTTCGCATGAACAGAAAGATGGAATAAATCTCAAAAAGTCAATGGAAAAATATGTGTAAATTTTGCGTACTCAGGTCGGGATTTAGTAGCATTTATAATAATCCGTATCGCTGGGTGCAAGAAAGGCCTTTAATTTAGTTTGAGACTCAACTTAAATACACCCTAACTTTTCAGCCGCCAGCTCCTTTAATTTGTTTCAATGTGCAATGTATCACACAAAAATAAATGTGTCAAGCATTCGCTTTGCTTGAGTGCCTGTTATATCTTCATTGCCTTCATCATCCTATGCAGATTTTATCCTTTCGACACCAAAATGAATGAATTTTCAAGTGTTGTAAACAGTTACTATCAGCTGTGTAGTGTATTGCCTTCCTTATTTGTATGTATCATGTCATCAATATTCATTTCATCTGTTTGATGACACCAATTTTAATGAATTTTCAAGTAAAGTAAACAGGCTGATTTCTGCTTGATTGAGCAATGTGTCACACAAAATTAAAATACAGTACACATTCGCTTTACTTAGAAACAATGGGCTGTACAGTGAATTGCCTTCACTATCTTACATGTACTGTATGTATATGTCATCAATATTAATTTCATCTGTTTGACAACACCAAAATGAATTTTTCACTGACTGTAAACATTTAATTTATGCCTGGATGAGCATGGATCACACAAGTGCCACACATTTTCTTTATTTTAATAGTAACATTTGCTATTTAAAATTTGTTATAAATATAAATATTTTAATCCGTCAGTTCAGATTTTAATCCCTCGGTTCAGATTGGTACCGAAGGTACACTTGCACCATCAACTTCATTAATATGCGTGCGGTGCAGTAGTATCGGGTGAGACTAGTGTCCAGTAATCATGTAATAAAATGTTATTTTGTCAAATAATTGATAACTTTCTCAGAAAAAGTTTTTTTTTTCATTATAATATATTAAACATTTGTATTTAAATACATGAACAGAGAGAGAGAGAAAGGTAGGGAGGGAGGGAGATAGGAGGGAGGGAGACAGGAGGGAGGGAGATAGGAGGGGGGAGATAGGAGGGAGAGAGAGAGGGAAGGTGGGTGTCGTGGTCACGCGATACAAAAGTTTGATAACATTTAACAAGTTTGTAGTAAATTATTGAAAACCTTTCTTTAAGACTATCCATTTTTTTCAGGGATGATAAACCTATAACCATGTACAAACGTAAACAATAAAACATGACTGTTTATTTCCATGATGATGATTATGCATTTTCATGATTTTGTGTTTTGTATATTTGTGTATTATAGCTCTCTTTAACATGAATTTTTACTTGTATAATACATAATACGCCCTGTTTTTTGCCCTCGAAATGTCAATTTTGCATAGCCCCTGGACCCCACCAGGGACCCCCACGCCGATAAGTAGAGCACTTCGCACTCGAATGGACACCTTCGATGTCACCTTGACTGCACCACTACATATCTTGTCTGTTCAATTCAAGCCCCCACCCCATTTAAAAATCCTGGCTACGCCACTGGTTATATACATAGTACCAACAATTTCACTAAAATGGCTTAAACATCTTTTTTCACTTTCCAGTAGAATTCTGTGAAAATTCTTTTTGTAAAATTGGTTAACATGTATTCATAGAGTAAGATATGACACTTATAATCTTAACGATGCACTCACACTGGCGCATAAAATCTTATAAGTGTTTCAAAGAAGGGAAACCATTGTACCCAATCAATACCAATTTTGTCTGTTTGACAACACCGAAATGAATTTCTAACTTTTGTAAACAATTCATTTACACCTGGATGAGCAAGTATCACACAAAAATTAAATGTGCCACACATTTATTTTACTTAATTGCCTTTATCACCTGCATACGTATGAAAGGCAATGTGAAACATCAGTACACATAATCATATGAAAGCAATGGTTGGTGGCTGCTTGATGAGCCTATGCTGCAGCTGAAGAATACAATCATAACTAGAACATCAATGATGTAGTAGCTCAACATATATTTTGGGGTGTTTACAAGCCTGTTTTTGTTGGTGGGTGGTTAATTTGAGTAGGCTGGCGTTGTTAGGAAAGAAATACTTGTTTGATGTTTATTTTTTGGAAATGCAAGCAGGAGCTTTAATATCATTGTGATGCTAGAACATCAATGATATAGTAGCTCATATGTTTTGGAGGTGGGTATAAGACTGTTTTTGTTGGTGGGTAGTTACATTGGGTGCCGGGGTTGTTAGGAAAGGAATATTGTTTGATTAGCAGTGGCGCAACAAAAAGCTGGGAATGCCCAGAAGGGTGGGTAAACCTTACAGGCCCTGGACTAAATCGATTTGATCTAGCCCTGAACAATGACACCACAATATTGGGACCCAAAGTGCCAGGGCCGAGTGTCGGAAGGAACTCAGGGCAAGGAAAAGGGAGCAGAAAATAAAGTTCAAGGGTACTTTTTAATAGGAATTGAGGGGAACTTTTAATTTAAAAAAGGAGCACTCTTGTCAGTTTTTGAAATTGTGGAGGAAGCGTGCCCCCTTGCCCGTGGTTCCTACGCATACGGTTTGAGCATAGGCAGGATTTGGGGGAGCAAGGGGGCACTTCCACACCCTCACTTTTCGTCCAAAATCTGTACTTTTGTGTAGTGATGTGATGTATCTTAGCATAATTTTGTGATCCTCACGCTCCCCCCCTCCCCCACACACACTTTTGACTTTTCCCCACTTTTGGAAGGCAAATTCCGCCAATGGGTTTGAGATTGGGGAGCCAGGACCAATGTTGACAATTACCCATCAAGCGAATAGGTAAAAGGCTTCTTTGGAAAATTGCTGCTTAGAAAATAATTGGGGGCATCCCCCTCCCACCGCAGCCCTCGGCGTCGGTGCCCCTGGTAACATGCTTTAATTGTGTCAAATGAATACTAAATGTATGTGACAGCCTCTACATATTATGTAGTATTTGTGAGTGAGTGGATTACTATTTGTTTTCAAGCTTCAAGAATGACCTAGAATAATTTCACATAAGTTTCAAAAGGGTGCCTTTTGACCGGTCTGCACTCAACTTTAAAAAGAGCACCTCCTGCCCCCATCCGCTTATCTTCAAAAGGGCACCTTCTTCCCCCTTCTCTAGGGTCAGGGGCATGCATACCCCCTCCCGTATTTGCTGCCCAGGATTCAGTTGTCCCACTGTGTATTGGAGCTTTAATATCGTTTGAATATGTAAAAACTGTTTTTCAAGTAAGCCTAAAGCAATATGATGGAAATTTTACTAAGAATGTTTGCTTTTGAATGAAATTGAATCTACACACAGACATAATACTAACAGCAAAATACTGTTGTATAAAATCAAGACAGATTTGACATCCTTGCAACAAGACATTATTCTATTACAAGACCTCCTCATATTGTTAATACATTAGCCATTCTGAGAAAATAATTAATTATTGCAATTAATGAATCACAATTAACCAATAATAGCATCCCACAAATACACTTGTAAGTGGCAATCATTATAACAAAATATAACTAAAAAAGATTTTTAAAATTTCTTTTGAAGTCCTCTTTTGTATAAGATGGACTTACTCAACCCTTGAACTAATCCTTTTAGATCACCCATCCTAGTGATTTTATGCATCAGTTATTTCAGTCTTTCATCATCTGTATGCAAACAATAAACTTCTCGTTAATAGGGAGTTAATTGTTCTAGGTCATGTGTGATGTGAAAGGACTCATGTGAATTTTGAAAGGACTTTCTATTCAGGCTATTGAGGATAGCCCATTCAGGAAATTTTAGCCATTCTTCAGCTTTTAATCAATTATAAACCCAAGTTATAGCCCAAATGAGCTATCAACTACAAGTGTTATATCCTAATTGAGCAATGCTGTGGGACAGATCCCAAACGGGATAGTAAGCTTAATTAACATACATGTGTCAAGACTGTATTTTAAGGCTTGAACCCATGAAAGCAGTTTTCTTTAAATCGGAGATATTCAGTGGTATTTTCCGAACCAATGTTATTATATACGCTAAATTCATTCGGATTGTGCCGAGTGAAATCCGAAAGAAAATCAGAATTTGGGCTAGCCTCGCATAACCTTAAAATCCCTTAAGAGGATTTTAAGCTAAAAATCTCTGTTGAGCGATAAAGCAGCACTCCCTATTTCTGTTGCATGGAAACTAAACCCATAACATCACATATAAACAGTAACATGACAAATGTTACTTCAATGTGTACTTTATGAACTGCTTACTATATTCAAATGTACACTTCGTAACCATAAATACTGCCTTTTCGTAAAAGGAATGCTCCAAGTTTAAAATATAAGGAATTTATCAACCCTTATTCTACCATGTGGCGATAGTATTGCTGTTTTCAAACCACCTTTTTCTAAAAATAAAATTGGGACCTTACCAAAGTCCAATAGGAATAATTTAGTAGCATAATAAAGAACTGTAATATTTCTTTCACAAAATGTAACTTTTTTATAGGGGTCATATTACAGATTTTTGAGTAAAAGTAGCTTGAAAATGGATAAAAATCACAAATTGCTAAAAAATGTTTTTTTTTTCTTTTTTAAAAATCTTACAATAACTTCAAGATCACATTTTTCAATGGTTGTCATCTACATTAAAAATAATGGTACATGTAGACATTAAAGGAATGGTTGTCATGTTCATTGAAAATAATGGTACATGTAAACATTTAAGAAATGGTTGTCATGTACATTAAAATAATGGTACATGTAGGTTGTCATGTTTATTAAAAATAATGGTACATGTAGACATTAAAGGAATGGTTGTCATGTACATTAAAAATAATGGTACATGTAGACATTAAAAAATGGTTGTCATGTACATTAAAATAATGGTACATGTAGGTTGTCATGTACATTAAAAATAATGGTACATGTAGACATTAAAAAATGGTTGTCATGTACATTAAAATAATGGTACATGTAGGTTGTCATGTACATTAAAAATAATAGTACATGTAATTATTAAAGAAATGGTTGTCATTTCTTCAAAATCAAGCACACACGTCCTTAGACATGATAGTATTGGTTTCTGGTTTAATTTTTATAATCCCTACCTGCAATCTTTTGTTCTTGAATTTTTTTTTCAAAGTTTCATGAATTTCTGCCATTTTTGACACTATTTATAGAAAGAAAAATATATACCAAAACTGTACATCACACATGCTTCATTGAACTGCCATTCCAAACTGCTTGCAATTTCCTTTTATTTGATATATAAATAAAGGATAAAGGCATACCCCCTCTATTTGGATCCACTGCTATAATGATTACATTTCACCACAGCATTTTCAATGATCACGTAGTGTAGCAGATGTGAACGCGAGTGCACCAGGTTCAATCGAGTCTCGCTGAGATTGCTGCACTATAATTTTTCTGCTGCGGTTTTTAGGGGTCATTTAACAAAAACAATCTTTTGTGTTTTGCATCTTTCCCTTCTTGCTAAAAATCGTAGATTAGCATAATTAAAAAGGAAATTTGATAAAGAATCTAAATTTGTAACACAAATCTGTTTTCAATATTCACAAGAAATTATACTTGTGCAAAGATTGACCCATTTGTTGACCAAATTTAGCCAGAAAGTACTTAATTTGCATATTTTTGCCCAATTTTTCCTAATTTGGCTTTTATTACTTCCAAAAGATCAATATCTTAGCTTCCATTAAAACCAAATTTGAAATGAAAGAAAATGAAAGAGAAGTTGTCAAAAATGCATATGAAAAACAAGTTACGAAAATTGGGCTTGCATTTTTCAAACCCCTGGTAAAGTAAGGGTTAAGAATTCAAATTAAGGAAAATAATAAACAATATACATGGAAATATATACCAGAACCAAAAGGTTTTGTGGTTCCGATGCTTTTTTTTCATAAGCTGATTGATTTGCAAAATTTGTACTTAATGTCATGTCATTACATATCATGAAATATTTGTTCCGCGATATCTATTCATAAACCACACCCACCATGCAGATCAATACAAATATTGACAACATTAGCAATTTGCACAATAATTAGCAACATTATCATAGCAAGTATTGATGCAAAAACGGTTGTTCATTTATCCTATTTCAAGAATTTGTCAGTAAACTCTGCCTACTCTTATGTTCACTAAAACAACATTATAACATATGTACAGATCATGACCATCTGTGTACATAGTATAGGATAAATCTGATGTATCGTCTATGGGGTACGGTATCATATTTACATAATTTAGCACTTTCACATTAAGCCATGCCCACCACGCATATTAATGACATCTGATCATGTACGCAATAAACAACAAAATTATCAAGCCCAATATGACGCAAAACCGACATACAGTTGCTAATTTATCAATTCTTTAATATTAAGTCCCCACTATGCATATTAATACAATTCAATGTTTTTACATCATAAACATGTACACACCTGCTAACATCATAATTATTCTAAATATGAAAAATACAGACATGCGGTTGTTAAAATATAAACATTTCAAGATTTTTACTTTAAGCCCCGCCTACTCATTAATATGCATGATATCAACGCCAAAACAATAGAGTACATCTAAGGACCATGGGCTATCTGTGTACCACATATGACATGAATCCAGTGTATCATTCTTGAGATACCACGTTTAAGATCTGGCCGTCACAAACATACACACACATACATGCACACACACATGCCATCATGACGGCATAGGTTCCTGATACTATTGCATCGGAAGTAAAAATGAAAAAGAACTTTGCAAAACACTTCGAGATTTTATGAACTATCTGAAAATTTATGGGGAATTTGTTTCAGTAAGATGACCAATACTCAAAATGGAAATGATCAAACAAAAGAGCAATTGGAAGACATTTTGAGTCTTTACCATAGATCATTTTCAAATGTCAGATGCACACGTAGCATTTTCAAATGTCAGACGCACACGTAGCTTTAAGGTATGTTCAGTATGAATCATTTTCAAATGTCAAGTGACGAGCAAATTATAACTTATTATGTGAACTAACTCCATTGTAATAATCTGTGTACCATTTATGTCATAAAGTACTTGAATATGGTGTGAGAATTTGGGACAGTAAGGGGGAAACTACAATCATGGCCAAAAGTAGTTGGGACAAATCCCCACTCCCCTCGATCAATGTTGAAAGTCGTATTTTACCATGATTTTTGCAAAGCGCACAATATTGAAAGAGAGGAGGTGGGGAAAAATGCTGTTTAAAATTGTTGAGCGGTTTTGTCCCAACACTTTTGGCCACGATTGTAGGGAAAAAGCTACAACAATGCACCTTTTTACTGAGAAAAACTCAGACATAAAACATAATTTTACTATTTAAAAGTGAAATGATGAAAGCATGAAAACCACCCAAAATCATACAAGCTTGAATTCAACATGTGGGCCATGCTCTGGCTGGTCACACACATAACGTAATAGAGAATTGCCCCAGTGGACCTCTGGGGTCTCCGGGGATCCACTGAGCAAAATACAATGCACCTTGCCAATTTATGTAGAGTTTATCCAATAGAAGTCACATCACACAGTCTGTTTTTTAATATTGTTGAATACAGAAATGTCCACTTAACGCGCAAATTCAAAAGTCAATGGGAAAACACATACACATTTTGAGTACTTGGTCGAGATTTAGTAGTGTTTATGATATTCCCTACCGCTGTGTGCAAGAAAGGTCTTTGATTTATCATTAGATTCCAGAAAAATAAGCCCTTAATTTTCGGCCGCCAGATCCTTTAAGTACAGTAGTCATTAATGACTTAAATGAGTCATTTGATGACTTTATATATCCTATCTAGCTAGATGTTTCTTGGGGGTATGCCAAACTTTTAAAAGATGTTCATCATAGAACCACAGAGTAATTACTTAGGGAAAACTTCCCGATTCAGTCACAACTGCTTTATTTCTCATTATTTTGGCAGAGAATTAAAACCTAATTTGATTTATATCAGGGGATGAATGGCTACTTAACTGAAAACATTCCACATACATGCAGGGGTGTAGCCAGCATTTTAGATACAGTAAGAGAGATTAGAAAAATTGCTAATAGGAGTAATTTTATCTCCAAAATTGTGTCAAAATAGCTGTCTTTAAACTGTTTAAAGGCAACATGCTACTGAAGAAAAAACAGAAAAAATCTGGTCATTGATGGACCTTTTAAAATTAATGGGCCTTTTAGACCTTTTAGCAAAATTGATGGACCTTTAACAAAATTGATGGACCTTCATAGCAAAATCGATGGACCTTTTAGCAAATTGTATGGACCGTTTAGCAAATTTTAGGGACCTTTTAGCAAATTTTATGGACCTTTTAGCAAAATTTATGGACCTTTTAGCAAATGTTATGGACTTTTGACAAAATTTCTAGACATGGGGTCGAACGACCTGGTCAAACCCCTGACTAAACCCATGACGTGTACAGTGTGTGAAAATTTAAAAGAGCTTTATGAAATAGTAAATATTATACTAAATTGGATGACACTGAATCATTATATCTGTGGTGGATATTGCTTCTTCAGTAATAACATGTAATCAACATTTTATGCAATGAGCAATGTTTTATTTCTTTGCATATAGTTACCCATCATAATTGTAGGACATACAGTGATTATAAACAAAACATACAAATCTTTAATACTGTACATATCTAGCTCTTGTAGTTTGTTACACTCCAAACAAACACCAAAACCACATTCGTTCTTCATGCTACCAGGTCTGTGTAATCCATTCACATCACGAAAAACTTTTTTTGACATAACAAATTTGTACACATATGAAAATACTAAACAACTAAAATGATACTTGTTTAAGTCAGCAACTTGGAAAATATGCATGCATTGAGGTAATGTGAGATAAAAGTGCAGCTTAAATGAAAACAAGCTTATCAGCTTTACTGGGGGCCTCAATGTTTCATTATACATTGGCGCAGGTGGGAACTAGGGAACCTAGACATATTGATCGATACACGTGTTCGGAATATTATGAAAGGTTTTCTTTCTACTTGAAGCAATCAACGTAAAAACAAGGAAAGACATTTGCTTTATATCTTTGTAGACATGTAGCTGCATGCTCTTTCGAAAAGTGCTGAAACTGTTTATACCATGTAGACATTAAGGGAACAGTAGACAGTATACTAAAACTAACGGTTCATGTAGACATTAAAGGAATGGTTGTAATGTACATTAGAAATAATGGTACATGTAGACATCAAAGGAATGGTTGTCATGTACATTAATAATAATGGTACATGTAGACATTAAAGGAATGGTTGTTATGTACATTAATAATAATGGTACATGTAGACATTAAATGGTTGTCATGTACATTAATGATAATGGTACATGTAGACATTAAATGGTTGTCATGTACATTAATAATAATGGTACATGTAGACATAAAAGGAATGGTTGCCATGTACATTAATAATAATGGTACATGTAGACATTAAAGGAATGGTTGCCATGTACATTAATAATAATGGTACATGTAGACATTAAAATAATGGTTGCCATGTACATTAATAATAATGGTACATGTAGACATTAAAATAATGGTTGCCATGTACATTAATAATAATGGTACATGTAGACATTAAAGGAATGGTTGCCATGTACATCAATAATAATGGTACATGTAGACATTAAAGGAATGGTTGTCATGTACATTAATAATAATGGTACATGTAGACATTAAAGGAATGGTTGTCATGTGTACATTATTAATAATGGTACATGTAGACATTAAAGGAATGGTTGTCATGTACATTAAAAATAATGGTACGTGTAGACATTAAAGGAATGGTTGCCATGTACATTAATAATAATGGTACATGTAGGCCCTATGGTTTTTGGTACAATTTTATCTGAAAGAGCATACATTTAGAGCCAATTTATTTTTCTAGCAGGTTTTACTAATAAAAAAGGATGATAGATATGAATGAAATATATAAACTTTGTGGGAGAATGTGTTGCTGTGATGTCATAAATCTTTGTGGGAGAATGTGTTGCTGTGATGTCATAAATCTTTGTGGGAGAATGTGTTGCTGTGATGTCATAAATCTTTGTGGGGGGAATGTGTTGCTGTGATGTCATAAATCTTTGTGGGAAAATGTGTTGCTGTGATGTCATACCTCTTTGTGGGACAATGTGTTGCTGTGATGTCATACTGAGCCTTTTTCTAAACGTTTATTGACATTTGTTGTGAACTTTAAAATTTAAATATCTCCTGGTACGAATAACATATCAACATGATGTTTGTACTAAATTGTTTCTAAAAAAATTCTCTTTCTTATGAAAGGTTACAAAAAAAAACATGGAAATATTTCTATACAGGCATGGAAATAATCCTTTAAAAACATGGGAATATTCCTTTAAAAACATGGGAATATTCCTTTAAAAACATGGGAATATTCCTTTAAAAACATGGGAATATTCCTTTAAAAACATAGGAATATTCCTTTAAAAACCTGAGATTATTCCTTCAAAAACATAGGAATATTCGTTTAAAAACATGGGAATATTCCTTTAAAAAAATGGGAAAATTCCTTTAAAAACATGGGAATATTCCTTTAAAAACATGGAAATATTCCTTTAAATGCATTAAACAAAACCTTTCTGTGAGTCGCTGCTAGTTTAATATGACCAATCAGTACTATGTAATTCTGAGGAGAATTTGTGTTCTTTTTTAATCACATCTTTTAGTACGGAATGCATCCTATCGGTGTCCATAAACTGTTCATTAATGATCGTTACTCAATATCCTTCAACCAGGGTTCATCAATTAATCAATCAAACTCAAATCCAGGGGCCAACCCATGATTACTCATTTAAGATCCCCCATTTTGCACTGTTTGATTAAGTGCCTTTCCAGAAATAACTGAGGAAATTATACTTAAAGACAGACTCAGAATTTGCATGTAATGAAATACTTTGGATGTCTACTGAAATCTAATGTAAATTCTAGGTGGATCCAAACTTTAATATATCATGCAATAATGGTTTGATGAAATTGCGACGGGGCTATCATGATATAGTAAGCAAGTGGTAGCATTCGAGTTATAAGAGAGAAGGTGGGGTACCCACATAGAGTTGATCAACTGTACAGTGCTTAGTGTCATAACTCATTGACTAGAGATTCAACTACTTTCAAACTTGCTCAAACTATCCTTAATGAAATACACAATTTTCAGACCCCTAGCTTTGCTGTTTCACAGGAGTGGCCCACCCTGCCCCTCCATGGGCCCGCCATGTCCCTCTGTGGGCCCGCCCTGTACCTCTGTGTGCCCGCCTTACCCCCTGGGGTCTGCCCTGCCCCTCATGAGAAAGAAAAAGAAAAAAAAAAAATTTTTTTTATTAAATTATTATTTTCAACTTAATAATCTTAATTAGCCTCATAAATGAAATACCTTACATGGATACAGAACACAGAATGACAGCACAGTAAGCGATTGTCCTGTTTGGCTAATGAATGGTCCTTATCAGTCAGAATATTCATTCGGAGGTGTATGATAGCTAAAATCCCAGAGCTTCTTCACCAGGGGATTGAGTCTTAAGGGGCCCTTGGACTCCACGCCGAAAAGACGCAGCACTTTGAGCGTGCATTAATGTGCCCCTGTAACAAGTCTAGCACCCTGCCCCTTTTCAAATCACGCTAGTGGTCTGAGACTTTATGTAACTGTCCGTATACCTTCAATGACGAAGGATGATGATCCAACTCATGGAAAAAGGATGCAATCAAAAGAACTTTGGAGTCAAGTTGTTGTTTTGAAATGGCTCCAGGTAAATTTGTATTAATAATGATAAGCTAAAGTGACTTATTGTATAAACAATGATAACACAAGAAAATCTACAGAGCTGTACAATACAGTAAATAAAGTTATGCTGTGAAAATAGTTATGAATATCTAACATGTACAGAACTTACAGATTAGGTCCAGGTTTGACAAATCAACCTGGAGACAGCTTGTTCACAACGGAGCTGAAAAAATTATAACCATAGGAAACACGGCAAGAAAAAAACAAAAAAACCACAACAAAAATATATGTAATAAATATGTGCTAAAACGTACCCCATTGTAATTGTGCATTGAAAAGTACATTAATTGCAAAAAAGAGAAGTATATAAAGATGTATTCACTACATTAATGTTATTTCTGTCATGATTTTTCGTGCAAAGATTTTTGACACCTTTATTCAGAATGGTGGGAAATTACCAACTCGGGTCCAAAGGGAATAGAACTTTGCATTTATTGTTGTCCACAAAGAAAATCAGGTTGCTCAAGACTTTTATAAGCACACATTTAAAGGATTAGTTTAGTGGTCAAGCAAGTCTATCTTATATGAAAGAGGACTTAAGAAGAAACAAAATGGTGAAGAAAGCATTCAAAAATCTTATTCCATTAAGGAGATATTTAAAGTTTAAAGTTTTGTATCATTTGTGTAAAAACGACTGAAATCAGACTAGTTGTGATGTCATAGCCTCTGATCCGTCAAAGACTTGATGTATTCTTTCATATTTTGTTCTGCGATTCACTATTTAAATTATCTATCCTCAAATTTTCTTTAAGTGGTATATTATAAATACCCTTCATAGATTCAGGTTTACTACTTTTTTGACATATCCCATGGTTTATAAGCCACAAAATCGCAGGACAAAACATGATAGAATACATAAAGACTGAGGAATCTGAGGCTATGACATCACAACTACCGTAGTCTGATTTCAGTCATTTCCATACAAATGATACAAAACTTTAAACTTAAATATCTCCCTAACGGAATAAGATTTTTGAATGCTTTCTGCACCATTTTGTTTCTTTTTAAGTCCTTGTTCATATAAGATAGACTTGCTTGACCCCTAAACTAATCCTTTAATACAAACTGTGCTAAATTTTTGGTTGTCTGACAGGCAGTACCAGCAAAAATCATGGTTGCCCCGTATATAATTTTGACTGTCCCGGGCAGTAGTGCTGTTGATTTGTGATTAATTTACTAAATGCTTGATCGCCAAAATTAGCATTAATTAGTGTGTAGCAATTAATCGCAACCAAGCTTCACCCAAAAATCAGTAAAAAAAAATTTGTTGTGAAACTTGTCCTGTTCCCACATAAACATACCATGCATTTTTGGACCACAAATAGGCCAAAAATCTCACCAAATCCAAATATCTGATAAAACTACCTGAAAATAGATCCTTGGTTTAGATGACATTCAAAAAGTTGTAGCAAAAAGATATCCATAAAAAATGTTGCCGATTTCTGGCAGTCTGAAGTTCCACCTGGTCTTTCACAAAATAATGTACAAAATAATTTAAAAAATTATTTATGTACAGACTGTACCCCAGTACAGCATTGAATAAGGCCTGTAAAATCAGGTTTTAGTTCTTAAAGTTAAAGTGCGCCGACAATTTTAGTTGAATTTAGTTCTGGCCATGAATGTGCAGTGTATTATAAATGTTCGATAATAAAGGAAATGAAGGGATTTGCTTTATTTTTAATGCCATTTTCATGCATTTTAAGCATAGGGAGGTTTGTTTTCAGTTTATAGCTCAAACCTTTTAGGTGATATTTTGAGTTTTTTACAGTTATTTTACAGTTTTACAGTATTTTCAGTGTTGCTAATTGCCACTGGGCCCTAGGCCACCCATATAGTATTTTAGCGTTTAATCTATTCAAAGTTTTATTAAAAAATTTTAAGAGTTGTGAGCGATTAGCGATTATAGCTAATCATCAACAGCACTACTGGGCAGCCGGATAACTGATTTGTCGATCCGTTGTTAAGAGACACGTTTGACAGACGACACAAAGACAAACACAACTAAGCAGGAACTACTGTACATGCTTAATATCTGGTAACATTCAGGAGATAAAGACAAACAGAACTGAGCAGGACCTACATGCTTAATATCTGGTAACGTTGAGGAGAAAAGACAAACAGAAGTGAGCAGGACCTACTTGCTTAATATCTTGTAACGTTCAGGAAATAGATACATGTAGTACTTAATGTCACAAGTTGGCATTAAGCTACTGGACAGTGTAAAAGTTTAGAAATGAAAAGAATCTCATTTTCTTAATAATTGCTAATTAAATTAGATACAAATTAATTTAAGCTTTTTTATTTAATTGTAAATACTTTTCAAATTTTTCAAGAAGCTAAATCATTAAAATCAGTTACTTTACTGTACTCTAATTTTGTACTCTCCTAACATATCCAAAGCTTACTTTATCAAAACATTTCATTAAAATGCACAAGCACTTTTGAGGATGTGATGTCACAACTAGTCTCACCTCAGTCATTTCTATACATATCGGATCAAGCATTTTCAGGTGGTAAATCAGCTATTTTACTTAAGTACCCTCCTGACATACAGCATCCAAAGCTTCTAAATCTAAGAAAACATTTAATAAAATGAACACTTTTGAGGATGTGATGTCACAACTATACTGATTTCAGTCATTTCTATCAATATCAGATTAAATTCCAGCACAGTTCTTTATGTATCTCTCATCAATTTATTCACACTTTATTTACATTGTCGAACAGCAGTTTTGGTCATTATAGAGATAGGGTGGAATATATCATTTACAAGAAAACATTGTTTTTTTCTTGGTATACATCACATTAACAATGAGAAAACAAATCCATATCATTTTTAAGGAAATACAAAAGACGTTTTGTTGAAATTGTCTCTATGACATCACAGATTTTGCCAATCAGTCCTTTTTATCCAAACTTTAAAATACTTTACAATTTTGTAACTTCTAAAACGGAAGAAGATATTAACATAGTTTTTTCACCACTTTTGTTTCTAACATTTTTCTCTATCATATATGAAAAAATGAAAATCCATACGAATATTCCTTTAAGATGGCAATCACAACATATTATACTGACAACAGATTTCTTTAACAACAGGAGCTAACTTCTATTTTAATCTTCTGCCAAACAAAAACAGTTCAGTTTAAAAGAAAAACAAGCTGAGGTTTTACATAGCAGGATTCATAAAGTGAATAGGTGATGACACTGAGCATAACAGCTCTTTGTTGATGTTATAAACCTTCAATTGAAGTGCATGATATGATCCTGTTTCAGTTTGGGAATCAGCTCTTCAGTATCATACAGATTTGTTTTCATATATACCAGTTTACATTCTACATAAATGATACATTTGAGTTCAGTTATGTGCATACCTACTGATTAACAGTGGCACCGACACAGTGGGGATGGAGGTGGGGGGGGGGAGCAGGGACATAAGGCGGCACGTATCCCCTAATGCTAAAAATGTGAACTTTCAAAATGGTTTGTGTGTATTTGACAGATCTTTAAACAATTTCCTGCCACCAAAAGCACAATAAATGCAAGGCTTCCAGAGATCTTCCCCTGCGCCCACATCAGGGGCCCTCAAGCGAGCCCTCGACCCCACATTGTTGTGACTGTGGTACACACTTTTACAAACAATTTTATTTAAGCGCCCCCCTCTTAATAAATTTGTTCACTGCTGAATAATTTCAAACAGTAATAACACTACCACAAGTACAGTAGTATTGAATTCTCAGAAAACCAGGGTTTGATTTTGAAAAATAGGGGGCGGTTGGTAGAAGGTTTAACAGCACTAAGACAGCAGTGGTCAAATTGTGTCAGAGAGATAAGATTATGTCACAGGTGAAAAGAGATCGAGTGTAATTGCTACAGTATGTCTGACTAAATTTAGAGAAGTTTTCATTATGCAAATAAACATTTGTGATTTACGTAAGTGCACAATAGAGAACTTAGGAATGGAAATGTAATAACCTCCGTTAACAAAGTTGGACGGAGGTTATGTTTTCGCCTCTGTAAATTTATTTGTTTGTTTGTCTGCTTGTTTGTTTGTTTGTCATCAAGGTATCTCAAAAACCATTGATTGGATCCTGATCAAAATTGGTGTGTGGTTTTGTTACTGCCAGTGCCTACCGACAAAGTGTGAAAAATTTAGGACATACTGGAACAGGGGGAAGGGTGTAAATGGAGGGTGGGGACATTTCAAGGAGAGTTTGTTTTTTGCCTGTCATCAAGATATTTCAAGAACTGATAACTGGATTTGGATTCAATTTGGTGTGTTTTTTTTTTCTGTTTAACCCTTACTCTACCATGCGGTAATAGTATCGCCGTTTTCAAACCACCTTTTTATAAAAATGAATTGGGGACTTTACCAAAGTCCTATAGGAGTAATCTTGGTATCATTTTAAAGTACTTGGATATTTCTATCACAAAATGAAACTTTTTTAGAGGGGTCATACTACACAATTTTGAAAAAAAGTAGCTTGAAAATGGGTATAACTCAAAAATTGCTAAACAAATTACAATAAAGGTGTTTTTTTTTCCTTTCAAATCTTACAATAACTTCAAAATCGTATTTTTGCATCAAAATCAAACATGCATCCTAAGACATGGTAGTATTTGTTTCTGGTCTAAGTTTTATAATCCCTACATGCAATCTTTTCTTCTGGAGAAATTTCTTCAAAATTTCATGAATTTCTGCCATTTTTGACTCATTTTTTCAAAAAAAATTGTGTACCCAAACTGTACAATGCACATGCTTCATTGAACCGCCATTCAAAGGCGCTTGAAATTTCCTTTTACTTGATATATAAATATAGGCATACCCCCTCTAATTAGAACCTGTCTATAAGAAATATATTTCACCTCTCCAATTTAAATAACTACGTGGTGCAGAGGAAATGTACGCTGCTAGCAAGCGAGTGCTCTGGGTTGAGTCTCACCGTGACCACTGCGTAATTATTTTTCTGCTGCAGCTTTCAGGTGTCTTTTGACTTTTATCATTTTTGATGTTATTTCATCTTTCCTTTCTTTCTAAAAATTATAGATTAGTATCATTGGAAAAGAAATTTCATAAATAATCTAAATATGTAACACAAATCTCTGTTTTCAATATTGACAAGAAGTTAAACTTCTGCAAAGATTGACCATTTGTTGACCAAATTTAGCCAAAAATTGCTTAATTTGCATTTTTTTGTCCAATATTTCCTAAATTGGCTTTTATTACTTAAAGGATAAATATCTTAGTCTCTATTCCAACAGAACTTGTAACAAAAGAAAATGAAAGTTGTCAAAAATGCATATGAGAAAAAGTTACGAAAATTGGGCATGCTTTTTTCAAAGCCCTGGTAGAGTTAGGGTTAAGGAAGAAGTCTTTCAAATTTGAGACATATTTGAACAGGGGAAGGGTGCAAATGGCGGGGACACGTTTTTGCCTCTGTTTATTTGTCTGTCATCAAGAACTGATATTTGGATTTAAATAACATTTGGTGTGTGGTTTTGTTACTGCTTAAGGAAGACATGATTAAAATGTGAGACATATTGGAAGAGGGAAATTTAGTGCAAATGGAGAGGCAGGGACATTTTAAGGTGAGTTTGTCTGTCATCAAGATGTTTCAAGAACTGATGATTGGATTTGGATTAAATTTGGTGTGTGGTTTTGTTACTGTTTCAGACAGAAGTGATTAAAATTCGGGACTAATTGGAACAAGGTAAGGGCAGAAATGGAGAAGTGGGGATGTTTTAGGATGAAATCTGTCAAGACTAAGTTGTCAAAACTAAGTTGAAACTTTCCAATGGAATGTGCTGAACAATGACTTTGTGCTCTGAATGAAGATCCAAACAATCAATTTTCTGCACTCAAAGATACTTACATCAAATGTTCTCTGGAATCAATGAAAATGAAACAAATGGTTTCAGCCATGAATAGAAAATGATGAAATGTGAATCCTGGCTGAATAGAGCTCAGACAATGAAGCTTCACTTGGGTAAAACTGAAAACAATTGTGTGGCCTTGGAACAAATCCAGTCAAAACATAATCTTCCAAGTGTTCAGATTGCAAATGTTCATTACTGATCAAAACTTGGGGATGAATCTTGGTGGTCCTAGGATTTCCGAGTTAAATTATATTGGGTATGGGATCAAATGAACTCTAAATTTATTTCTAGGCTTTTGGAATTGCAACGGGGTGGAGGTATGCACTCTGAGAGTGCTAATATTTTAGTTTGTTCTGTATTTCATCAACATTATCAATCCTTATTTAATTTTCTTAATTAAGAAAAAATTCAAAAAGCTGCAAAACGGTACTATTCAACCAATTTTAATGGGATTTGTTCTTCATTATTTTCATGATAATAATAAAACAATGATTGGTTAAATGAAGCTTGGCTAGCCCTTTTCAACAGATAATTGTACATTGGAATACTGTACAACCATTTTTTCTGTGCTGGCAAGTCTGTCGTGGTGGGAAGGATGGCTTAAAGCATTAATCCTATATGCCTCAGTAAAATCTTGATTTTTGGAGTCTGAATAATAACACCAATATATATCTTCAGTGGAACCGCTAACTCCACTAGGCTACAAAAAGCCTTGTTGCACCACCACTGTACATTGTACTATAGCTTTTGCAGGTTACAAATGAAATTTAATGCTGACATTCATAAATCTTGCATTCAAGTCAAAACTTGATAGCTTCTGGGAAATAAAACATGCTTGCAGTTCTATTCCGCTACTCAAAACGAACAGGATTAACTGACTGAGAGTCGATTAAGCTCCAATCTATTGCCAAGGGCATCACATCCATGCTTTCGTCACAAGTTAAAATTTGACAAGAAGCATCCTCCGACAAATTGCCTAAGTACTGTATTTGTTTTCTAAGAAGGAAATGATAAGTGCGAGAGTAACTGAGCATAACTAATTCAATTACCAGTAATAATAAGATGTTGATGATCAAAGAACATTCATGTAAGAGGACATGAATTATTCATTATATCTTGAAGCATGGAGTGTTCATTATTAAAGGAATATCCCCATGGATTTTCATTTTTTCATATATGATAGAGACATGTTTTAGAAACAAAGTGGTGAAAAAAATATATTAATATCTCATTCCATTTAGAAGGTACAAAATGTTAAAGTATTTTCGAATTTGGACAAAAGTGACTGATTGGCAACATCTGTGATGTCATAGAGACAATTTCAACAAAATATCTTTTGTATTTCTTTAAAAATGATTGGGATTATTTTCTCATTGTAAATGTGATGTACACCAAGAAAAAATCTAAATGTTTTCTTGTAAATTATATATTCCACCCTATCTCTATAATGAACCAAAAATGCTGTTCGATAATGTAAAAAAAGTGTGATTAAATTTATGAGAAATACATAAGAACTGTGCTGCAATTGCCTTGATGACATCACCAAGCTGAAAGACATATACTGTATGAGGTATTTTTTAAGAACATTTTTCTACTCTTTAAATTGTTATAACTTCTAAACGAAATAAAACATTAACATAGTTTAAGACATATACTGTATGAGGTATTTTTAAGAACATTTTTCTACTCTTTAAATTGTTATAACTTCTAAACGAAATAAAACATTAACATAGTTTTTCACCACTTTGTTTCTACAAATTTTCTCTAACATATATAAAAAATAAAAAATCCATGGGAATATTCCTTTAAAGATCTATCAACAGGTAGAAGTATTTTAGAAAACTGTAACTTAATTGTTTTAGAAATCTTTTTTTTTTTAAACTTAGGGAGTAACTGCAGAATCCAACACAATTTCGGAAGTATACCCCTTGAGAGTTTGTGTGGTCCAAAGTCATAGTGACTTATAGGTGATGGTCTTTATTAGGATTTATTTTTGTGGTGCTATCTTATTTTGTTGATTACATGTTTATTATATAACCTGCATGTGTTTATTTTTGTCTTATAGAAATTAAAGTTGGGGTTGAAAGTAGAGGATTGGGGGTAGAGGCTTGGGGTAGAAGGTTGGGGGTAAAGGGTTGGGGGTAGAGGTTGGGGGTAAAGGGTTGGGGGTTGGGGGAGGGTTGGGGGTAGAGGGTTGGGGGTAGAGGGTTGGGGGTAGAGGGTTGGGGTCTATCTATTTATATTTTAGGGGGTATCACCTCAAGATATAATGGTTTCTGTACGTACTCTGAAATTATCAATTTTAGGAACTACATCAACAACGTACTAGAGATTACCTTCAATATCACTGGGTCGGCTGCGATAAAGCTCACGTATACATTTACTGAACAAACGCTTCTGTTTGTGTATACAATGTCAGATTAGTATCATGAAAGATAACTTACCTTTATGCCCTTATACATCTAGCGTCTTCTAGTCCACAAACAACACTGTTCTTATCAGCTTAAACTCTTGTCAGATATTTACTAAAGTCCAGCTCATAAATAGTTCAAGGGTGGCAGCCCTCCATGAGCTTGTACTAATGGAATCAAGACCTTTTATTTATTTATAGAGAAAAAGTTGCTTGTAAACAAAAGGTGAGGTGTGGAGCTTATGATAAGCTTCAATGGTGCACTTCTGGAGTTCAGACAAACCACAAATGTTGACTCACTATTCTTGGCATTGACCTGAAAAACAGAAGAGAAAATCAAAGGTTAATGAGGCAAAACAATCTGAAAGATCTGACATGTTGCTGCAAGAATGAGGATGTAAATGTCAATGAACATCTACCACAAGACTCAGCTAAAGATACATCCTCAATATTATATTATAATAGTGTACAGTATGTTTGCTCATATGTTATATATTCCAGGGCCCACAAGGGCAGCACGGGAAGGAAAGAGGCGTCATGGCCCTCACAATAACTTGCAAGCGATATCCATTTAAAGCATATTTGGTTATACCAACCCCCTCCCCCACAGAATCATCTACATTTTTCAAGAAAATTTTTCTTTGATAATTGCTTTACCTTCTTTTGATGCTGTTTACAGTTGATACAAAAAATGCAGCTACGCTACTTATTTTATCGATTGCTCTCTAATTCAATGTTTAAAGTGCCCCTGAATTTATGCTCCATTGCCCTAACTACCTTGTAAATGCCCCCCCCCTTTTATTCCCCTTGCCACTCTGTCCATTTCTGGTCCACTCTACAGTTGATACAAAAAATGCAGCTACGCTACTTATTTTATCGATTGCTCTCTAATTCAATGTTTAAAGTGCCCCTAAATTCATGCTCCATTGCCCTTACTACCTTGTTAATTCCCCCTTCTTTTCCCCTTGCCACTCTGTCCATTTCTCGTCCACTCTACATACAGTGCAGTCCCTCTCTTGAAAATCATTTCGTAAAAAGAGATGACATGAAAACCTTGGTAACGCAATGTTCCAAAAGCCATTTTCAAAGAGCATTTGCACAGTGGATGAGAAGTCGAGCATACTCCAGGAGAGTACATGTGACAAAATACATTGCTTGCCTTTCAGTGGTAAATCTATGATTGATGACTGGCAAAATACATCGCTTGCCTTTCAGTGGTAAATCTATGATTGATGACTGGAAGTAACAGGGGATAACATTTTGCAGGTTAAAATCCTCTGAAGGTCACAATTAAATTGATACTACTATTTTATCAAAGAGTATAATATAATTTGGGGCTTAAGTGCTCATTGTGCTGGTTGGAATTAATACTAATAAGTAGAGCATAAATAAAGCATTTTCAAGGAAGCCAAATACAATTTATTTGTTGGCAAGTATCATATGAAATCTATTAAAAACTACCTGCATGTAGGCTATTGCCCAGTTCCGGTGATTTACCTGCAAAATATGACCAAGAAAAAGTAAAAAACAACAGGTTGAACCAGGGATTTGTCGAAGTAACAGCTCCTTGGTTGAACAGCGTATTCCTAACATGATATACAGAGCATGGTTCAACATACAAAACCTTGGTTAAAGGATTAGTTCAGTGGTCAAGCATCTTCATCTTCTCTGAAAGAGGACTTCAAAAGAAGCAAAATGGTAAAGAAAGAATTAAAAAATCTTATTCCGTTGAAGAGATATTTAAGTTTTAAAGATTGATATTTCTGTAGAAACGACTGAAATCAGACTAGTTGTGATGTTACAGCTCAGATTCCTCAAAGTCTTTATGAATTTTACGAGAGTTTATTTAATTTTTTCACTATTTAAATCATTTATCCTCAAACTCTCTTCAGGTGGTGTATTATAAACACCCCTCCAAGATTCTGGTTAACTACTTTATTGACATATCCCATGGTTTTTAAGCTACAGAATCGCAGGACAAAATATGATAGAATACATAACGACTGATTTGGTTTTTCATTTTATTTTCAACAAGTTTGGTTGATTCTTTCTTTAAATTTTTGTACAAAAAGAATCTTTTTGTGATTTTGGTATATTTGGGGGCACTTTTGATCATTAGAATCTGCCTTTCCTGCTTAAAAAAAATCCATCAATTTTGCCAGAATTTCTCATTTTTTTCAACTCCTATTTCCCCCAAGTTCTGCAGCTGTAGGTAATGAACTGATATATAGTATATCCTACTACTTTCTTCTATATACACAGTACTATGAAACATTATACGTTCAGGCCCTACAAATGACGGCATAATGGGCATGTATTTGCAAACCTTGCAGCAAAAATCATTCTCTTAAAGTGGCCCTGCCATGCCTCCTGATTTTTTTTTTGAGATTTAACCTGATATAGGTTTTTCATATCCCTAAATTCAATAATCCATCAAAAAATCATGAAAAAAAAGTCAATTTTCATTAAGAAAAAGAAATTCATCATTTATTGCTTGCTAAGAAAAACGTTGAAAGGGATTTGTGACGTCATAAGAGTTTGCTGCGTCATTTCAGAGACTGTTGATCGTAAACAATGCATGACACACAAACTAACCACGTACAAATAACGTCTGATTACAAAAGTTTTTCTGGCTATTAAGATCATAATTTCTCATTTTTAAGTTCAAGCTATGATAAAAATGATTTGGAAATAAATGAAAAACATTCTCATAATGAAGGGGATGTCGTTCCTTTTCGATTTGAACTGCTTGCAGACGTGAAAGAAGGATATCAGGCTTACAACCCTTACACGGTCCTACAGTACTAAGCCTGATTGGTCGGCATGGAAATCTTACTATTTCGCAAGTAATATTTTGTTCAACATAATCAAATTGAAGTGTTTGCAACAACATCTACCTCTTTTTTTTAGGTATGGAAATATAAAGTTTTATTTACCTATGTTCAAGTCTCTGTCGCTTGACGTTTAGTCAGGCGGCCTACATGTACGTGAACTGAATAGTTCATTCACGCAATTCCATTTGCATTTTTGCACTTGAATTGAAAATTTTTGAAGAAATTGTGAACATTTTGTTAGTTTCTTTTTTAAGTTTTGATATGTTAAAAGGGACGGCTTGGTATATGGACACAATATTACAATTCTGTTCAAATTTATCGATTTTTCTTCCTTCGATCATATTTCACACTACATATCAAATAAAACATATAAGCTTGCAAGTGATTATGGGGCACAGGTTGTTACAGCATTGTCTTTTGAGTGAGAGGCTATGAGGTTGAATCTCACCGAGTCTTATTCTATTTTTTTGTTCTTCCTCTGTTTCTCTCATTTGAGTTTTTATTACTCGCAAAACAGTAAAAATTTCATGTCAGAGACGATGTGGTCAAGCTACTGTTTAAATCAAACAGAATAGGGTATAACAATCTGGCATGAGCAGAATATGACACTGTACCAGGTATTAGCCCCGAAAACTCAGTTCATGTCAAAGTCACAAAACACGTCCAGAATCGTCTCGTTTTCTTGCCCTTTGCCATTAATAAACAACTTTTAGTTTGAGAATTTGTATTACTAAATCCTACAATACACAAAGCTGCAGGAATTGTATTAATATTTACTTGGAAAATATTCACATTTTATAAAACAAAGGAATATTGACACTAGTCGCAAAACTTTAATGGCGTACAAACACAAAATGTGTCAGCAATGCATCGTTTACTTTAGGGAGTCCCTGAAGTAGCGTTATCATGTATGAAGCCCAATTTTGATTTTTTTTTTTTCTTCATCGAGGTGACAAAGAACTCAATCTTCTTTAACCATTTTCTCTCAAACGGTGGGGTGTAGAGCAGAAAAAATCATCCAACCCCCATGGCAGGACCACTTTAAACAAAAACATACACTACAGAAATGAAAATCCTACATCACTGTTAGAAATAATATTAATTTACACTGATTGTACCAGTATCTGAATTTCAAATTTTGATGCTAAAACCACACAAGACTTGCAAAACTTTACAAAGATATAAAAACTCATCCCCCAAAAAGAGTGAATTATGCAGTGTGTGAAGCACATACATGTAGCATAACATTCCAAATACCTACTGTGCAACACACAACAAGCTTAGGCTACTAGGCTACAGTAGTTACTGTAGCTGAAGTGGAGGGGGCTGGCTTCCCAGTCACGAAAACCTGTTTCACTATACTCATTCTTTCGGAGGTACGGTACTATGGTTTGACACTAAAAATCACGTTATCTGAGAGATCAAGAAACGTCACACGGTTGGGGATGATGCCCTTTGCACAAAACAAGGATTAGAAAGATTGCAATTAAAACTGTGCAAAAAATAGTCATGAAAACCTGTTTCACTATACTCATTCTTTCGGAGGTGATATTTAATATGGTTTGACACTAAAAATCACGGTATCTGAGAGATCAAGAATCGTCAAATGGTGGGGGACACTGCCCCCTGCACACAAAAAGGATTAAAAGATTGCATTTAAAACTGCAAAAAATAGTCATGAACACCTGTTTCACTATACTTAGGTAAACAAGAACGAACACTAAAAATAAGCCCTTCTGCTATATATCCTGCTACTGTACTTAGCATGTGAGTTGGAGCAAATTATACAGGCTTGTGTGTTATGTGTTTGTTACAGCCTCAGTTATCAACTCTGGGCACTCCATCAAGAAGGTAAGTACATTACATGCAAATGTTAATTAGAAAATCATAATAATCATAAGAATAATAATTTGAATGCAATGAGAAAAAAGATAAAAAGGCCAGTGAAACTGATGAATTTTCCAAATGAATAAAGTTCTGCACGATTTCATTGATTACAAAAACCGAAAGAAACCTTACGGTAGTTATCGCTGTATTATCTTTCCTATCACTGAATTGTTCATCAAGTTTTATGACCCTTGAAACTAATGTCCTTGGCAGTCTTGTTTTAATTGCAACATTTCTATATAACATTATTGCAAAGCACGTGCACCATGCTTAAGTGTTGGTTTACACTGAGGACTTAAGTAATGCTTTTCATGTGGGTAAAAGATGAGTGGAAAGTACAGGTACAGTAAAAGATGAGTGGAAAGTACTTTTGTTTTACCGAATATTATATTTTCCATGGTACCTCCATGATATATCATTATACACTCTTCTTGAGGTGGTATGCTCTCTGGGCTTGTGTGCTTTTGTGTGGGTGTTTACACAGGCTCCTTTTAAAGGATTAGGTCAGTGGTCAAGCATGTTTATCTTAAATGAAAGAGGACTTCAAAAAAAAAAAAAAAAAAATGGTAAAAAAAGCATTCAAATATCTTATTCCATTAAGGAAATATTTAAGTTTAAAGTTTGTTATCATTTGTGTAGAAATTATTGAAATCAGTCTAGTTGTGATGTCATAACCTTAGATTCCTCAAAAGTCTTTATGTATTCTATCATGTTTTGTCCTGTGATTTTGTGTCTTAAAAACCATGGCATATGTCAAAAAAGTAGTAAAACTGAATCTAGGAATGGTATTTATAATATGCCACCTGAAGACAGTTTAGGGAAAATTTATTTAAATAGTGAAAAAATTAAATAAACTTTCTTGAAAAGTGCAAAGAGTGCATCTCTGGGAGACCCCAGGGTCTGCTAGGGCCATTCTCTGGTACATTACATTTGTGACCAGCCCAAGAATGGCCTTGGTGGATCCCTGAGAGACCCCAGGGGTCTGCCAGTGGATCCCTCGGAAACACAAGGGGTCCATCAGTGGATCCCTGGGAGACCCCAGAGGTTTTCTGGGGCCATACTCTGGTACGTTGTTACAGCCAGAGAATAGCCCTATTATGTCAACCGTGTCAGAGAGGTTAAACTAAAATCATACAGTGGGGTGTAAATGGCATTAGGGAGAGATGGTTGGGTGTTTGGGTTTTATAATGCTCCGTAACTGGCATAGTCGTCAAATGTGTCATGAGTAGGCATGGTATGTAAAAAATAAATAAATAAATGATTAAAACAGTTGGTTTTTAACTGATGTTTAAATGAGATCATGAGTATGGGATAATAGAAAAGCTTAAGCTTAATAAACTAACAAAAATGTTTTAAAAGAAGCTGAGATTTCAGTGTGCTTCGCACAGATGGCGACCTTACTAGGAGAGAAACTGGTATGTAAACATTTTCTGAATTGGTGGCGCAGTTTTAAAATCTTTACGGAGCGGGTCCGCGAATGTTGAAAGTTTCAGAAAAACAGTTCAAATTAAACGGAATTTATTCGTTGATTTTTCGTTTCAACATTTAAGCACATTCGAACTATGGTTGTTAATTTTTGAGAATTTCTTTTTCAGCCTAATGAGTAATTTGAAAACTTAGATATTTAAATTTTGTGAGATTCTTTGCTTATTTGGCTCAATGGTCGACCCTTGCAATTTTTTATTGTGACTAGTATTTATCTAGAACCAGGAATAGTTCCGCAAATGCTTCCAGACTTTATTTTTTACCCACGATTCAACAAGTACCCACGATTCCTGATCGACAGGCACCCGCAAACCAGTTTTTATTCAATGGGTAAATCCCACAAGCTATACATTACATGTATACAAATATACATGTATACAATTTTCTAATGAAAGCAGGAAGCTGTATTGTAGATAACAGCTCCCTGAGAAACCCCCAACAAACTAGAGCTTTAGCACTCTGTAGAGAGCATATCTTTACCAATCTAGGTAACCGTTATTCAAACTCAAGTTATCTTTAATTTTGAGTATTTTTTTTTTTTAAGGGAGCAGTTTTTCAGCCATTTATGGCATGACTGACCCTTCTATTGTTTGTTTGTTTAATGAGGGCTTAATGACGCCACAACAACAAGGGTCAAATTGTACCTGAGAGGTCAGATCATTCTAGAGGTAGGAAGGAAAGGAAACAGGGGGAGAATGAGAGAAATTCAAGAATAAAAGGTCAAAAAGCTGTGATCGAGAAAGGAGGTGCATGGTTGAAACAAAAAAAAGTAGAGGGGGTGGAAGAGGAGAATTAAATATGATTGTAGAGGGAAGCATGATGAAGGAAGGAACCCTTCTGATCCCATCATGTTGTTACATTATGTTATGTTGATTCCAGTACCCAGATAAACACTTCTTACCAGTGCCAAGCTAAAAACTTCTTACCAGTGCCAAGCTAAACACTTCTTACCAGTGCATGCATATCTCTACTTAAAGGAATATTCCAATGTTTTTTTTGTAATCGTTTGTAAGAAAGATAAAAGAAATTAAAAACAATTTAGTACAAAAATCATGTTGACATGTTATTCCTAACAGAAGATATCTCAATTTTAAGGTTCAGAAAAAAGGCCAATTAGCAAATAGTAAAAGGCTCAGTATGACACAATACATTCTCCCACAAAGTTTATTTATGTACAGTATCTTATTAAAATCTATCATCCTTTTTTATTAGTAAAACCTGCTAGAAAGAATAAATTGATGAAAGTTAGTTATATTTATATACATTACCAAATAAATATACCCTACTTCAATAACTTTTGGAAATTGGTTTCTAATCCTATAGAAACTACCAATTAACCTTTAAACAAATACATGAACATTTCCAATGGAATTCTCTTATGACATCATCAAACACGATTTCATCGTACGATTTCATCGTACGATTTCATCGTACGATTTCATCGTACGATTTCATCGTACGATTTCATCGTACGATTTCATCATACTGTACAAAAACTTTGAAATACAATTGGGAAATCTTTAAAAATCCATATCTCTTGAACGGAATATGATTTCAACCTGATTTTTGTACCAAATTGGCTCTAAAAGTATGCTCTTTCAAATAAAATTTTACAAAAAACCATGGAAATATTCCTTCAAGGCCTTAGGCCTTTTATAATAAATCATAAAAATCTCATTGATATTTTGCAAATCAGCAAAAGAAAACCTAAAAATGCACATATCCTTACAATACACCAATACATATATAAGTCTTCTATAATCTCACATGGATATAGAAATATAATTTGCTTACATGTAAAAGCAAGTCGAAAATTGGTAAAGAAAATCGTGTACAGTAACATGGTGGGCCCGAAGTTTGTGCACCTAAGGAATAAAATTTAATTTTTCTTTGTGAAAGAAATAATTTTTTTGTCAGCAATATAATTCAATTCTTTTACTTCTATTCTTTTTTTTCAAATTCATAATCAATTCCCAAAAGTTTGATATTTTACTTATCCAGATAATATTTATCCAAGAAAAAAGCAGTTTCGTTTGTTTCCGCAAAACCGTGAATACCCCAAAGTTCATGCACCAATGAAAAACCTACACAATTTTCAAATTCAGCAGCTGAACAAATCAAGTGTGAAAAGGCTTGAACAAAAATACAGGAAGAAAATATTTGAAAAATATTAATTTCTAAAGTGCGTATTCATTGAAAATATAGCCAGTTTTTATTTTTAATTTATCAAATTAACAGGCGATATCTTGACTTTGATGATATCTTCTGTCGCAGTACAATGTCGGAGAAATATTGGAGTAAATGAACTTCGGACCCACACGAAACGTTGGAAACAGTAAGATCGCACAGCTTGTACTGTACATGGCTGTAATTGAAATCGATGACAGACTTTATTGCGTAGCATAAAAAGACAAGTGCCCTGTTTTATCAATGTGCAAACTTCCATTCTGTTTACGTAGCTTGGTTGAGTAAAGTCAAAAATACCAAATGTACGAATACGCTTGTGTAGTGCTAATGTAGTGCCCACCATGATGCGTTTCCACCATAGAAAAACTGTTGGTTTCACCATAAAAAACGCGATGGCGGAAACGCACGTTTTCTATGGCGGAAATAATCGTTTTTATATAAAATTTATTTGTATGTTTCTTAAAACAACATTATTTATCTTTTCATTTAACTGAAAAATATATCCCCAATAAAAGAGTACAAGGAAAAAGATAACTCGATAGTTTGCAAATTGGTTACTTGATACCAAAATATAAACAAAGTTAAGAAATATAATATATCCTCAATTAGTCTGCAAAAATATAAATTGAAATGAAAAAATATATCCTTAATGGAAGTACAAGAAGGGAAAGAAAAAAAAAATGCAATTGGTTACTTTTGTAACTTTGTATCATTTTGGTTATTTATATCAAACCTGATTGAAAGATAAATGAAACCCAAACCTTTAAATAACCCAATCATCCCATTAACTCTATTTTACTCAAAACATGAGTAAAACTCAGTAACAAAGATATGACGGAACTATTCTAATAAGCGCACACCCAGCAGAGCTCAAAATTACCATTGGTCTATCACTAGCCCGTTGAGTTTTCTAACCTCACATTTTACAAGCTCGATTGAACTTTCCACGTGCCCTTTTCTTCACGTCTGACATAAACATACTGGACTTTTATGAATATACAGTATGACTAGCTTGATGGGCTTGAATGATTGAAATTGTGTCAGCCCGTACGTAAAATCAATTAGCCCCAGGCCAGCTACCTTATGCTAATTTTAAGCACTGACACCCAGTAATCATATTTGTTAATTACCTTGTGTACATTCTATAGCTTCAAATGATTTTGAAATGCCTTTACATTTCCAGATAACAAATCATTTCCGTTCATTGACATTAAACATGGGAGACCAACTTGACTAAATGACACTAGATTAACAGGACAAAATTAATACTCATAATCTGAATCAGGAAAAGTAAAAGTTTTCAAATTATACTTTGTAAAGAAAGGAAAGTTTAAGAAAATCACTTTCCACCATGGCGGAAACGCACAATTTTTATGGCGGAAACGCATCATGGCAGAAACGCACGTTCCCCCGTGTAGTGCAACTTCTTGTTACATACACATATACATATGCATACGTCCTCTACGGTCTTCAATAGCTAATCCTGTTGACCAGTCATAATATAAGTATCTTCACAATCCATATGTTGAAGTTAAATGAAAAAATATTTATAAAAAAAAAAAAAAATTAATGCTGCATGGGAAATGGTTCGATGGAGAACATATAAATCTCCCTCCTCTTGTATACAAATTCCCACGCTTGTTAAGAATGCTGTACAGAAGATTTAACACAAATTCCCGGAACTGAGAACACACAGCATGCACATTTAAATTCTAGATTTTGTTTTATGCAATAACTATCCAAATTAATCATTTCTAAAGTAAAGTATTGGTACATGAGATTGCCTGTGATTTGACACAATTGCCAGCAATAAAATGTCATAAAATGAATGGGGGAAAACTTGTAAGTTATGCTTGGATAGGCATGTTAAAATGTTAAAATTTTAAAAGATGATTTTAACCTTGGCTTTACAAATTTAAGTAACAAATGTAAGCCTCGGCCTTCAGCATTTACCAAAAACTTGTGACAAAAATTACAGGCAAAAGGGCTAGGTGTAGCGCAAATTACATATTCAAAAGTAAATGGACAATTTTATATTCTGGTGTTGTAACTACAGTATAACCTTCAAAGCAAAGTTCATATCGTTGGCAGCCTGACTACCTCAGATGGAGTAACTGTAGAATGTGCAGGTACACTTTCTAAAAATACACCCTCACTCACAAACTTCCGATGTGAATGGTGTTATCTTATAAATAGATCATGGCTCCCAATAAGCCTCCCATGCAGTTAAACATGATTGCTAATATATAATCTCTCCTACAGTACAGTAGTCACAAAAGAGCATGAAAATTAACAACGACGCCCTCAACTTTTGCCGTATGTAACCAAACAGACATAATGCTGAACAACTTATTTCAACTTACGTTTTGATAATTTTCCCGAATTCTCTGTAAAACGGTAAAAATGGTCAATTCTCTGGAAGAAATTCAGTGTCTTATTGTGCACAGGATGATAGCGTTGAAAATAATGTTGCAAACGCGTGGGTACAACTTGAATATCGTTGTTGGGCACTATCAACATTACTGCTACATTTTTAATGCTACATTTTGGTCACAACACTTGCAAAAATGTGTTGAAACTTTATTTTCGAAAGAAAATGTGTATCCTTTTAAGAGAGCAATTGGGTTATTATGATATTCACATTGTATAAAACAAATTCAAGTTTCTGGGTGCTGATTTTCAGATTAAAATAAGAAAGTCTTCATTTCGAAAATCAAGTTGGCCACAATTTCTCGGCACCTGTTTTTGAAAATACATGTTGAAGCCCATTGACTTTGCTTAAGTGTGACAATCTCAATATCCCTTTAAAGGATAATAGCTCATGTGAGGCTAGCTCAAAATCCTAATGTTCGTTTGGATTTCGCTCGGCACAACCAAATGAATTTAGCGTATATAATAACACTGGCTCGGAAAATACCATCAAATACAGTATCTCCGATTGAAATAAAGCTATGTTTTCATTAGCTGGAGCGTTAAAATACCGTATGTACATAAAATAATCAAAATAGAGCTTGATATCCCGTTTGGGATTTCTTCTAATATGTAATCAAATTGAGGTAAAGCTCTTAAATTTAATAGCTCGTTTGAAGTATAACTTGCTTTTAAAAAGTAATAAAGGGTCAAGCAATGGCTAAAATACCCTGAATATGCTCTTTGAAACATAACGCAATTGAGTATGTGTGACTATAAAATCACCAGTGTAAATAACTCACTGATGAAAAACACCTTTGAAATCACATACATTGCTTGGGGAACTTCCTGTTGACAGGGAGTCTTTTGTTTGTGTTAAAATAACACCTCCCTGCATGAAGATCAAAGCCTGTAAATAACTGATGAATATAAAATCACCGTTATCTATGACAGGTATCTTAAAGGATTAATTCAGGGGTCAAGTAGGTCTTATATGATGAAAGAGGACTTTGAAATTGCATTAGTGCATAGTTTTGAAGAATTTTGCACTCCAAAACTCACCAAAAATGACTCCAAAATTTGGTTGTCGCTTGACGCAATCCAAATAAATTTAGCGTACACAAGAACAATGACTCGGCTTAATATCCCGTTTGGGATCTGTCCCACAGTATAGCTACATTGGAATACATCATGTGTTACTTTTAGCTCATTTGGGCTTTCTATTACTTGGCAATGCTTGGATTTCAAAGCTAAGGGATTGCTCAAAATAGCTGTTGGGGGAATATTGCTTTTTTGCACTTGTCACAGGCAAGTTTGAGTTGCCCCCACCCCCACCCCTCCCGCCTTTCCACCAGAGAGGTGAACCTTTCAACTCCCCTGATTACATGTTCATCGTGATAAAAGCAAAAAGATTAACTAATTGTATTCTGACTTTACCATGTCAATTTTATCAGTCCTAAAAGATCAGGGAGTTGCATAGTTTAACTAAATCTTTATTAAGAGTCACAATTCCCATTTATGTGGCCATCTATTCCCCTGAAGGGTCAACATTGGCTCCCCAATCTTAAACCCATAGGCGGAATTTGCCTACCGAAAGTGGGGAAAGTCAAAAGTGTGTGTGTAGTGGGGGTGAGGGAAAGGGGGTGAACACAAAATCACTCTCAGATCACCATACAAAAGTACCCATTTTGGACAGAAAGTAAGGGTGGGAAAGTGCCCGTCTTGCTCCCCCAAATCCCGTCTATGCTCAAATCAAATGTGGAGGAACCACGGGCAAGGGGGCACGCTTTCTCCACAATTTAGAAAACTGACAAGAGTAGCTCCCTTTTAAAATGAAAAGTCCCCCTCAATTACTGTTAAAAAAGCGCCCTTGAACTCAATTTTCTGCTCATTCCCCTTTGCCTCAAGCTCCTTCCAACACCCATGGCGCTTTGGGTCCCATAACACAACCCATAACAAAGATATTGCAGTGTCGTTGTTCAGGGCTAGACCCAAATCCATTTTGCCCAGGGCCTGTAAGGTTTACCCACCCTTCTGGGCATTCCCAGCCTTTTGTTGCACCACTGCTAATCAAACATGTATTCCTTTCCTATACCCCAGCCTACCTAATGTAACAACTCCCCATCAACAAAAATGTATACTCACCCAAACATATATATTATGCTACTACAACTTTGATGTTTTAGCATCACAATGACATTAAAGCTTCTGTATCCATTTCCAAAAAACCATCAGCCTAATTGAATTAACTACCCACCAACCAGGCCTGCCACCAACCAGGCCAGCCACCAACCAGGCCTGCCACCAACCAGGCCTGCCACCAACCAGGCCTGCCACCAACCAGGCCTGCCACCAACCAGGCCTGCCACCAACCAGGCCTGCCACCAACCAGGCCTGCCACCAACCAGGCCTGCCACCAACCAGGCCTGCCACCAACCAGGTCTGCCACCAACCAGGCCTGCCACCAACCAGGCCTGCTGCCAACCAGGCCTGCCACCAACCAGGCCTGCCACCAACCAGGCCAGCCACCAACCAGGCCTGCACCAACCAGGCCTGTCACCAACCAGGCCTGCCACCAACCAGGCCTGCCACCAACCAGGCCTGCCACCAACCAGGCCTGCCACCAACCAGGCCTGCCACCAACCAGGCCTGCCACCAACCAGGCCTGCCACCAACCAGGCCTGCCACCAACCAGGCCTGCCACCAACCAGGTCTGCCACCAACCAGGCCTGCCACCAACAAAATCTGGCTTGTAAACACCCCAAAATATATGCTGAGCTACTACATCACTGATGTTTTAGTTGATGTATGTAGGCCTATTGATACTCTAAATCACAGATTCAGAGCGAAGGAGTTTTGAGTATGAAGATTCAAACTACCATGCAGTATGCAGGTATGGAACTTCTAAATAGTCATAAGTCTAATTCCAAACTATGAAAGTCCAATTCCAAACTATGGAATATCCCGGCCTGTGTCGCGACGTCGCAATGTGTCACAATGTTGCAAGGATTGTTACTACAGTAAGTTTAATTAATTAGGACAATGCATATTCATGTGCGATAATGAGGTCAATGGAGCGTGCTTTTAATGCCGGCAGCCAGGTGTATGATTCGAAGTGAACCTGTATTTTATAGTTGTACCTCTCAAGACTGTAGTAAAATCATTATGCACTTGTCTGTTGTCAATTGTGTGACTGACCCCTACACCCTCGGACAAGATTGAGTCATAATGAGATAACATCTCCCTCTGTATGCCCTACATGCTACGCACTACATGCAATACAATGTAAAACTCCTTATCTGTTCAATGTGGAAATCACCTCGTTCCTAAAATAGCGACTATCGCCATCTATTTACATTACATCACTGGTTACACTGTAATTACTGTACTTACAGCAGATGAAAAATATATAGTTAACTCCTCCTGTAATTGCTGTTAATCTTGTAAGTAATTAAAACATGTCGGCAATTCTAAAATGATTAAAAATTGTACACTCCTTTCATTTCAACCGTGCGCTCTTTAAACTTTTTTAACGAGGGTGCACATTACCAATATGCGTACTAATAAATATAACGCCAGCGAACTGGATGCACGTACATGCCGGTGCGCGGCATTATTTTTATAAGGTCACTGATGGCACTGCAATTATTTCATCAAAATGGATATCTGATTTGTTTGGAGCAGTATTTCCCCCAATAATAAAGCTCTGACAAATTGGTCATTGAAGCATAAAATTCCCTTCACATTTTGAACTTCTCCAAAGTGTACATGAATAATTTGGAACAAAGACACATGTTGAATATTGTGGAATAAGCAAGTTTAACACTTTATGTAGTTCGCCATCTTGCTGGGCTGACTTCCAAGTGTATCTATTTCTCAATGTACGGGCCTATAATCAATCATCCAAAAAATTATGTTCAGATTTTGTAACTTTTGTGATTGCAAATTAAAAATTAAAAGAAAAAGGCCATCAGCAATTTTCAGGCCAATCGAAACTTGTATCAAGTTTAGTCGGGGTGGTGAGGGGAAAATTGCGCTTTCAGCTATACTCAGGGGACGCGGAAGGAAATCAGAATAATGAGGGTAGAAATCTAGTGCAGGCATTTTCTTTATTTAAGATTTCTAATGAGGTTTCTGAGAAGTAAAAAATAGCATTAGTTTCATTATAGCGCTATAAATACATGCAATTGCAAGGTGTAATTCAGTCCTGAAATAATTCTGTCCTCTGTCTGTGTACGTTCATCAGAATGATCCAAAGCAGCTACAATCTTGGACAAAACTGTTGGAACACTGAAGCTATTTTCTTATATCAATCATTTGATTAAGTGCAACATGCGATTTATTTTGTATACTGATATTTCAACCCCCACCCTCCTCTTTGTCCCTTTCATGTTAATCAAGTTGATTAGAGGAGTGGGGGCAGGGAGGGGGTGTTAATAATTATGGGAAAATAAAAAAATGCCTATATCTATATAATACAGGAAAAATTAGACAGAAGATGACCCACTTTTTGTTTTAGACATAATTTCATATTGAAATAAAATAACACATATTGATCAAAGTTTATCGCTATGCTCCAAGGGGGAAGGGGCAGGACAAATGTTATGCTCCACGGGGGAAGGAGCAGTGAAAATGTTCTGATCAGAAGCTGAAATTACTTTGATATTCTAAAGGAGATAATTTTAGTTGAATTATACCTTGAAATCAAAAAACACAATTGATTTATAGTTTGACATAAATTATAAAGAAAATCGCAATAGACTGTGTTTGTAGTTATAAGAAAAATTGTTACAGAATTTGTGACTGTTCCAACAAGTTTTGTCCAAGATTGTAGCGCTCTATATCATCATTTATCGGAACAAATTCTTTAAATAATAAATGTTTTTTTGATCACCGTGGTAGGACTCAAGTGACGGCATAAAAATTGCCCTCTTCTTGAGTTTCGCCCCTTGCCTATTTCACGTGCCAGAATGAAACCCATGATAGGGAACAACATTGAACTCCTGCATTGTGCATCTTTTAGTAGTTTTCAGTACACCTCATAATCATTTTCTCTCAATTTTCAGTACAATTTTAAGTAAACAAATATGAGAGTAGGCCCTAAGTTGAGATACGTTTTATAGGCTTCAGTTCAAGTTTTGACGCTTCTGGTTGCCATGCAGTTGCATGAAACCATCCTCTCCATTCATTATCATGATATCAGTAGTACCACCGAAACAAATTTATTGGGGGTATAAATTAAATAATAAGTGTGTACCAACTAGGGTGGTACTGCACACGCGAAGTCACAACAGCGTGGGGTCCAGGGACCCGCTAAAGGGCTCCTGGTGGGGGCCAGGGGGTGAAACCCTTGGAAGCCCTACGTTTTTTGTGCTTAGGGTGGCAGGAAATTGTTTCAAAATCATGTCAAATATACACCAAAACCATTTTAAACATTCAAAATTGTTAGGATCAGGGGCATGTGCCGTGTGGGGCATGTGCCGTGTGGGGCATGTGCCGTGTGGGGCATGTGCCGTGTGGGGCATGTGCCGTGTGGGGCATGTGCCGTGTGGGGCATGTGCCGTGTGGGGCATGTGCCGTGTGGGGCATGTGCCGTGTGGGGCATGTGCCGTGTGGGGCATGTGCCGTGTGGGGCATGTGCCGTGTGGGGCATGTGCCGTGTGGGGCATGTGCCGTGTGGGGCATGTGCCGTGTGGGGCATGTGCCGTGTGGGGCATGTGCCGTGTGGGCATGTGGGGCATGTGCCGTGTGGGGCATGTGCCGTGTGGGGCATGTGCCGTGTGGGGCATGTGCCGTGTGGGGCATGTGCCGTGTGGGGCATGTGCCGTGTGGGGCATGTGCCGTGTGGGGCATGTGCCGTGTGGGGCATGTGCCGTGTGGGGCATGTGCCGTGTGGGGCATGTGCCGTGTGGGGCATGTGCCGTGTGGGGCATGTGCCGTGTGGGGCATGTGCCGTGTGGGGCATGTGCCGTGTGGGGCATGTGCCGTGTGGGGCATGTGCCGTGTGGGGCATGTGCCGTGTGGGGCATGTGCCGTGTGGGGCATGTGCCGTGTGGGGCATGTGCCGTGTGGGGCATGTGCCGTGTGGGGCATGTGCCGTGTGGGGCATGTGCCGTGTGGGGCATGTGCCGTGTGGGGCATGTGCCGTGTTGACAGGCCATCTATATGCACTTTTTTGCTCATGATTTCTATTCATAGTGATGATTTCAATTTTCTTTCATATAAAAAGAAAAGAAATTTGTCAGATAGGTTATAAAACAAGATACAAATTAAGCCTCTAAATGCATCATCTTACGATGCAATGCTAGCCATCCTGTACTTGATCATGCAGCACTGTACAATTGTTGCTGATTTGCATATAGCCTACAGCGGGAAAATCTTAGTTGAGATCCCATCACCCACTTGATATTCAACATTTCTTTAAAACATTAACAAGGACAGGCCTCTAAAGTTCAACCCCTTAAAAATAAAAATAAATCATCAATCATGCATACCTCTCTGTCATTTTTCAAGTTCAATAATCATTCTTGCTATGTTTTTTTTTTAAATTGACCCGTTTGGGCATCGCAGTGGCATTTCAATTATACTTAAGACACCAACGGGTCCTGCCCTATAGCATTGTATGGTATTCGCCAAAACTGCGCAAATGGTAGTGTATAAAGTAGTGTCCCACTCCCCACCAAATTCGTATTTTCTTTATCAAAATGAAATATAAAAGTGAATTACCTGCAATCTCTATACGAATAATACAATACGTGATTTGATTACATCATGATTGAAAATTAAACTGAATTACATTGTATTCCATACAAAAACCGGACCTTGTTTCAGCAAGGAGCTATGAAAACATTTGATTTTTAACAACACAGGCTGTGTACCCAAGTAAAATCAATTCTGCAGCACTCAGCAGAAAAGATTTTAGTTCTACATTGATTTGAAACATATAACAATGATAAGCAATATTTTTGGTCACTCAGAATCGTATAAAACAGTAAAACACATTTGTATTTGAACATTCTGTTTGTTCTTTGTACTTGTGAAACAATATGCAGAGCGGAATGCAGAGATATTATTATTAATTTATGCATACCAACAGGCTATCACCTGACGGGTCCGCAAAAAAATATATATAAACTCTCCAGATCACCACTTTGAATTGAAAACCACTGAAATCATTTGAGCTTGTACCCCCAAGCGAATCACACGTGCTATGGGTCAATTACATGCTGTACACACGTGATTGGAATGGACAATTCCATCGCTAGTGCTTTTATGAGTAAACATATTTACAGAGAACGGAAGAAATTTTTTGAAAACAAATTGCATGCAATCCTTCCTTCTTTTCAAATCTGAACAATTTTGACATGGACACTTGTTCAAAAGTATATTTTACACATGAAAATGAGATTGGAAAGGATCAAAAAAATGAACGGATGAGTGGTCATTTTCTCTTGCGATCTAATTGTGAAGCATATACCAGCAGCTTCCTGGTGTGTTATACTGATAGCACAGGGATAATTTATCTTTGTTTTGCATCGTGTTATTCCATAACAATCACGCAATTTAACATGCTATTTATAGCGACAGTTGTTCCCAGATTCAAACTTTAAAAACTTTCGAAAATATGATACACAGTGTCAAGGAACAAATTATTCACCATTATCGATTATCGGCGGGCAAGTGACCATGGTGCATGAGAAAAATATCACCATTAATAATAATAATAGCTGGTGCTTATAAAGCGCCTTTAACTCAGAAGAGTCTCAAAGCGCTGTACAATACAATAAAAATGGAAGAGAAAAAAAAAAAAAACTTAAAATTCATAAGTTACAAAGTACCGAACATTAAAATTGAAATGCATATTTAAAATGGAATGCAAATTTAAAATGGAATGCAAATTTAAAATGGAAATGCAGATTTAAAAAACATTTATGTAGCAATAGGTGTAAAAGAGTAAAAATGATTATCAGAATACAAAAATATAGATCTACGGTCATTGTGTAAAAAAAAAGTCTTAAGTTTGGAATAAAGACGTTAATAAAGTTAACCTTTTTGACCAATTGCGACACTGAAGTAATGTTCGTAAGTCATGATATTCATTCACAAGTTTTATATCCAGGGGCCATCGCGCCCATACACAATAATGTGTTGTAACTTGTAGTTAATGTAGTCTTGCACAGTGCATGTAGGGTGGGGTTGGTTGTGAATTTATGAGTGAATGGTCTTGTGATTTGCAATATTGTTATTGCCTGAAATAATAATAGATTAACGAAGTATTTTACAAGACAAAAGGACTCGGGAGAGAATGCTAAGGACTTAAAATAAATAAGATTATAAAGAAATGAAGGAACAGTTGTTGTGTTGGTGAAATATTAGCCCAGAAAGAACAGACATTATCGAGCGGATTCGAGCCTCTTATTACAGGTACATATAAAATGTATGACTATGCATTGCACTTCCAAACATTCTCATTTCTCAATCGTATGACTGATTTATTCTGCATAAATATCACAAAGTGATACTTCAAAATACATTCTTACACAAAGCATGAACTTTTTTTTTATTGAAACAAAACAGATTTTTACCATCTTTTAAAAAATGTTTTTGCAGTAATTTGGTTTTTTTGGTACTTTTGGTTTTTTTTTTTTATAAAGCATGAATCAGACCGAAACTGCGGTTTCACAAACCGGTTTTAGTAACAAAAGCGGTAGACCATGCAAGTTTATGCCCAAGTTTTAAGACCCTGAGATACATTCCAGAGGGTTTTATAGTTGTGTAAATTACCTTTTTTGGGGTCAAATGAATGCGGAAAAACAGAACAATTATCTTGGAAACTGTTCGCAAAACAGGATATTACATGATATGACTATGATGAGTCAATGTAGCAGGTTTCCACCGTTAGATGCATAGGATGATGTCTGACCAAGTATTCGCAGTCATGTTTAGTAATGGCTATAGCGTATACTACAGTCAAATGTTTATCTGACTGGGTGAGTCATTGTGCCAAAGTGGGTGGGCAAAACATGTACATTGGTGCACCCCTCAGTCACTTAGGTGACTGACATTTTTGTGAAATGACTTACCCCTAATCAATCACCTCTGTACAAAGTCAATGGGTCTCCAAGGCTGCATAGCTTGTCTCTAGCAGGGAAGATCTTCTGTACTACTTTTGGGAGTAAGGTATAAAAATCAAGGCAATCTGGTGAGCATTTTAATCTGTAGCACACACATTCAAAATCTGGTGCACAAATCAAAACTCTGGTGCACTATTAAATACATTTTGTACCCATTTATTTTGAAAAACACTAAGTATCTAGCTAGGCCAAAAAATCACAATTATCATTCATACAGTAGCCAGTTTGATATGGCTTAAAGAATATTCCCTTGTTTTTTTTTTTTACAATTTTATTTAAAATAGTATATTTTTAGAGCCAATTCTGTACAAAATCAGGTTAATATCATATTTTGTTCAGGAAATATGAATTTTTAAAGATTTCCCAATTGCATTTTAAAGTTTTTGTACAATATGATGAATTGGTGTTTGATGATGTCATAGAGGCAATTCCATTGCAAATGTTTATGTATTTCTTTGAATGTTAATTGGTTGTTTCTGTATGATTAGGAACAATTTTCCAAAAGTTATTGAAGTAGGGTATATATGGCAATGTATATAAATACCTAACTGTCATCAATTTATTTTTCTAGCAGGTTTTACTAATAAAAAAGGACGATAAGATTTTAATTAAATATATCCACTTTGTGGGAGAATGTGTTGCTGTAATGTCATACAGAGCCTTTTACTATTCGTTTATTGGCATTTTTTGTGAACCTCAAAATTTGACTACAGTATCTCCTTGTAAGAAAAGCATATCAACATGATTTTTGTACTAAATTGTTTCTAAAATTTTTCTTTCTTATGAAATGTTAAGAAAAAACATGGGAATATTCCTGTAAAAGAGTAAGACATTACAGTAGGCTTAGTGTTTCAGATTCCTTGCAGGTGCTGGTCCTAGAACTAGAATAGTCTGACAACAGGGCATCCATTTTCATTTAATTTTGTTTTTAAAAATTTGCATGTTTGTTATTACGTCCTATAATATCACACAGTCAGAGGAAATTATGATCTCAGCCTATACATTTAATGTTAAGTATATGTATTCTTACCCAACATCGGGTGACAATTAAGAACCACTTTTCTCACAAAATTCTCATATTGGAAATTCTCTATTCACATGAAAATCATATGAATGTCTGCCTAAAGATATTTACTTCCACACAATCCACACAAATACAACTATGACAATGGCAATATCCAACAAAAACAAAGTGTTTTGTCACCAATCCACTAGGGTCAAGTTCTCAGAGAAATTTTCATAAGTGATCGTACAGTTTGTCAAAAGACTTCAACAACGTATACCGTATTTTCTCTAATAAACGCCCCCGGGGCGTTGCATTTGGAAAATAGGCGGGCGTTTATTCAAGGGTTAAGTATGAAGAAAAAAATGTAACTTACAAAAAAACGGCAATTCCTTTTAGGCCTATGGTATTAGTTTCTTCAAGCGATTTTTGTGTTTTTAGCATTATTGTGCATGGATTATTAATGGAATATACATATTTTCTGCAATGAGCTTTTACGTTCGACTTACAGCCATTCCATTCAAGACCAAGCGTCACGTTGTTACATCCTGAAAGTATGAAAAATGACGGGGAGGCGTTTATTAGAGGGAAGGCGTTTAAAAAAAGACGGTAAATATACATGAGATTCCATTAAGACCACAGTGCCAAAAAACAAATATACATGAGATAAGACACACGTAATGTGACAATAGCCAATCAGGAACCAGGAAAGTTAAAACAGTGCCTAAGGTAACATTTTATGCCGTATGTAAGGTGTTGAATATACATCTTTGCGAGTGATATGAAATTAATTCACTAACAATGTGAGTCTACTTTTAGTTAGCGTAGTTTGAAAAAAACACTTGTTTTGTTCAATTTAAGTCATTCTTCAAAATGGCCATTTTTATCGAACAAGTTTCTTGCTGATTGTCATAGGTTTTTTAAAAATTCCCATTTTAAGGTAAAATCAAGTTAAAATTACATGTAATATTTGAGATTAATCTTTATCAAAATAATGCATATTTTTAAAAGATTGAAAAGTGATTTATGACTTTCGTTAATTACCTCTAGCTGTGGATGGTGTCAATTCAAAACAAAAGCAAATCTTAAACGATGTATTAATAACACTGAAGGATATTATTTGTATCAACACCATCAAATTCTCAGCTAGTGCTGATCCCAGGTGCAGGCGCACAAATTCCTGGTGCAAGCTCACAAATTCCAGGCGCAGACGCACAAATTCTTGGTGCAGGTGCACAAATGGGGCATGAATAAGCCAACTTCTGCGCTCACTTTGCAAACACTGCAGTCTGGATGGGTCTGAACTAAATTGACCCACCCCAGACTCAAGACTGGTGACCGACAAATTATTTAGTACAATGACACACATTGTGAGTCACATATGTCAATCCTCAATGACTCACCTTTGACTGACATTGCCAGTGCTAGTAGTAGGGGTGAGTCATACAACTGACAAGAGCATTAGTGTGACTGACTGATCTGACACTGTGACAGTGACACTAGGCCTAGGCCTACATCACCAAGTTAACAACGTAAACAACACAGGTTTGCATGGAAGGGTAGGCTAACGAGTTAGGCCTCTTCTTAATCTAAGGCCTTAAACGAGTCAACGGGGCTCCGCGAAAGTGAGTGCCTGTTTGCCCACGAAAAATAGCGAGGATTATAACGTTTTACTCACCTAAAATATCATGAGATTGTCGACAGTTGTCTCTTTTTCACAATCCTACGAGTTTGAAATAACACAACATTGAAAAAATTCTTTTTAGTGCGACTTTCCATACCTGTAGCGCTGAAAAATTCCAAATAAGTTGCAGTGCTAGCTGCTGCAGTGCAGTACAGCTATGGAACTCAATTGGCCAATCAGCATGTTTGTTTACAAGCAGTGACCTTTCAAAAGGGTGAAAGGGTTATATTGAGTGCCAGAAAGTTCGTATTCAGATTGACCAGGGAGTTGGGTTGACCAACTCCCTGGATTGACCTGGCACATGAAAATTACTTATCAGGTAAAACCAAGATGGGATAAAAGAAGTGAAATCTTGAATCGATCAAACAAAAAGATCTAAATTTTATGAATTCCAGCCTGCTTTTGCATGGAGAATTATATAAATGCAGACAACGGCACAAAAATGCTTAAAATTCTGTGTAACAAAAAGCATCATCACTTTAATTTTTAGACTGAAACATTGGTCTTGCATGTGGAAGCATAAGTTAAGGATTAGTTCAGTGGTCAAGTATGTCCATCTTATATGAAAGAGGACTTCAAAAGAATCAAAATGGTGAAAAAAACATTCAAAAATCTTTTTCTGTTAAGGTGATATTCAAGTTGAAAGTTTGGTATCATTTGTGTAGAAACAACTGAAATCAGACTACTTGTGACGTCATATCCTCAGATTCCTCAGTCTTTATGTATTCTAAAGAAAGTTTTTTGTTTGTTTCACTATTTAAATTATTTATCCTCAAACTTTTTTCAGGTGGTATATTTTAAATACCATTCCTATATTCAGTTCTACTGCTTTTTTTTTGACATACCCCATGGTTTTTAAGCCACAGAATTGCAGGACAAAATATGATAGAATACATAAAGACTTTGAGGAATCTGAGGCTATGACATCACAACTAGTCTAATTTTAGTCGTTTCTACACAAATGATACCAAACTTTAAACCTAAATATTTCCTTAACGGAATAAGATTGTTGAATGTTTTCTCCACTATTTTGTTAGACTTGCTTGACCACTGAACTAATCCTTTAGTTTGAATTGTTGCTATTTCTTTATTTTGATTACTTTTAGTCACCATATGGACCCAGTGATTATCCTGTCCACTTAATATCTATAAAGGAGTTGCAAAAACAATTTAGTTGGGATCCTGGAACAAACCACAAAAATATCTTATAGATGAGTTGCATATCACCAGACTGCCAGATTTCTAAAGCGTTGAACACTTAAGTTATAAGGGATCGTGGAACTTGAATATTCACGATAATCATAACAGGTTCTTTGGCAATTTGGTTAGCAACTTCCTTGTATTTTCATATACACAGCTTGAGGTATACATGTTTGAAACCAAGATGCAATGCAAAGTTCCCCTTCAAACAATATGAGCCAGATGAAAATATTATTTCATTAAATAACAAGTTTATTTATATAACTCTTCTTCTACATTCTGATAAAAGAAATGCGTCTCAATGATGCCGTTTTCACCATATCCAAAAAAGTACAGTGCCACCTTGAACCTCTTATGACTATCACCAAGCAAAAACATACATTTATTTTTAAATTACTATGTGACTATAATGAAAAGCCTGACAAAAGGATTGGTGTTATTAATGTTTTTTAGTACAATACACACACTAAAACACTAAACATCAAAGTTTTAGTTTGATCAAAAGGCTATTGTAGGAAATGGAAAATTATGATAGAATTATATTGTGGGCATTAACTTTTGACATGTGGAGGATATTATTCCTTTCCAGTACAACCCCCTCCCCGCCCTCCTCTATATACACACACAATAGTGCCATTGGCTTCTTCAAAATCCCAGGAAATCTCCAAAGCACTATCCATTAAGCCTAATCAGCGGGGGGAGGCGGGGAAGAAGGCGGGGAAGAGGGATCGGGAAGGGACGGGACAAAGGCAGGGGGAAGGGGGCGGGGACAAGGGGCGGGGGCAGGGGGCGGAAATTGATTTTTTTGTGGAAAATTTGCAAAAGAGAATGCTCATTATATGTTGGATTGCTTTGGTAATCCTGATGTAATAACTTTAACACATGCGTTTTGGGGGTCCAGGGTCCTTGGCTAAACAGCAAAACGTATGCTATTTCTTTCATATTAAAAAAAAATTAATACATAGTACATGATCCCTGTCAGGCTGTTACTTCCCCCCTTCCATTTATTATTATTATTTATTTTTCTACATACTAACTGGGCTACCATTTGGTCGCCCAGTGTGAAAGTTTGGTCACCCAGTGAACAAAATTCTGATGCATGGTCGACCAGGATTTTCGTCTTGGTTCAACAAAATGGCTGTCTCCTATACAGTCGTGGAATAAAAGTTTCTAAAACATGAAACATCGTATGAAATCAAGTTTATGCATGTTATGTCAGACTTAATATCTCCTTTAATTGTGCTCAAATTTACATGTTCCTTCGCGCCTCGCATCAGTTGCCATACTGCCATCTGTAGTAATTGTGGACGCCCAGTAAAATTTCCTTTAAACAATTCACTGCCCCCTCCGCGTGATGAAAAGAGGTCAGATTTCTGTTTACACAGCAGTGGTTCATTTCTAAATAAGTAAGAAGACAACTGAACTCCTTTCTCAGAGGCGTATGAAGCGGATTAGCTGGGGAGAGGGCAAACTTTCGCTGAGAGGATTTTATTTTCCCGGTTGCATGCTTTCTTCCTGATTGACCGATTGGGAGGTAAAATTGAAAAATTAACACAAATTGAACTTTTATTTGAATTATTGGAAATGTTGATAAGATTATTGGACAACATTTTACAAATAAATTGAAGATAAAATCCCGAAAATGGACAAAAAAAATCCGAAAATGATAGAATATTGTCTAAAAATTTAAAAAAATTGCCCGAGTGAAAACGGCAAACTTCGAAATTTCCTGAAATTGAACGTTTTTCTTTATTTAATAGCAGCAAACCTTTGATGGAAACTTAATTTACTAGTATAACTTTTTTCGGCTTTTAACTGCAATATTCTGGAGGTTTTTGCCACCCAGGTGACCCTTCGTACGTCCTGCCCTGCTCCGTGCTCCCGTGGCTGTGCCAAGTTTATTGTAATCTCTGAGTCACCTCTGCTTAGGTGTAAGAGTACAAAAGATGCAAGTAAAATAAAAATGTAAAGATGGCAACAAAGAAATGAACACGATTCCAATGTAGCGTGTAAAAAGGTTAGACAATAGTGAAAACATTCAAACGACGAAACGTGTAGAACTATAACGTCAATGATGTAGTAGTTCAACATATTTTTGGAGGTGCTTACAAGCCTTTTTTGGTTGTTTTTTGTTTGGGGGGGGTGGTGGTTAATTCGAGTAGGCTGGGGTTGTTAGGAAAAAAATACATTTTTTTTTTGGTTTTTTGTGAGCGGGGGGAGGGATGCAAGAGGGAGCTTTAATATCGTTGTGATGCTAGAACATATATGATGTAGTAGCTCAATAAATGTTTTAAGGGTGGGTATAAAACTCTTTTGTTGGAGGGGAGTTACATTGGGTAGGATTAGGTTGTTAGAAAAGAATACAAGTTTGATTAGCAGTGGCTCAACAAAAGAATGGGAATGCCCAGAAGGGTGGGACTTTCCCACACTTTCGGTAGGCAAATTCTGCCTATAGGTTCAAAGATTAGGAAGCCAGGACCAATGTTGACAATTACCTAAGTAAAAGGCTTCTTTTGAAAATTGCTGCTTAGAGAAATTTATTAGTAGGGGCATACCTCCTCCTACCACGGCCCTCGTTGTCGATGCCCCTGATAATTGATATGCTTTCATTATGTCAAATGAATACTAAATGTATGTGACAACCTTTATGTATCATGTAGTATTTGTGAGTGGGTGGATATCTACTTGTTTTCAAGTTTCAAGAATGACCTAGAATAACTTCAAATAAGTTTCAAAAGGGCGCCTGGACCTGTTCACCCACAACTTTCAAAAGGCCACCTTCTACCCCGTCCGCCAAATTTCAAAAGGACACCAGGGCTTCTTCCCCCTTACTCTTGTGTCAGGGAAATTCCCCCCCTCTCTTTCTTGCACCCGTGGTTCCGACATCGCTGCAGAGGCCAAAATCCCTACGGGCCCCCAGGACTCTAATTGCTCCACTGCGTATGGGAGCTTTAATATCGTTTGAATGTGAAAACCGTTTCACAAGTAAGCCTAAAATAGTTGAGCCTCAACATCAATATGATGCAAATTTTATTAACAATGTTTGCTTTTGAGTGAAATTGAAATCAACCAACAGCAAAATAGTTTTGTTTAAAATCAAGATGGAATTTACATCCTTGCAACAAGACATGATTTTAACTATTGCTAATGTATTAGCCATTCTAAGCAAAAGATTAATTATCGCAATTAATAAATCACAATTAATCAATATAAGCATCTAGGCTTAAAAGCATTTCACAAATACACTTCCAAGTGGCAATCATTATAACAAAATATATCTAAAACGTTCTTTAAACTTCCTTTTAAAGTCCTCTTTAATATAAGATGGATTTACTTGACCCCTAAAACCTTTAAGATACCCATCACATATAACGGTGATTTTCCCAAAAATGGAAGAACATTTTCCTATAATCGAAAATGAACAAAATTACAGATAATTAAAGAATTTTTTTCTTCTGGAATTTAAAGAAATAGTAGGCCTACCCGAAAATGAAAAAAAATTTCACGAAAATGTTCTGAAAATGTTCTGAAAATGTTCTGGAAATTGTCCGCAACTGAAAGAAATTTCCCCAAAAGTTCCCGAAAATAAGCAATATTTTCCGAAAATGAGCAAAAGTTTCCGAAAACTTAAAAAAATTAACGAAAGTTTCACAAAAATGTTCTGAAAATCGAAGAAATTGTCTAGATATGAAGCAATATTTCCGAAAAGCAAGCAAAATTTATCAATTTACCCGGGGGAGGAGAGGGGGAGGGGAAAGGGAGGGGGAGGGGAAGGGAGGGGGAGGGGGAGGGAGGGGGCGGCAGCATAGAAGTAAAAAATGTATCGAAAAGTTCATTTTGTGTATTGGAACCCCTTCCCTTCTCCCTCCCCACCATTAAGAATTTCTTTAAAAAGGCACTGGATTTATGCATGAGTAACAGTAACACAGTCTGTAGCCTTAAAAACAAGTTATCGTGGATAAGATTACTACAAGCCAGGTCATGCGTCTAATGCGACAGGGAACTCAAGCTGATTTTCAAAAGTGTTTTTTTTTTATTTTAATGTTTTTATCAGTGAGTTATTAACACTTTTGTGAATTTACAACCACAGATTTAATCGCATTATATGGTTGAAATAACCCATTTAGGCTATTTAGCCATTCTTCAGTTCATTAGCTTTTTAAACCCAAATTATAGTCCAAATGAGCTCTGAACTACAAAAGTTTTACCCAATTGGAGAAATCCCAAACGTGATATGAAGCTCGATTAGCATATGTGCCAGACGATATTACGAGTCTCCTGCCAATGAAAATATAGCTTTATTTTAATCGGAGATATTCGGCGGTATTTCCCGAGCAATGTTAATATATATGCTAAATTCCTTCGAGATTACGCCGAGGGAAATCCGAGTATTTGAAACATTTTTAGCGTTAATACTACGCAACAATATGAACTCTTATTGCATCAACATATCGATCATTTTAAGGCAAACATAGCAACACAGCAAAATATCAGAAAAACGCTTAGGATATGATAAACGCTGCAAAAAACAAGAAGTCAAAAATGTATCGAAGAGGCTCATTTTGTGTATTGGCACCCCCACCCCCTCCCCCTTCCCCACCATTATGATTTTTTTTTAAAGGCACTGGATCTATGCATAAGTTACAGTAATATAGTCCGTGGCCTTGCAAACAAAAAACAAGTTATCGTGGATAAGATTATTGCAAGCCAGGTCATGCGTCTAATGCGACAGTGGACTCAAGCTGATTTTCAAAAGTGTTTTTTTAAAATGGTGTTTTATATAAATATATATTCAATCGATTATATATAACCCATTTAGATATTTATATTCTTCATTCATTATTTTTAAACCCAATATAGTAAATATAACTACAAAAGTTTTATTGGAGAAATAAACGTATATATATTATATGTGCCATATATCTCCTGCCAATGAAAATATATATATTTTAATAGATATTCGGCGGTATAGCAATATTAATATATATATAAATTCCTTCGATTATATATATATTTGAAACATTTTTATTAATACTATAACAATATATCTTATTGCATCAACATATATCATTTTATATATATATATATCAGAAATTATATGATAAACGCTATATCAAAAATGTATCGATCATTTTGTGTATACCCCCCCCCTCCCCTTCCCCACCATTATATTTTTTTTAAAGGCATATATATAAGTATATAATATATAAACAAAAATTATATGGATAAGATTATTGCATATCATATATAATGCGGCATGGATATAAAAGGTATATAAATATATATATATATATATATATATATATATATATATATATATATATATATATATATATATATATATATATATATATATATATATATATATATATATATATATATATATATATATATATATATATATATATATATATATATATATATATATATATATATATATATATATATATATATATATATATATATATATATATATATATATATATATATATATATATATATATATATATATATATTTATTAGTGAGTTATAAGTACTTTGGTGATTTTGCATCCAGAGATTCAATCGCATTATATGGTTCAAATCACCCATTTAAGCTATTTAGCCATTCTTAAGCTTTAGTTTTTTAAACCCAATTTATAGTCCAAATGAGCTATAAACTACAAAAGTTATATCCAATTGGAGAAATCCCAAAGAGGATATAAAGCTCGATTAGCTTATGTGCCAGACGGTATTTTGAGTCTCCAGCCAATGAAAATATGGCTTTATTTTAATCAGAAATATTCGGCGGTATATCCCGAACAATGTTATTATATATATTAAATTTCTTCGGGATTGCGCCGAGGAAAATCCGAGTATTGGAAACATTTTTAGCGAATTTTGGAATGCAGAATTCGTTAATACCACGCAACAATATGAACTGTTATTGCATCAACATATCGATCATTTTAAGACAAACATAGCAACACAGCAAAATATTCAAAACCGCTTAGGATATGATAAACGCTGCAAAAATCCGAACGTATCCGGGCGAGAACCTGGCTCTTAAGCTAGTCATCGCATAAGCTCAAATCCTTTAAAAGGATGTTGAGCTACAAATTAATAATAATAAGATAAAAAAAAGATGAAATTGTGGTGGCGCCAGTAGTGGCGCCAGTCACCAAACACAAATGGAGCAAAGAGGGGAAAACAAAAACATGGCAAAGCAAAGTAGCAATTACAGATTTCCAAAGTAGAAAGTGATATATTGGCCAACATACAGGGAGTATGAATATTCATCATAATGACGTTTCAACATTTGTGCGTATACATTTGTGTAGTTTCAAAGAAAGTTTCGGCCCAGAACAATACAATCTAGTGCAAAATGGAAATTCCTGGGCAGCCAGGTATGTGGTCTTAAAGGACTGGTCAAGGAAGTCCATCTTATATCAAAGAGGACTTTGAAAGAAACAAAATGGTGAAGAAACCATTCAAAAATCTTATTTAGTTAAGGAGATATTGAAGTTTGGCATCATTTGTGTAGAAACGACGGAAATCAGACTAGTTGTGATGTCATAGCCTCAGATTCCTTAAATTCTTAATGTATTCTATCATATTTTCGATTGTGTGGCTTAAAAACCATTGGATATGTCAGGAAAGTAGAATGGTTTCTTCATTATTTTATTTCTTTTGAAGTCCTCTTTCATATAAGCTAGACTTGTTTGACCCCTGAACTAATCCTTTAATTCAAAATTCTCTAGCGTAGCGTTAATGTTAGTTGGTACTTGTTAGTAGTAGGTTTGACATCAATCATGTTGTTCTTGTAACGTTACCTACTTTAAATTAAAGTTTAATGGGCCTATGTTAGCTGACTTGTTTTAAGTTTTTGAATACATGCTCGAATTAGAGGTTACCTATCTCGTGCATTAATAATTAATTTCAGGCCTTCTTGTTCCAATCTACACCATGACGTTCACAACACATCCACATCACTTGGTTGGTGCCACGTCAATTCCGGGAGAAGACTTTATGTACTGGAGTGAAAACAAAAGCTTTGCGCGTTACGGCGAACGCTATTTCCGTATGTCTGCATGTTGTATGCAAAGTCGGACAAAATATTTACGATTGCAAATTGTTAGCTAAACTCCATTTTCACTAATTAGATGCTTCGTTAGTTGATTGTGCAATGAAGAATAACAATTAATTGAAATTTAGCCTATAACGAATTTTACAGATGATTATGGTTGGCCATGCGGGTCATAACATCTACTAATATTACGCCTAAGAAAAATCAATTATTACGTCGTAACAATTCCATTGCATAATTTTACGCGTGAAAACTAATTTTCTATTCTTACGTCTAAGGGAAACAGCCAATCAGCGACCCGTTTTAGACGTTTGAATGGAATTGTAACGACGTAAGAACTGATTGTTACGACGTAAGAATGGATTTTTCTTAGATGTAAAATACGACTGAAAATTAGTTTTTACGAGTAAAATTATGTCTATTTTTACGCAGAAAGAAAACAGTCAATCAATCATTGAAAAAACAAACAAGTTTCTCGTCACAGTAACGTAATGCGCTGTGTATGTAACTCGGCACACACAACGTACAGGCTAGTGTCTGGTTGTACAAACCATGGAGTTCTCTTCTAACTCCATGTACAAACAGACAGTGGATCGGATCTTGCGTCCACAACCGGAAGTGACGTCAAAACATCACCCCCCCCCCCCCTTCCAATTTCAACGTATTTCAATGAGACAAGCCTCCCTCTTTAAGACGCGCATGGCCAACCCATGGACGACCGGACATTGTACGTTTTACTTGTACACCTGATGGGTAGGCATGTTTAAAACACAGAGGCGGAGAAGATGTTTGAAAGTGTGTGTGAGTGTGTGCATGGGAAGGGGGCACAGGATCTGAGGGGCACTTTCCAACTATCGTATTTCCTAGCATGTAGCACAGCAATATAGCTTTATATGGCTTATATAAATATGGTCAACCCTACCCCCACCCCCCTCTACCCATCTTCCTCTCGGAAAATTTCTAAAGTTTTATAGGTTCGAACATCAAGTTACTGCTAACCCATTTTCCCGTCTCTTTTTTAAATTACAGCTTCAAATATTGCAAGAAATTGTGGTCAAATTTCGGTAAAATATAACAATTTCATTGAAATCTACAACAATAATTGTTGAATTGGAAAATGTATAGGTCATAAGTCTTGAAATCGGAAGAATTTAGACTTAAAGATCATGATTAGCCATTGTATGGTTCATGAATCGGAATACTTAATGTCTAAAATAATATGAAAAGCAAAAGGGTCCTTATGGAGGCTATCATTTTTTTTAATGCTGAGAATAACATATATAACTATTTTTAGTATAAATTAGACCAGAAGGCCCAAATTCACACCCAGTCTTCAGCGAATCAGTGGCAAGTGTCCCATTGTATGTTTTTCTTTCTTTCTAGAACTCAAATTAAAGGCGCTCCGCGAGCGAAATTTTGCGTGATGTTTGTATTACTTTCTTCAATCTGTCAATAAAAAGATCATTTATAATAAGGGGACGTAAATATATTTTAAATAACACTGTATTTATTATCATTATCATTTTGTTTTTATTTCTGTCAGTCTGTAAAGTGGCACCTTTTAAACTTTACAAAGAAGATGGGGAGAGGGCACGTCAGTTTATGTCATTACAATGGCCTGGGTCCAAATAATAGGTTTTGGCCATTTTAAAGATGCCCCACTAATGAAATTTGGGGTGGCTCCCATACTCTAAAAAATCCCTATTTTAAAGAGTTTGTAAAAATTATAAGCTGGTAAAACAAAGGTAGGAAGAGGCGAAAGCTATTTAAGTATGAAAAAGTCCAGCATTGTCCAACATGTAGAGGGCTGTTGGCATATATATATATATATATATATATATATATATATATATATATATATATATATATATATATATATATATATATATATATATATATATATATATATATATATATATATATATATATATATATATATATATATATATATATATATATATATATATATATATATATATGTATATGTATATATATATATATATATATATATATATATATATATATATATATATATATATATATATATATATATATATATATAGATATATATATATATATATATATATATATATATATATATATATAGATATATATATATACATATATATATATATAGATATATATATATATATATATATATATATATACATATATATATTTATATATATATATATATATATATATACATATATATATATATATATATATATATATATATATATATATATATATATATATATATATATATATATATATATATATATATATATATATATATATATATATATATATATATATATATATATATATATATATATATATATATATATATATATATATATATATATATATATATATATATATATATATATATATATATATATATATATATATATATATATATATATATATATATATATATATATATATATATATACATATATATATATATATATATATATATATATATATATATATATATATATATATATATATATATATATATATATATATATATATATATATATATATATATATATATATATATATATATATATATATATATATATATATATATATATATATATATATATATATATATATATATATATATATATATATATATATATATATATATATATATATATATATATATATATATATATATATATATATATATATATATATAGGGTCCATGCAGCATAGCTGCAAAATGTACCATGTGTTGACGTGCAAATATGCAGAAGAAAATAGAATACAAGGTATGTCGAATTCCGTCAACAAAGATTTATTGAAATACAAAATTTTCGGGCTTCCTAAGCCCTTCTTTAGTGTAGAAATGCAACACGAAACTGTTAAGTGAAAACTTAAATGAAACTTAAACAAAACAAATGAAACGCATGACCGACCAGAAACAGCTACAACAAAGTACGCTCTTATAGGTGACGTAACACGAACAGGCTAGCGCGTCTAGAATTAAATTACAAGTGCGTAAAAATTACATCGCTACCTTTCTACACGCTATGCGCAATGCAGTGCGCGCAGAGGAGAGAAACGTTTACGTACTTTTGAAGTAACTAAAACGACTTAAAGATGCAAGATCTTTGTTTAGACCTTCTGTTATGGTTTGGTATTTGAAGATGTACATGAGCTCAGCGGTTTTTCTGTCTTTATCAGACCTAAAACTACCTGCTAAAAAGTCAGTAATGTTGTGATGGTGCCAGTGTTAAGGTGTTTAGCAATAGGAAGGCCGTGTGTGTTGTTTCTGATGGAAGAGAGATGGTTATTATACGGAAGCGAAATTTAGTTTTTCAATGTAGTTTGCTTTGATGCACTTTTTGCAGTATAGTAAATAAACCACATTGGATGAATCGCAAGTGATGGGTCCCGGTTTTACAATGTGTTTACCTGCTTTAATTTTATTCCTGGTGTCCACATGTTTACAAAGATTACATCTGGTCTTGTTGCAGGTCGTATTACCTGACTGTACTTGTATGGTAGGGAGAATGCTACGCACTAACAGCCTGTGCAAATTGGAGGGGAGGGGGCTGCCTTCGAGCGTACACAGGAGCAGCGTCAAAAACTTTAGCAATTGTGGGGTCGCTTTTAAGCGAAGAATACGCTTTCTTAATATCCTTAACCAGGGGTTCAATTTGTGGATTGAACCTGGTTACAAGGGAGATGCGTTTGGGTAAGGGTTCCCTGGGACGATACATTAGCAAAGAATTCCTGTCCAGTGGCTGTACGCGGCGAAAGGAGCGCAGCAGCAGCTTAAAGGGATAGCCTCTAGATTTGAAATACCTAAACAAATTAGTCGCATTACTGATGAATAAGTTATTACTTGAGCATATACGTCTGTACGGCAAGAATTGGCTGTAAACAATTGATTGTTTAAGGTGTTGTGGATGGAAACTATTGTAGTTCAGGTATGTGTGTCTATCTGCGGGTTTAGTGTATACTGATGTTTCTAAGTTGTTGTTAACGATTTGTATTTTGACGTCCAAAAATTGCACGCTTTTTGTGGATTTATCACAAGCGAACTTAATTGTTGGATGGAAATCATTAAGTGCAAATACAAATTCATTGAGCTTTTGAAGGCCATGGGTCCATAAGAGGAAGATGTCGTCGATATACCTGAAGTAACACAGGGGTTTGCAAGTGCATTGAGCAAGAAATTTATCTTCAAGATTGGCCATACAAATATTAGCGTAACATGGGGCTATTTTGGTACCCATGGCTGTCCCATTTATTTGCAAATTGAGGGCGCCATCGAAAGAGAAATAATTGGATTGAAGGATAAATTTGATCAACTTGCCAAGGTCCTCGCCTGAAGTGACGAGGAAGAATTACGTGCAATGGTATCTTCACAAGCACGGACACCCTTCCTCATGTGTAATATTAGTGTACAGACTCTTAACATCTAGGGTGACCAGTAGACAGTCTTCTGGTAAATTAACAATCGACTCCAATTTCCGTAAAAAGTCACTTGTATCCTGAATGTAACTAGGTATTGAGCAGGGAGAATAAATATATATATATATATATATATATATATATATATATATATATATATATATATATATATATATATATATATATATATATATATATATATATATATATATATATATATATATATATATATATATATATATATATATATATATATATATATATATATACATACATACATATATATATATATATATATATATATATATATATATATATATATATATATATATATATATATACATATATATATATATACATATATATATATATATATATATATATATATATATATATATATATATATATATATATATATATATATATATATATATATATATATATATATATATATATATATATATATATATATATATATATATATAACTTTTAAGCGCTTTGAGCATACTCCACAGTGTGGATTAAGCGCTATATAAATGTTCCTATTATTATTATTATTATTATTATATATATATATATATATATATATATATATATATATATATATATATATATATATATATATATATATATATATATATATATATATATATATATATATATATATATATATATATATATATATATATATATATATATATATATATATATATATATATATATATATATATATATATATATATATATATATATATATATATATATATGTGTGTGTGTGTGAGAACGTGCCACCTGCGGTCCCACAATTGAGGTAAAGGTTAGTGTGTGTGTGTGTGATGAAAAAAATGTTTTCAATGTTTAAAGGGCATGTTCCTTCTTTAAAAAGGCACTTGTCCTCTTTGAAAGGCCATTTCTCCCTCAGAAAAAAGGGCACTTTCCTCTCTGAAAAGGGCACTTTTTAAACATTTGAGAAAAGTGGGGAAGAGGACACGTGTCCCATTTCCGCCGCGTATGTTAACACTCCATGGGTGAAATTCGGGTGTCGCGGAAATTTCGAATTTACTAAAACAGTGATATCAACAAAGCAACCACATATCCCGACCGATCATCATGCATTGTCTAAAAGGCAAATTTGTGGCTTTAAGTGGTTGAAATTCTGACCTACCATGCATATGATATGTAAACAAACACAGTTGATCGCTTTGTTTTTACTCCAGCGGCGCGCGGTTACTATGCGATCTGATGACCTCGGGTCACAAATCCAACCGGAACCAAGTGATTACGTAATTGTAGATATTCATAGCTATAAATACCCATGACGTGTTTTAATGAATATTCAACACCTCCCTGTATGTTGGGCAATTTACACTTTCCGTTTAAAGTTGGCAAAAAAGAATAACAACAGATTTCATAAAACATTTACATGGACGGAAGAGGGTAGTCAAGGACTAATGGAAAAAAAAATCATTGATACAAACGATCAAATTCACTTACTATTTCTTTGCAAAATTTGACAAGGTTGGAAATAGTCAATTTGTTTGTTGTTTGAAATAGTTGTTGCATTTTCAGAGCATGGAGGTTCCACTTTAGAGTGGTATTTAGTGAGCGTAACGTCATTCGCCCTATACTACGTATAGGCCGAAGGCCGAGAGACGAAACTTCAAAAAATCGTGATGCGTTTATGGACAACATACTTGTTCCAGCATGGTCAACTATGTGACCGGTGGACAGTACATGCGTAACAAGCCGAGTGACTAAGTGATAGCGTACCGGCTGGGCCGGGCGTAGAAAATGACAAGATACGATAGAGCGAGTTTAAAAAATATTTTTCATTCCACTGGAAATTACTGTTTTAACATTTTCGTTTAGATTTTATGGCGTTGTGCAGGCATGAAAACCAGCCAAGTTTCTTTTTAGGATAATTTTGGAGGACGGACCATTATCATTTAGAACAAAAGTCATAAATTACAGAATTAATGTTGAATCATACATGTTGCCACTTATGGCCTACCACTTGTGTTGTTCCAGTTCTGCGAGATAATTTAAGAATAGATTGGCATGATTTTTTTTTTAAGAATGTATTTTAGTTTAAATCAGTATGTATTTTGGCAATCATGACTGTTTTTTGCAGAAAGAGGCCAGACTTAAAAAATTGTATGAAATATAGATACTGAAGGGTAAAAGTATAATGCCTATGTTATGAACATGTATGTAATGTATGTATTTACATGCTTAATTATAAACAGGGTTTTGCATGTAGACTTGAGTTTTGATAATATTCTATAAAGATCATTTCAGGTAACAGAATAGTTTTTACAGACATGATAATTTTTTCTATAGATGTTCACCATGTTTGAAGAAATTGTATTCTATCTTCATTTGGTAATTCTTTGTGAAAACAAATTAACTTATTGAAGGTATTTGTACTTTTAATTTGCTCACACGCATTATTATGCATTTCTAACAGCTATTATTCAACACAAACAAACATAGGCTTTTGATATGGAGCTCTACATTCACACTTTACATATTACTAGTCTATACTATTTGTTCTATATTACAGATGTATAACATGTATAACAGCCTAACAGGTAACTACAGTGTAAAGTAATACCCCATACTTGTGGTTAACTGTGATTGGTAATATCTATTAGATAGCTAAAGATAATAATTAGACATCTAAAGAAAACATCCAGTAGACATCTGAAGTAGATAAGAGTGACAATTTTTTCAGGTTTAAAAGGGTGTCAGGTAGACATCTGAGGTAGATGACCAGCATCTCCAGCTGATCGTCTTGTTGGCTTGGAGGAGCAAAAAGTACCTACCGATGTTGTACTGCGTTATCTATACCAACCAGGTAAGCTGGAAGGATGTCGACGTCGTGCTACAGACCCTGTGTGGTCTGTTAATGTTTATCGGATAGGACGGTCTGTTACAAAGTCTGGAGAGCCTGTCCTATACTATCTTCAAGATCTATCTTCAAGATGGTCCGGCCCGTGGATTTGTCCGTGAAGAGTTGTTGATCGTTCCTCACAACACCGAGCTCCCACCAAAATAATACAACATGCAATTAGAAATAGAGTATCATAATGATATAAGATGTCAGTACGTGCACAGAGCAAGTGTAATTGGCTGCCGCTAGGTAAGAAAGAAACATGTGGAAGATCCGCTATGTATGATCAATGCTGGCAGCATCGAGTAGTGATTAGAAATGGTAAACGTCCAATAGTACCATGCCGCAAGTGTGGGGTTGGTGTTTATTCTCAGACACAACTTTGCTGTGGTTGTGGTGGTAAAAGGGTTGTTGAAAAGATGCTGCGCATTGAAAAACAAGCTCGTATAGACTTTCAAAATGTGCTTGCTGAAATGATCCAATCTGGTGTGACGTCCTATAATGGTGCGACAAGACATAATATACCATAGTATACAAATCTGGTGCGTAACTCTGATACGATAACCTATTAGAGATAAGATATAACATAGTATACAAATCTGGTGCGTACCTCTAATACAATAACCAATTAGAGAAATAACATATTATAGTATACAAATACGATACGATAACGAATTAGAGGTATAACATACCATAGTATACAAACATGTGTGTAATTCTGATACGATAACCAATTAGATATAAGATATAACATAGTATACAAATCTGGTGCGTAAGTCTGATACGATAATCAATTAGAGAAATAACATTCTATAGTATAGGAGTATATGATGAATAACTTAAATAGAACTGCACTTAGAAGAGAGAGAGTCGAGGCGTTGAAAAACCATGTGGTGCAAAACAATATCCTGCTTAATGATCCATCAGGTAAAAGAGGAAATTATATTAAAAAGGACTACATCAATGCCATCATCGCTCATAGGTATATGCCAGCCCGAAGACCGGTTCCTGTGCCTGCTCCGAGAGCACCTAGACCTGCTCCAAGACCCGTGCCCGCACCCAGATCTGCTCCAAGACCTGTACCTGCACCGAGACCTGTGCCTGCTCCAAGATTCAGACGGGCCCCTGGGACAATTGGCAACTACCTCCGCAGTTGGCAGATGAATATCGTAGATGGGTACCGATTGGGAGCTGACCCACAAGCCCTTTTGGATGATGTTCGCCCCGCAATTCACCGGAAGGTAGCAGAAGAGGTTGGAGCCCTTCGCGGATTAAAATTCCAGCTAGCACTCAGAGTAAGGATGATAGTGATGGGGGAACAGAATTCACAAACCCAGTATTTCGCAGCCATCAGATGGATGTCCTGCAAGTGGATGAGATTGATGCAGCGCTCAACAACGCTTTCCCACGCATGATAGAATCTCTTGAGAAATGGACTCAGAGAGGGTCAGGATGGATGGTGGATAGAGTGGAGGACCGCTGGATAAATATTGCCCGGTACCAACCACTAAAAGGTGGGTCCTATATCTGTTTGCCGAAAGAACTCAAAGCTAAAAAGACTATCATCAATGTGAAAAACCATGATGAGAACTGTCTTTGCTGGGCTCTACGATCTGCTCTGTTTCCAGCCAAAATACATCCAGAAAGATGCAGCAAGTATCCCTCAAAAGACGGCTTAAACTTTGAAGGAATAGATGCTCCAGTTCCACTCTCCCAGATCGGGAAGGTTGAAAAACAAAACAATCTGGCTATTAATGTCTTCGGTCGGGATAAAGGGATGATCGTTCACAGAATCAGCAAACAAGACAAGAACATCCCCAGGATCAACCTTCTATTGATTGAGAAGGCATGTAAGTTCCACTACACGTGGGTCAAAAGCCTCAGCCGCCTGCTCTTTGATCAAAGTGCCAATCAAAGGCGTAAGCACTTCTGTGAGAGGTGTCTGCATGGCTACTCCAGCAGTCCAGGGAAGATCTGCTCGAGGCCCATGGGCCTGATTGCATGGGAATTGGTCAAACAGCTGTATGTATTGACATGCCGAAAGAAGGCGAAAACAAGTTGGCCTTCCAGAACTATCACAAGCAGCTTCCAGCACCCTACGTAATCTACGCGGATTTTGAGGCACTCACCTGTAAGATAGATGGTCCTGGATCCAACCCCGCACAATCCAATACCCAAAAGACTCAACAGCACGAAGCGTGTGGCTATGGGTATGTTCTGCTTAGATGTGATGGTCGTACATAACCTCCCGTAGTATATCGAGGACAAAATGCAGCTGGGAAGTTCCTTGAGGCCTTGCAGCAGGAAGAATTAAACTAAGATCAAAGCAGTCCTGGCAAACCCTCGACCTATGGTAATCACCAGAGAGGATTGGCGCGCTCACCGGACAGCACAGGCTTGTCATATATGCAAAAAACCTCTACATGGTGACTCTGTCCGCGACCACTGCCATATCACAGGTAAGTACAGAGGTGCTGTGCACAATACCTGCAACCTGAAGCTGCGCCTGAGCTCCAAAACAACAACAATCCCAGTTGTGTTCCATAACCTGCTGGGCTATGACTCTCATTTGATCATGCAAGCCATCAGCAAAGTGGAAGACAGGATAACCTGCATCCCCAACAACATGGAGAAATATATATCCTTCTCCCTTGGTCAGTTGAGGTTAATCGATAGCGCACAATTCCTGCTTGCGTCATTGGATAAGCTGGTTGCGGCTAACGACTCTGTTGACTTCCGTATCACAACCGAATATGAATTGAAGGTTAGAAAGAGACAATTGTTATTGCGTAAGGGGATTTATCCATATGAGTATATGGATTCTTGGGAACGGTTTGGGGAGCGCCTACCTCCGCAAGATGCCTTCTATAGCAAGCTTACGGAAGAACATATTTCCAATGAGGATTATCAACATGCGCAGGAGGTTTGGGGGGCATTCGAATGTGATATTATGAGAGCCTTTCACAAACTATACCTGCGGACTGATGTGCTTCTACTAGCTGATGTCTTCGAGATATATCGGAAGACTTGCTTACGGCAGTATGGTCTGGATCCAGCACACTATTATACAAGCCCTGGATTATCTTGGGATGCACTCTTGAAATATACAGGTGTAGAATTGGAACTGTTAACTAACTATGACATGCACCCGTTCTTCGAGAAAGGTATGAGAGGTGGTATTTCCATGGTATCCAAGCGCTATGCTAAAGCCAACAACCCCTATGTCTCAGGCTATGACGATTCCAAGCTGCAAGCCTAGCAATCATATTCTCTACCTAGTTGCAAATAACCTGTATGGTTGGGCGATGAGTCAAGCACTACCCACGGGTGGATTCGAATGGGTGGATGAAGTGCCTTCGCTGGATACGCTCTCACCCGATGCAGAAAAGGGTTACATACTCGAGGTGGACCTTGAGTATCCTCAAGAGCTACACGACGTACACAATGCATACCCACTTGCTCCGGAACGCATGAATGTTCCGAAGGAGTGGCTGTCAGATTATCAGAAAGGGCTTCTAAACTCGTCAACTGATGTTGAAAAGTTGGTTCCCAATCTCTGCGATAAAAAGCGCTATGTTGTGCACTACCGAAATTTACAACTCTACATCTCTTTACGTATGAAGCTGACAAAAATACATCGTGCAATTCGGTTCGATCAAAGCAAGTGTATGGAACCTTACATCAGAATGAATACAGAACTTCGCAAGAAGGCCAAGACCAGCTTTGAGAAGGACCTCTACAAAGTGAAGAACAACAGCGTCTTTGGTAAGACTATGGAAAATCTGGTAAGCGTGTAGATGTCAAACTCGTGAGAGCCCCTGAAGATGACAAGCTTCGCCTGTGGATAGCTAGTCCCGCGTTTGCAAGGCATGTGGTATTTAATGTTGATCTAGCCGCCCTACACATACACAAACGCCGGCTGATGCTTAATCGACCAGTCTACGTTGGGATGTGTGTCCTGGACCTGAGTAAACATCTGATGTACGACTTTTATTACAACAACCTGAAGGAACAATATGGGGAGCGGTGCAATCTTCTTAATATGGATACGGATAGTCTTCTACTTGAAATCCAAACCGAGGATGTGTATGCTGATAGAGTTCTGAGTCACATTTCTATGACACAAGTGATTATCCGACAGACCACCCGCTCCACAACACCACGAACAAAAAGGTGCTTGGCAAAATAAAAGACGAATGTGCTGGAGTACCCATTAGCGAGTATGTAGGACTTCGACCCAAAATGTATTCTATCCTGAAGGAAGATGGTGGTGAGATCCGAAAAGCAAAAGGCGTTAAAAAGTATATTGTGAGAAAAGATTGACGACATCAGCAGTACAGAGAAGCACTGTATGACAGCAAGACATTTCGTCATGGTATGAATCTATTGTGAAGCGAACACCACATTATATATAGCATGCGAATGAATAAAATTTCCTTGTCACCTTTAATTGATACCAAGCGCTGGGTTGTGAGTGGATCACCCACCACTATGGCCTTTGGCTACAGGGGTTAAGCATACAAACTAAATAAATATATATATATATATATATATATATATATATATATATATATATACATATATATATTTATATATATGTATATATATATATATAAAATAAATTATAAAAACAAAATATTTTTCTATATATTGTCCCAGAACCGCAAGTGTCCCAGAACCGCAAGTGTCCCAGAACCGCAAGTGTCCCAGAACCGCAAGTGTCCCAGAACCGCAAGTGTCCCAGAACCGCAAGTGTCCCAGAACCGCAAGTGTCCCAGAACCGCAAGTGTCCCAGAACCCAGCAAGTGTCCCAGAACCGCAAGTGTCCCAGAACCGCAAGTGTCCCAGAACCGCAAGTGTCCCAGAACCGCAAGTGTCCCAGAACCGCAAGTGTCCCAGAACCCAAGTGTCCCAGAACCGCAAGTGTCCCAGAACCGCAAGTGTCCCAGAACCGCAAGTGTCCCAGAACTGCAAGTGTCCCAGAAACCGCAAGTGTCCCCAGAACCGCAAGTGTCCCAGAACCGTGTCAAGTGTCCCAGAACCGCAAGTGTCCCAGAACCGCAAACCGCAAGTGTCCCAGAACCACAACCCAGAACCGCAAGTGTCCCAGAACCGCAAGTGTCCCAGAACCACAAGTGTCCCAGAACCGCAAGTGTCCCAGAACCGCAAGTGTCCCAGAACCGCAAGTGTCCCAGAACCGCAAGTGTCCCAGAACCGCAAGTGTCCCAGAACCGCAAGTGTCCCAGAACCGCAAGTGTCCCAGAACCATAAGTGTCCCAGAACCGCAAGTGTCCCAGAACCGCAAGTGTCCCAGAACTGCAAGTGTCCCAGAACCGCAAGTGTCCCAGCAAGTGTCCCAGAACCGCAAGTGTCCCAGAACCGCAAGTGTCCCAGAACCTGCAAGTGTCCCAGAACCGTGTCCCAGAACCGCAAGTGTCCCAGAACCGCAAGTGTCCCAGAACCGCAAGTGTCCCAGAACCGCAAGTGTCCCAGAACCGCAAGTGTCCCAGAACCGCAAGTGTCCCAGAACCGCAAGTGTCCCAGAACCGCAAGTGTCCCAGAACCGCAAGTGTCCCAGAACCACAAGTGTCCCAGAACCGCAAGTGTCCCAGAACCGCAAGTGTCCCAGAACCGCAAGTGTCCCAGAACCGCAAGTGTCCCAGAACCGCAAGTGTCCCAGAACCGCAAGTGTCCCAGAACCGCAAGTGTCCCAGAACCGCAAGTGTCCCAGAACCGCAAGTGTCCCAGAACCGCAAGTGTCCCAGAACCGCAAGTGTCCCAGAACCGCAAGTGTCCCAGGAACCGCAAGTGTCCCAGAACCGCAAGTGTCCCAGAACCGCAAGTGTCCCAGAACCGTCCCAGAACCGCAAGTGTCCCAGAACCGCAAGTGTCCCAGAACCGCAAGTGTCCCAGAACCGCAAGTGTCCCAGAACCGCAAGTGTCCCAGAACCGCAAGTGTCCCAGAACCGCAAGTGTCCCAGAACCGCAAGTGTCCCAGAACCGCAAGTGTCCCAGAACCGCAAGTGTCCCAGAACCGCAAGTGTCCCAGAACCGCAAGTGTCCCAGAACCGCAAGTGTCCCAGAACCGCAAGTGTCCCAGAACCGCAAGTGTCCCAGAACCGCAAGTGTCCCAGAACCGCAAGTGTCCCAGAACCGCAAGTGTCCCAGAACCGCAAGTGTCCCAGAACCGCAAGTGTCCCAGAACCAAAGTGTCCCAGAACCGCAAGTGTCCCAGAACCGCAAGTGTCCCAGAACCGCAAGTGTCCCAGAACCGCAAGTGTCCCAGAACCGCAAGTGTCCCAGAACCGCAAGTGTCCCAGAACCGCAAGTGTCCCAGAACCGCAAGTGTCCCAGAACCGCAAGTGTCCCAGAACCGCAAGTGTCCCAGAACCGCAAGTGTCCCAGAACCGCAAGTGTCCCAGAACCGCAAGTGTCCCAGAACCGCAAGTGTCCCAGAACCGCAAGTGTCCCAGAACCGCAAGTGTCCCAGAACCGCAAGTGTCCCAGAACCACAAGTGTCCCAGAACCGCAAGTGTCCCAGAACCACAAGTGTCCCAGACCGCAAGTGTCCCAGAACCGCAAGTGTCCCAGAACCGCAAGTGTCCCAGAACCGCAAGTGTCCCAGAACCGCAAGTGTCCCAGAACCGCAAGTGTCCCAGAACCGCAAGTGTCCCAGAACCGCAAGTGTCCCAGAACCGCAAGTGTCCCAGACGCAAAAACGACCGAAAAAGTTTTCCAGAATCAGCCTTTTGTATACTACTTAGGCCAAAGGCAGAGTCAAAACTCCTATACCTACAGTGTTACAAAATCGTAAAACTTTTTTAAGTCACCCACCAATGTTGGTTCCAAGTGAGGGCAGTAGAGAGTCAAGCATTTCAAAATTAGAACATACCAAAGAAATGTGTAAATTAAACATTTTAAAGAAATTGTTGATTAAAATTTTTTTACACAAGATTGAATTTTGACGTCACTTTTGTGCACTTTTAGTTCAATAAACCAATAATTTTATAAGTCATCAATATAACAAATTTGATTTTGACGTCATCCATGGATCAAGTGCGGGGAAAAAATGACAAACATGCACATAGTGCAGATACTTTTCGCGATACCGGTACGGTACAGTACGATGCCAATGTGTTTATTACTCATTGTTTTACGCCTGAACATGGTAGATTGAAAGGTTAAAACATTTTAAAGGAATTACTGCCTAACGTTATCGAAGTCGTTATGCATTACGCCTAGGGCCTGCTTGGTGAAAGTCGGCCAACAGCATAGGCCTATTTAACGAATAATGTTAGCGATGGGCCGGCCCTAGCCAACTATACACCCCCGGTTCCTACGGGTAGTATGAAAAAGGTTGAAGAATTCAAGTTGCCAACTTAACCTATTCAAATTCAGACCTAGCCGTTAGGCCTACAAAAAGGTTACATTCTTATTAGTTATGGATTCGTATCATTTACCATCGTTTGGCCTTAATTTCTTTAACTTTAACCCGTTTTTGTATGCTGACATTGTAGGATTACTGTTGTTTACTAGTCTGCGGCCTCACGAACGCCTCCAGTAATGTCAAAAAGTGTATAGTAAGATACGACTAATAGCTACATTTTTGCAAAACTACATTCAAGTTAGAACTTGATTAACATTAACAAGAATTTAGGCCATAATTTGCTTTAAATTAGCTGCCCAAGCCTACATGATTTGCTTAGTAATTTGTTGTGTATACTGCTTGAATTTAAACAAAACTTGGCAAAGAATTTATGGATACTGGAAATGAAATAACCCATATTTGGATACTTGTGAAGGGAACATTATTGATGCCAAACATAAGGTGAAGGCAAATAACTCACACACTAGCTCTATGACACATGCAATTATTGTTACAGTTGGGCTCATTTTGTCAGGAAAAGCTATTAACTCTTATTATCAGTTTATGTGTTTCAAACCAATGAATTGGTAGTTTGCCATACCCATCTCAAACCTATTAACTTTGTGGTGTTGAAGGGAACACACTAAACAGTTAAATAATTCAATTGTGTGTAGGGTAAAGAAAGAATAATTTGTAAATAATACAGGAAATATACATCAATTAACTTATATTACTGGTAATTCAGGTTTTTAAAAACAGATCAACACATATTATTCTGCCATTAACTTCTAAAAATCATTCCTATACATTTTCATGTACATTTATGATAGAGGAATTGGGACTTCATTGTGGAGGTAACAAATTTACAAGCTTTGACATCACAATTTTGATTTTCTGCAATCATCACCTGTATAAATTTAACTTTAAAAACTGATAATCAACTTTACAAACATTCCTGACAGTTTCCTTATGAGACATCTTCTGTGGATGAACATACTGCCATAAGTCCTCCACTGTACTTATCACTACAGCTTTAGCTGATATCAGCAAACTTTGTGAAGTGATGTTGATGTAGGTATAGATATACCACTGTATGTTATTATTTCACAATATGAGTTTTTAAGAAAGAAACAGAAATCAACAAAATCTGAGCTTCTTCCTATGCAGTCTAACAACTATAGATCCCCATGGTTGTAAAGTGTGGCCTATTCAACTGAGTTAAGCCTAGTAAAAGACTGATTTTTCATGTCTGTTTACTGCAAATAAAAGCCAGGTCTGCTGGTTTTCATGTTGAATTTTCACTTGGGGTTTGTTCCTTTTGTTGGTTAGGCAGACAAAATTTTATGTATAAAAAGGGTACACTAAAATTATCATGTCATATCCTCATAATCTGATAATAGTACATTCCACTACCAAGAAAAATCATTATACATGAGCCTGGAGTCAGAAAACATTTGGGCAGGGTATTGTGTACTACAAAATGATATACAGGTATTCAGCTTACTAATATCTGGTACAAATTGAATTTACATTGCAAAAAATATTTGTACTCTGTAGTACAGTCAATGATTTTTAACAATCATACAACATAAAAGTTGGAATACTATTGCACTGTAATAATTTGTTCATTGGATACCAAAGCAAAAACAAATGAGAGCAGAACTAAAGATTGCCTTTCAATGAGAAGAGAAATTGCATGAAACAACATTTTCAAGTGGAACTTTTATCTTCCCAACTTGAGAGCTTGAGAAACTTTTGCAAACAAATTGAAAGCAACTTTAATAAGTAATACACAGAATAACAAATGCAAGCTGCAATACAACATATAGGCCTATTCAAAGAGTTTTATGATTATCTTTTAATTTAAACTTTATGAATTTAGGGCTTGCAATTGTTGGTAAATGATTTTAAACAGAAAAATGTGAATGAAACTGAAAACTTAAGTTCATTAAAATAGAAATAAAAGTAATATAAGTGACGAATTTGATCTACTGTATCTCTACTTATCTAAACAAGTTGGCACTTAACTTACTTTGTTTTATACACACCTATCTGCCATTTGGTCAGTCTGTTTAGACTTTTTTTGATGGGTGTTTTGTTGATAACCAACTTTAAAACTGATTAGACCTAGGCCTATATAAGTCTTATGCCAACCCACCCTAGCTAACAATTGTATTACTGTATCTCAAGCATGGCCTTTTTTATCATGACAGACATTTACAAGTCAATACCATGGTAAGGTACATAGCCCTAACGTTATGCTACCAAATTGCAAGTGGTTTCAAACAATGTAGGCCTAACTTACACTAAAGTTACTGTAGCCTGGCTAGGCAACACAATGACCCAAGATAACCCCGGCAATGCTTTTTGAAAGCAGTAAATCGCAACATGTCTGAATAAAATAAGATTTGTTAAGCAACTTATCCTTGTTCCTAAATAAAACTAAAATTATTGCCTATATTTGTCAGCGTTTACGTCGGTCAATTAAGCTTAAACCAACGGTGTACATACGGCGTTAGCTAGCTTCAGACTGTTCAACAACAAGTGGCACAATTAAGATAGCACATTATTTTAGGTTTACCGAAATTGTTCAAGACATGTACTAGTTTTAATCATTTGATCCCTCATCAGAAAGGTTGTTCGCGTAGTATTTTTCTTAAAATATGCTTATTAGTTAGGCCTAAGCTAATGTAGTAGGTGCGATAAATGCCTGTCGCTGCGCTAAAGTATTGTCGTCCTGCATGTACTGTAAAAAGAAATCGTTGTTTTTGTGTTCTTGTTAGAGATAAAATCAACGTTATTGGTTAGAATGACAAGTTATGATTAAAACTAATATAATAAATATAATCAATTTTTTGAAAATAATGAATTTCAATTATTATTTTTAGGTTTAAATTTGCAGTTTGCCTATTTTTTTTTTTTTTTGATTGACTCCCAATTTTCAATGAACCGACATATCTACTGCCCTCACTTGGGACCAACATGGGTGGAGGACGAACTGAAAAGTATTACGCAATGAGGTATAGGAGTTTCGTCTCGGTTTTCGGTCTATACGTAGTATTGGGTGAATGACGTCACGCTCTCTGGCACTGTGTTCCTATCGTTTTTATGGCAACCTATAAAGATATATCTTTATATATATATATATATGTATATATATATATATATATATATATATATATATATATATATATATATATATATATATATATATATATATATATATATAATCTCTTTTATGTATATATATATATATATATATATATATATATATATATATACATATATATATATATATATATATATATATATATATATATATATATATATATATATATATATATATATATATATATATATATGTATATATATATATATATATATATATATATATATGTATATATATATATATATATATATATATATATATATATATATATATATATATATATATATATATATATATATATATATATATATATATATATATATATATATATATATATATATATATATATATATATATATATATATATATATATATATATATATATATATATATATATATATATATATATATATATACATATATACATATATCTTTATATATATGTATACTGGTAAGCAATAAGCATATAGGTTGCCATAACGCTAGAACCCTGTGGTTTTAGAGTGCCATCGCATCATCTTCGATATAATATCAGCTCAATTTAGAAATGACGTCAGCAGCTGGCGAGAGGAGTTTCACTGAAAAAGCTTGGTGTGAAAAGCAGACTCTTTGAAAAGAACCAGGCATATGCCCCCTTCATTTAGTTTTTAAATGTCAGTTTTGTTGTGAGAGAGAAAGAAGTTGCAAATTTCTTTTCCATTTCCTAAGTTAAAGAATACTTTATCGAAGTTGTTCAACACAGACTAGAAGCACGTAAGCATACAAGATACCTATTACGCGAAAAACGGCCTACGCCTAGGCTAACCTTGGGCGGTACCACGAAAATTTGGTACCGGTACTTTTGTTAAGACAGTCCTGGTGCTTTTTATAGTAGCATGGGGGAACCTAATTTCGTGCACTTAAGAGGCGCACTTTGACTTTTGCTTTTATCTATTAGGAAAACTTGAAGTATCTTTAAAACAGTATGCAAAATGTTGTTTTCACACAGTTAACGTATATAAAATATTGAAGATAAAAAATCACTCTTCCGAGTCTTTACAAGGTGGGCATAAGATTTATACAAGCAATCGCACTAAAACACGTTCTGATTCAATAGCTTACTTTTAGTGATATCTGGTGAAAAGAATCTACCTATACCTTTCATTTGTTTCTTTAATCTCTTTTCTTTTTTTGTACATTAACACTCACATATTATTCATTTGAATAAGAAAAGTAAGAAAATATAAGATTTTCACAACCTGTCGTGGGACGAAAATGAACTTTTGTAACGTCATAGCCTTAAGTTAAAGTTTAAGCTCTTAAATATCCATCAGTTTTGAACCCGATGTGACCTTTTTTAAAACATTTTTTATAGCTTAGACCATCATTTCATAATAAAACGTACTTAACATCAGTGATAGCAGATGGATGTGTGTGTTCGAGTGAGAAGGAAAAATTGCTGTTTTTATTGGCCCAACTGGACCAGTAATTTTTAAAAGGAAAATGTCTTTTAGGATGTGAGTTATATTGCATTTTAAGTAAGAAATATTTGTCTCCCTTACCCTAGAAAGCATCATTTTAATGATTTTGAATGCAAATTTCAGCTCGTATGTCGGATTGTTCGAAATTGGTTGCTAAACTAGGTGGAATCGAACATATTATGTAGTTCACGAAATTAGGGGGTGCACAAATTAGGTTCAGTTTACTATACTGGTTCTTCTTGTGTGTGTAAAAAGGTAAAAAATCTATTACTGTGTGCTGGGTATATTTGCCATAGTACACTGTATGGGGCCTATTACACTAACATGTAACATTTATGGACACATGTATACAATACACTGATAACATTATAAATGATTGCGGAGGGAAATATTTATTAATACCTCTGTCGGGATTGATAAAAACTTAACTTTCCCGGTTTTTTAAAAGAAATTTAATTGAATAAATGTCAAAAAATTATGTTTTTGTCTTCTTATTTTGATTATACTAAAAACAAGTTATTCTAACAAAATTTAAGTAAATTTCAGCATTTGGCAAGCACACATGAAGATAGTTATCACTTGGTCATTCATAACTAACTTCGAACTCACGCCCCAGGACAAATGATTTACATGGCATGAAATACTTTCCAAAATTAAAAAACCTCCAGTCAATAGTAAAAGGTAAAAATGGAGTTCCATCTTCATTTTGTTACAGCAATATTGCTACAAGGGCTGTGTAAAACCACAAGTTTACATTTTAAAATTTCCGCGATCAAAAAAACATGACAAATTTTGCAAGCTCTGAACATATGCACATGAATGGTTGCAAGGCCTTAATAATGCAATGTACAACACAACGTTACATAATCATTGTGATGTACAATGTACGTATCGGTCATATAGTTAGAGCAGTGTGTTAGCTGGGCCTTGTATGGTAAAAATTGGGCGTGACTGAAATATTTTGATTGAGAAAAACTTTTTTGTGACAGGTTGCCAGATTGCAAAATAATGGACTGATTTGCGCAGTACGTAATTTGCGTAGGGCCAGGTATGGTCTGCACTAGCGGCAGGTGGGAAATCCCAATTTCTTTCAATGTATATGAATTACTGATAGTAGTTTGATTATGTGTGTGAGATTGTTAGCAGCTTTGGGAATAATTATGGAGGGTTTTTATCTGTGGTGTTTTGATAAATGGATTATATACAAGCCTTTTGCGAGGTAAATATAATGTGATTTACATGACTTAGGTATTGAAAGCATGATTTGGGTTAATAGCATTTATATTTTAGAGTTGCCAACGGTACTTTTTGGCAGTACCGGTAGTAGTAACAAACTTTTTAACTTCCGGTATCTGCGAGTACCGGTACTTCAGTTCCGATGCTTATGTGAGTACCGGCATACCGCCCAAGCCTACTAGTTATGGAATCATTTACCATCGTTTGGCCATATTTTCTTTCACTTTAAACCCATTTCTGTATGCTGACATTGTGTGATTGCTGTTGTTTACTGATCTGCGACCTCACAAAGTACATGCCACCACTATGTCAAAAAGTGTATTGTGGGATATGACTAATAACACTGTAGCTAGGCCTAGGCTATAGTATGTGGACCAGTTCCAAGGATTTTTTTTTATCTCATAATTCCTTAATTGTCCTATATTTTTTAGATTATTAGATTTTAGGATTGCAAAACAATTGGCAATTACATTTTCCATGTACAAATTTTGTATATTCAAGGCTATTTATATTATTTTCTTTCAATCTTGACCAAAAGAGTGCCAAAATTTCATTTGATCACCAAAATGTTTGCATAACTTGTAGGCTTTGTAGGTAGGGCTTAACATGTATTTCTCAAGTAAGTCAATTTGCCCTTAATGACTTAATGTAAGACTAGAATAATGGTGTATGTAACATCAAATTCCATCATTCTCTATGAGCACTACATAACAATCCATTTTACACATTTTGGAACTTAAATTTTTATTGAAACTAGTCTCAAGATCGCAATTTTTAAACTTACAATAAAATCTTGACACAATATCAAAATTAAATCAAAATTACACTGTCAGACAGAAAACATACTTGCCGTTCTTTCTGTTATAAAGAAAAACTATAAGCAAAGAACAGATATTTGATATTTTCCAAGTTTCTGAGTAGTTATGAGTAAACAGACAACATGGAAGTATGGCTAGAAAAATCACCCTCCTAAATAGTATTACAATTTCTTAAAAAGTTAAATGAAAACAATATTGATGCTTGTTATAGGTGGAAAGTAATGAATTTTACAAATTTTCGGTGGCATCAGTAATTTTTCTATGAACAGAAATTTTGTGAGCATTTTGTGAACTGGTGCATTCTTTATTAAACACCTCAGGACTACAAAGGTCAATTTTTGCAATAAAGATGAACAACTGGAAATAATCCCTTACATTCCCTGCTAAAAAGAATGTATATAAACACTCTTTCTTCCCTCACACACTAAAGTGGAATGATAAATTGTTCACCTCAACTCAAAGCTAAACTTACTAACACCTGTATTGCTAACTAGTTTTTTTATATTATTTTTTTACTTGTAAAGGATTTTTTGCCGACTAAACTTGCAGATTCAGATACTGGGTGTGAGAACGGACAATACACTTGTAATGTTGAAAACCACTCAGACACAAGCATGTGAGCTTCAGCTATTTAGCTGATTTCAGCTATTTTCCAAGCTAATTTCACCTATTTTCTACATAATTGACAATACTTAGCTATTTTGATGAGAAAATTGATCAATTTCAGCATGTGAGACTTCAGCTATTTAGCCGATTGCAGCTATTTTCCAAGCTAATTTTACCTATTTTCTGCATAATTGACTACAATTATTTTGATGAGAAAATTGATAAATTTTCAGCTACTTTTATAAATCATCACTCATATGTCTCAAGAGACAACAACAAAATAACTTAATCATGAAATGAAAATCCTTCTCAAAACTGACAAAAGTACTTACGAATACGAGCTATGATTTTGATTTTATTAGTGTCTTAAAACTTTAAAGTATCTTTGAAACTAAGTTATAAATGAAATGATTAACACTTTGTACCTAAAAAACATCTAAATTATGGAAGAAATGACTTTATACTTCCCTCACTTTCGGAAATGTATACACAATTAGTGCATGTATCACCTGGCAACTGCTATTTTGAAAATATTTGTTAGCAAATGCGTGCAGTGTTCGATTTAATGCTATATGCACGTTGACTTCACCGACGCTCTATTGTTCTACAACTTTTCAACTAATTAGATACATTCACCTAAGGCACTGTTCCCAAAATAAGTCAGTAGCGAAAGCTTTCTCTCAAAACGCAACTTTTCACAGTTTTCTTCATTTTGCTCATGCTCAAAACGTAAGTGAACGGCTCAATCTAGTATTATTGAATATTTATTGATTAGTATTACGTAAAAGTGTTCCATAACGAAAAAAGGCATTGACAAAAGTTCACTTGAGATCATTGCAGAAAGGCCTAGTTATTCTAGCGCGTAGTCTAAATTCTTCTATGCTTCTATGATAAGCCAATGCAGCAGTTTCAACATTATAATGTAAATAGCATTTTCTGACTGTGTATAGCAGCCATGACATCAGCGTTTAACAAATCGCACAAAAAACTTCACTTCCCCGCCGGGCAGACACATGCGCAGAAATGCTTGCCCGGAAGCAAACTCCACTTGCCCGACAATAATCACGATATTGGAGGAGGCGATGCATGTTAGAGTAGAATATTTCTTGCGGCAATATTTACTGAGAATGCTGTACAAATAATAAAAGACTCTTACACTTACCAAAAAAACAGTGGAAATTGTAATCCATATATCCTCTACAAATTTAAAGCAATAACAGGCTCCATAAATCCCCAAAAAAAAACATGAACAAAAAAACTTCAATAAACTTCTGTGTAAATAAGTGGCGTGACAAAGACAGGTCAAGTTTGCCATGTAACAGTGCAGTATATACAGTATTACGGTATGCCCTGTACGATACTGTAAGTGTAATGACATGGAACAGGTATTGGACCCATTGCGTGTGGTGCATTAACACAGCAGAACAGACCTCGGCAAGAAACAGTGACTGGATATAAATATGCATAAGATTTTTTTACGCGAGATATAAATGGTTGAAAGGAGCAAGCCTCGCTAGCAAAACAGCATGCATTGCGCACATGTTCAAGTAGGGCCTGGATCATATATATCTGTACTGTACATTATATGTTTTGTGTGTGTGTGTGTGTGTGTGATATATGTTTAAGTCTGACATGTACGGGTTCATGTATGATGTTGTTATGGCGAGGTTTAAGATATTGATATATTTTGGCTTCCAATTAAATGGAATATATATATATATATATATATATATATATATGTCTGATTTATATATATATATATATGTATATATATATATATATATCTGATTTAACTTTTTTCTGGGCATTTCCATCATTATATTGTAGTAAGTATAATCTGTGTAATGAATTGAATTTTTAAAGAGAAATCACTCTATTAGTTTGAATCAATTTATGGTTGCCCGGAGGTTATATCAACTTGTTAATCAACTTGCCTGGACATAAATATTAGTTGCCCTGGTCATCCAGACTGGCGATTTGTCGAACGCTGAGCCTTGTAGTGGCTATAGCATGTACTACGGTCAGATGTTATCTGACTAAGGCTAGTACTCCCTGCGGGTATCGTCGGACTGATGCCAGCCATGTTAGTATGGCTGCCATTAGTAATGGCTGGCCATGTCAACCGTACTGAGGGATGTGTATAATAATTAGGCCTAGGCCCCTTCTTGGTTTCTGTAATTTTGTTGGAGTTTGATGACAACCCAACAGTGGTTCAACTTCAAGATGTTCAGAACCATTTTATTAACTGTATTTGACATGATGTAAATGACTCAATGTTCATTGAATCTGTCGACAAAGTCAAACTTTAAGTACAAGTTGAACCAATTTATGCAAATTATGCTGCAGGCCTGTAAAGAATATGGTATGCCACGAAATATGACTACTCCCATGAAAGCAGTGTCAGCACCATGTTGTGGATGGGAATCTGTGCAACACAGACAGACCTGCGAACTAGTACGATTTTGCCGTATTTATTACGGGAAAATTTTGAGAATACGATTGTACATTTTTTGGCACCAGAGTACGATTTATTTATTTTTATTTTTATTATTATTATAATATTTTTTATTTTATTTATTATTATTATTTTTTTAATATTTTTTTTTACTCATACTTTTTATGCTCGGTTGGCGTTCATGACCTCTTGAAAGATTTTTGCCGACTTAATTGATTCAGATTCAGATTCATTTGCGGCTGCCGCCAAAAAGTGTAGACTACATGTTAATTAGGCAATAAGGTAACCTACCTTAAGCTAGGGCATCCGTGATTGGTGCATGGGATGTAAACAACAATTTTTCGTCAGAGTGTAGCCAATCAGAACGTTGCATACGAGAGATGAATGATTGTCACGGTGCCTATATACAAGCGAAACATGTGATCCGTTAACTAACGTTACATGTGTTAATTGTAATACATGCAGTTTTAACAGTGTTTCAAGCATGTTGTAATTTGTATTAAGCGGTAATTTTGTGAGTGATATTAATGTTTAAATATGGCTTTGATAATGGTTTTTTTTTTTCAGCCACAGTAAACCTTTGTTTTGTACATTTTGTCTGAGGAGTACAGTGTTTTTTTTTATATCAAAAATACAACTTTTGTAGTTCCAGAATACAGTTTGGTGATCCTTAAAGTTGGCAGGTCTGCACAGAAGAGCAATCTCCAATGTCAAATGATGTACCAGCTCCCCTTCAGTTTATGTGGAGGTCTGTCCTCCCTTACATGAAATTATTTTGAGAAATTGAATTCATCTATGGAGATAGGTGGCTCAGCATAGTTGGTTGAGCATACGAATAAAAAGCTGGAGGTCGCAGGTTCGAGTCAAACGACGATGTAACTAATCCAAGGTTTTTACACTGATATGCATTTAATATGTACGCTGACAGCAAGCAGAGGTTGATCATCTGCATACAACCTTCTCCCCACACAGCCTTTGGGAAAAGTGGCCAATGGCACTCACCTTTTATAGGATGAGGATGTTTAATGTTGGTCCTGACGGTAGGGTTCCTCACCTCCCTACCTAGCTCTCTGATTACTTCTCAACAAGAGCAGAGGGAAAACCTGGTGTTCATCCACTTCCAATTCTGGTCCATTGCGATCATAGCCAATGTGGTGGCGTCTGCAATGTATCTAGCCAGATCCGTCTTTCAAGAAAGATTTCACACCAGGACTGGGCAAAGACAGAATTTTGCAACAGTTTAAGCTGAAATCGAGAAAGCTGTCAGTAGAGCAGTATGATATGTCAAAGAATTACTGACATGAATAAACAACATTGGCTAAAATGAAAGAAAACAGATTAAAAAATAAATAAAAATGAAGTGCTTTATGTAAATAGGTGCACAGGTCTATGTGTTGGCACATGTAACTCTTTTGTTGTTAAAATTCGCTACTAAAACAGTTTAAAAGACTGCAACTGAATCTCTTTGTTGAATTTTCATAGAACTTATATGTAGTGTATAACCCAAATCAAATCAAATCATAAAAAGACATGAATATAACAAAAAAACATATTAAAAATTGTACACCTTCACCCCACACTTGCACGCTCCGATGTAAGTTGGCAAAAAGAACAAAAAATTGGCCCAGTACATGCCTCTCAGGCTCTTACTTCGATGGTTCACTTAATTACCAAACATGTTCGTGATACATCATGATGAACGTAATAGTCACGCGATCATGTCGTCTGCTAGATCTGCAAATCATTTTTTTTTTTTTTGCATTCATCATAAAAGAAGTAACGTTAGTGATATTAACAATTTGTGTCGTAAGTGGGTTGTCTGGAAAAATGTTGTGATATATTGGTATATCGCGATATTTTTCTCCACGATAATCGATACGTAAAATAGAGCCATTTCGTGACAGCACTGAAGCAAACCAACAGAAAAAGCAGAAAACGTATAAATACCTTTTCTTCTGTTTTGATTTTTTTTTCTGTATTTTTTTTTTATAGTGGTGATATTAGTTTGGGCTTTTAATGAGGTAACTAACCCTTCTTAGCCCATCATCTTGTTATGTTATGTTAAAATAAAGATGCTTAAGTGTAAGTTTACATTATGCTAAAATGAAGATGCTTAAGTGTAAGTTTACATTATGCTAAAATGAAGATGCTTAAGTGTAAGTTAACATTATGCTAAAATGAAGATGCTTAAGTGTAAGTTTACACTCTGCTAAAATGAAGATGCTAAAGTGTAAGTTTACATTATGCTAAAATGAAGATGCTTAAGTGTAAGTTTACATTATGCTAAAATGAAGATGCTTAAGTGTAAGTTTACATTATGCTAAAATGAAGATGCTTGAGTGTAAGTTTACATTATGCTAAAATGAAGATGCTCAAGTGTAAATTTACATTATGCTAAAATGAAGATGCTTGTGTAAGTTTACATTATGCTAAAATGAAGATGCTTAAGTGTAAATTTACATTATGCTAAAATGAAGGTGCTTAAGTGTAAGTTTACATTGTGCTAGAATGAAGATGCTTGAGTGTAAGTTTACATAGCATAGATCAAGTTACAAAATATTGTATTATAATAATTGTTTGTTTTTTATTGTTTGTCTAGGTATGAGGAGACACAATGGTGGGCCATGATCCATCCCTTGAGCCCACAGTAAGGGTACGTGCACTAGCGGAAGCGGGAGCAAAGGTAGAGGTTCAGGGCAATGTCCCTATCAGGCGATACTTTAGGTCAGGTCAGGAGATGATCAAAATGGTAAGGTCTGAAAAATACATATTATTTGATGTTCAGGGATAGGTATTTAAAGATAGATGGTATTATTATTTAGAAAATGGGGAAACTGTGGGAATGTTTTTTTTGTTGGGCTCCGATCTTTGCTGCTGAGCAGGTTATGCATGAGTAACTGCAGAATTCAATGCAATTTGAGACATCCCTTGAGTGTGCGGGACCCAAAGTGACTTAGAAATAAGAACTTTTAATGATGGTTTTTAAATTTATGTTCATGGTGTTACATATATTTCATTTGGTTAATTATTGATTATTTTCACGTGGTAGTAGTCAATGTTTCTGTGTTTCTTATGGAGCATATGGGATGTCATGTGGGACATGGGGTGGGATGCCATGTGGGACATGGGGTGGGATGCAAGGTGGAACAGGGTGGAATGCCATGTAGGATATATGGTGGAATGCCATGCGGGACAGGGTGGAATGCCATGGAATGTCATTTGGGACATTAAAAGTCATTTGGGACATGGGGTGGGATGCCACGAGTAACACAGAGTGTGACATAGGTTGGGATGCCATGTGTGACATAAGGTAGGAGGCTATGTGCGACATAGGGTAGGAGGCCATGGGGACATGGTATGTGATGCCATGTGGGACATAAAGTAGGATGTCATTGGGACATGGGGTGGGCTACCATGTGTAACATATGGTGGGACCCAATGTGAGACATAAGGTGGAATGCCATGTGGGACATCGGATGGGAATTACAATTGTTTTCCTGGTTAGGATCATTTCCATGAAAAGCTGTGAAACATATTTCTTTATAGATGTTAAACGCATTTACCTGGTAAGAAATTCTAGTAAATTAGCACATTTTACTTAACAGATAATTATTTTTACTTTTAGGCAAATGTTTACTATGAGGAAAGTGATTGGGAAAGAGCGTTCCTCCTCTACAATAAATATATTACGTAAGTACTTCTTCTTTGTAAATTTTTTTTCATCAGTATGTGGATTATTTTGGTGAAAAGAATCCATTTGAAGAACAAACACACAAAAGGATATTGCACACTTTTTAGCCAAACGGCATATTTTGAAAAGCTTTTTTTTGGAGATTAGAAAATATTCATTTTCAAGTTCGATCTATTCGACTTAAACTTATATATAGATGTAAAGTTAAATCCCATCAACCATCAAGGGCTTATAGAGCTGGTGCTTATACCCAGATTCCATGGTGCTAAACAGATAAGAGGACTTAACTCCCCTGGATGGGACACCAGTCCATCGCAGGTTAATTTCCCAGCTGGAGCTGAGTGAATTGGAGCAAATGGAATAAAGTGTCTTGCTCAAGGACACAGCACAGTGCCCTGCCAGAGATTCGATCCTGGTACCTTTTGAGTATTATGCTGCAAAGCTCGTCACAAGAAGCAACCGTTTCACTCCATCCCTTTATCTACTGCAAAATCTTCATTGGCTACCTGTCTCATATAGAATAATATTTAAAATTTCAATCCTCATTTTTAAATCTCTTTATAACATGGCCCCGCTATATCTGACCGAAATGTTTCGTTATAAACAAATCGCCTTTGTTCTCAAAACCATCTCATCCTTTATGTTTCAAAAAGTAAACTTACCTATGGCGATCGCTCTCTGCAAATATTTGGCCCAAAACTTTGGAATGACTTACCTCTTTCAATCAAATCTGCTCAATTCCTTAAACAATTTCACACCTTGCTTAAGACTCACTTATTTATTGTGCTTTCAAGTCCTCTTTATAATTTTCTTGTTCTTTGTTTTCTTTATATTTTATGCTTTTCTATTGTACACATTTGTATTTATTTTCTTTATATTCATATTTTGTAAGGCGCATTAGAATAAGTTATTTAGATAATGCGCCATATAAGTGTAATATACTCAAACTTAAGAGTATAACCCCTAACCACAGCAGACCCCTAGATTAATTCAAAATAAGGCAGGATGCTAGACTTGTTGAGGGGCACAATAATGCAAAAGGGCAAAGCACTGCGCCTTTTAGGCATGGAGTCCAGGGGCCCCTTTAAGGCTCAAGCACCTGGTGAAGAAGCTCTGGGATTTTAGCTATTCTGATTGATAAGAACCAGTCATTAGCCAAACAGGATGATTGCTTACTATGCTGTAAGGTATTTCATTATATGAGGTTAAGTAAGATTATAGTGTTAAAAAAAAAAATCTAAAAATATATATATATATATATTTTCACATTTTTCTGATGAGGGGCAGGGCGGACCCCAAGGGTGGGGGGGAGGGGTGTGGGGCAGGCCCATGGAGGGGAGGGGCAGGCCCACGGAGGGGCAAGGTGGCTTGCCCCTGTGAAATAGCAAAGCTAGGGGTCTGCACAGGGCTGAAGCACTCCCGTAAAATGCCTACAGAATAATAACAACCAGGAAATTATCAAACAAGTCATTCAAATTGTTTGAAATTGAGTTTTTAACTGTTACTTAGAAAATGTAGCTGTGTGCTGTCCTAAAAAGAAATGGGACAATAAAATCAGTTGAAATACCTATCTTTACAGCTTTTGTTTAGTCTCATGGGAATGATAGCAATGGCTGAATTTGAGACACAAAGTGTGATTTGTAGAATTACTTCAAGATGTAGGTCTTTTGTCTTGGTATGTGTTAAGAATTCTTGCTGGCTGTCACAAATGCTTTAAGAGGTATTGTTATCTTTGATATATATATTTAAACTTGATTCAGAATATAGATTTTCTTAAATAAATATATTCGGAGCTTGTTGATGAAACCCAAAATTCCTGCTGTTTTCTTCTTTAGAATATTTGTAGAAAAACTGCCTAAGCACCCAAATTACAAAAGTTCCAGAGCTGAAGATCTTAAAGCTTGTAGAAAGGTAATTATTGCCAGAAAATGTTTTTTTTCTTTCATATCCTTTCTCTCTCCTTTTTTGTCCCTTCCATTTTCTTTATTTAAAGCTTACAGGAATATTTCTGTGAACTTTCATCCATTTTCTTCATTTAAAGCTTACAGGAATATTTCTGTGAACTTTCATCCATTTTCTTTATTTAAAGTTTACAGGAATATTTCTGTGAACTTTCATCCATTTTCTTCATTTAAAGCTTACAGGAATATTTCTGTGAATTTTCATTTACATAACATGATATGATGGATTACTATTAACTACTTAACTGCGTACAACGAATATATCCGTCAACCCTTAACTTTACACTACTGTCTTATAATTTATGCACCAAACTACGTCACATAAAACCCAGGGAATCTCCGAAAAACAGTCCACTTTGCACAGCAAACATACTTCTTGCCTATTACCTTTACGCTAATTTGTAGGATGGACATATACATCTTTATACTTCATGTATTCATTGATCAAGTTACAAAATGACGTAAGATCTGTGGAATCACCGAAAGATTATTGGCTGTCTTGCGCTTTGTTTACAATCACTCACAAGTTTCTGTTACTTGTGTATGGGCCGCGTGGCTGTTATTTCTTGCGGAAGAAGGAAGGAGGTTATCTACGAGTGCAGGATCTGTGAGAAACTACTTTGTGATTACCTTGCTTTGAATTTTATCACACAAAGCTTGACTTTTCTACAAATGTGGAATAACTTTGGAAGGAAACTTTGTGAAAGCTGAGCAAAACTATACTATACTAATAAAAGTTACAAAAGGTTTTATTTACTTATATTTATTTTGAAGAAAACCAAGAAAAGATTATTTTATAACTTTTTTTTTGCAGTAAATATCTTTACAGTTTATTATTTTTCCAGTGTTAAAGTGAAATTTGGCAAAAAAAAAAAAAAAAATTCCAAAAATTAATCACGCAAAGAGGTAAAATGTACAATGTTTTAATTCCCAGTTAACTGGTTAAAGAAAGAAACTGGTGTAAAAGCCATCTTCATATCGTATTCCATTATGCTGTTATTTAAAAGATTTCTGCAGTGTTAAAAAGTGACCGGTGGAGTGTACAATGTGATGTCATATTTGCTCATTATGACAGCCCTATGTATTTTTTGAATTACAGTCCTTAAAAACAGCTTTCCCAAAAGCAGAAGAGACAAAGGTGAAAGTCAGAGAAAAATATGAGGCAGAATTTCTAGTATGGAGAAAAGAAGAGGTGATATTTCTTTATAATTGCTAGTGCTGTCATGATATATCGATTATCGCGATATTACGTTATTGCTTTTCCACGGTATCTGTGTAAACTTATATCATGATATGTCATTTTCACATGTAAATTGCATTATTGAAGCAAAGTTTGACATCATTTCAGCAACATTTTAATTGAATGAGTATTGGCAATTTGGCAGTAAATCTGATTATTTTATGCTTCCTGTCCTTAGATATTAAATTTTATGGGAAAAATTAAAGTTACATGTTGGAAACAATCAGTTTTCAAAAATTAGTAGTCATAACGTAACTATGGTGATATATCACAATATATTTGTCTACGATAATTGATATCTGGTTTACCCATATCATGAATTATTTCTAAGGTTTCGATATTCTAAGCAATTATTTTGTGACTTTGAAGGTCCGGGACAAATCAAAGTTTGGGAAATTATTTAATATATTGAAGAAATATGATGTATGAACAGAAAAACACCACAAAATGCTTCTGTTTTTCTTTATATTTCTTCCCTTAATTTCAAATCTTCAAAATGTTTAAACTGCCAAGAATACCATTACAAGAGTAACACAAAAATGTGCATATTTTCCCATATTTGCACAAAAAGCTGTAATATGGCCAAGTTTTAACCAATTTTGATTAATGTTTTTGCTAATGTTGCCTCTACCTGTCCAGTTACCTTTACAAACAACTGTTTATATTAGGAGAGTTTTTGTCAAATATCTAGTGACTGATATACCATCTAAAGAATTTTTTTCAGATGTTTTTAATTGGTAAAATCAATGGAATTTAGTTTTTAGTGAAGTGCATACACAATGTTAGGAAAGTGAGGGTGTGACATCACTGTATGCTTTATACACCTGTAATTTTCATGAAAACTCATGACATATTTGAAGCTTGATATCTTTTGACTGAAAACAATATTTGAAAAAAAACTTTGTCCATTATAAGTAATAAGTTTTAAAATATATAAAGCGCCAAACTATATGTGGATAATCACTGGCGTTGTACAAAAATAGTTTAATTAAAGTAAAATTACTAAAGAAGTTAAATCTCTCTCTCTCTCTCTATATATATATATATATATAAATATATATATATATATATATATTTATATGTATATATATATATATATATATATATATATATATATATATATATATATTTATATGTATATATATATATATATATATATATGTATATATATATATATATATGTATATATATATATATATATATTATATAATATATTTATACATACATACATACATACATATTTGTATATGTATATATATATATATATATGTATATCTATATATGTATATATATATATATATATATATATACATATATATATATATATATATATATATATATATGTTTATATATATATATATATATATATATATATTATACATATGTATATATATGTGTATATGTATATATACTAAAGCAAACAAAAATAATTAAAAAGTGTAAATAGAATAAAAGTTTTTAATTGATTTTTGAAAATATGTAAGAAGTTGGACGGTTTTATTTCAATGGGCAGCTATTCTATAAAGATGGCCCTCCTTTCGCAAAAGATCTATCCCTGTATGATTTATAATTAGTCCAAGGCACTGCTAGAAAAAATTGTTCATTTGATCGAAGATTGTTCTTTGTCGTTGTTTTCAAGGTAGCTCCTTATAATCCATTACCCATCAGGGTTCCAAAAATCAACCTGATGGCAACTTCGAACTCAAATTGTACCAAAAGTTTGGTTGTCCATGCAGACTCGGAAAAATTATTGTTGCACTGATCTGGTATTTGTTGTCCCAGGCAGCCGGACGAGTGATTTGGATCCCTGTTGCCTATCTGTCTTCTGTCATACAAGACTGACATTTCTGACCACTAAATTAATTAATTCATTTATTTATTTATTGAACCTTTAGAACAAACAACCATTTCCTATTAGTTTCCATAAACATTTAGATATTACCACTTGATATAACCTCCAAACCACATCATTGTTTCACGACCCGTATTTGCTGCCGCTTCCCCCTTTTCCCAACACCTTATCTGATTTCTTGCTTCAGTTCCTAACTCGGTTCTGAAATCTTATCTTATCATTTTGATTGAAGATTGATGGCTTGCCAATTTTTTTCTTAGAAACTAAGACAAGAAGAGGCGGCAAAGATATTGGACGAGCAGCAGAGGCAAGAGGAAGAGGAACGTCTTCAACGGGACAGAGAAGAAGCTATGGGTGAGGAAGAAAGAATGAGGCATCGTGAAGAAAGAGAGAGACAAGCCCTGGAGGAACAGCAGAGAATCTTTGAGGAGCAGAAAGAGGCGGTTCTTCATGAAAAACAGAGGGAGGAGGAGTTTAAGCGGGAGAGGCAGGAAGCCAACAGAAGGAGGCAGGAGGAGGAGGAAAGAGCAGCTGCGATGGGTGTGGTTAATGATATACCGCCTCCTTATTTTCCCAGTAATGAAATGGATTCAGGGGCAAAACGAGGCATCCTGAAGGATGGGTTTGTTTATTTTTTTAATTTCATTTGGGTTGGTAAACACCACTAACACGAAATATTTGAGATGATGTACTGGAGCTTTGTGGGCAAGCAGGTGGTGATATTTATTTCAAGTTTTTGAATATTTCTTTGATCATGCTTAAGCTTTGTGGATATGATGACAGTCAAGCATTTTGGACATACTTACATTAAGTTTTATGGCCATGCAGAAGCAATGTCAGCTCAAAATTTCTTCAAAATTGGTTACAAATTCATCATTTTACAGCATTTTGAATTTTCAGTACAGTATGTGCAAATTTGTGATATATTACGTCATGTATTTCAATTGTTAATTTTTCTAATGGGGGAGGGAGGGGTGGAATGTTTACCCTGTAAGATGTTTTTTTCACACTTCTGTTAAGGATGTATTTATTAACTTCATGAGTTATCCTCTCATATTTTTGTAGCCGCAAACCTCCAGTTGTAGACAGATCTTTAAAAGTAGATCGTTCTACAAAACCAGCTCACCTCGTAACTACACCAGGAGTGGCAGAAGGTCAATCACAAAACAAATATGGCATCTGTTCGGTCATTGTTCCTGAAGACACAACTCGCGTGTTCCTGAAGTTGGCAGAGAAGAACACGACTCATAACGTAGAAACTTGTGGAATCCTGGCGGGGAAATTGGTGAGTTGGTTGCACTGCCATTTCTTAAAGCCATTTTTAACCTGCGTCTGTAAATTTTAGTCTGTTTTATTAGGAGAATATTCCCAATACCCAGTAATAGCCTATCTGAGCTTGAAAAAAGATACAAAAAAACAAAACAGAAATCAAGCCTCAGATCTGTAAATAGACCTTCCCAACAATTTGTTAGCAAGGTAATTTAAGAATATATTGAAACAATTACGACTTTCAAATATCATCAATCAGTCGGAAACATGACCTCTATTGACCCGAAAACTTTCATCAAAATCACGTGACAATTAATTTGAATTCGAGTGATGAATTTCCATTTAATCTCTGTTCTAGATCAGAGCAATTTGCTCTAAAACCGAAGAACACATAATTATCGTATGGATACATGATAAAAGATACGACTTTTAAGAATTAACGACATCGTTTTATGTCACAATTTGAACACTACTTTTCGCACACCAGCCTATGAAAGATTGAAAAAACGTGATAAAGTTGACAACCGAGCGATACAAAAAATAATGAAAATCACGAAAAAAACAACTTACCAATTTGTGAAGTAAAACCAGATGTTGTTTAAACTATAAAAAAAAAAAAAATCAAATTCATTTTAGGGCAAATCACAAACCAAGATCCTAAGAAAAGTGCTATCAATTCGATTAGACTTGCTGTCGGCTTGAATTGGACGCCATGATTTTAATGCATGCGGATTGAGTGTATGTCCGTAAAATGGATGTACAAAACCAATAGATGATCTACAGCGCTCCTGCCTCTCAAGAACAACTAATGCTATTGGAGGGGAAATAAACACCTGAGGTTTACAAAATGCCCTTAGATTCGATTGTATATCAAGAGAAAGAGTTTATTTTGTGATTTATAAGAGTAATTTTATACCTTATTTTGAGATGTGTACCCGTCATATCAGCTTCAGCATTTGGAAAGCTAGATACGTCCAAGTTTTTATAACTGTCAAGTTTAGATAGATAACTAGGCCCCATAAGTATTTTACAGACCCAATTTACCTCATTTAATAATATGAGGCAACATTTATTACAAATTTGGTCACTTTTTGTATTATTCCAATCGGCCAACAATCGAAGACAATTTTCTGAAATTTAGTGAAAGGGGCTCTGGGGCCCCAAAACCGTGACAGCTTTTATATTTCACCTGAAGAATGAGTCGATTATATATCTTACTTTTTTTTCATATACGTAGCATGGGACGTCAACATGCTCTGTGGTTAGTAGTGTAGCCACGGGGTGAATGAGGGGACCCGCTTTTCACATAATTTTTTTAAAGTTTTTGTAATCTTTGTTTATATATTTTTCACTTTTGAAAATTGCCTTCAGAATTGGGCTAAATTTGAACACTTGTCTTTGGAGGCGGTCTTGGACACCTTACTTTTTAAATGTTGGCTACACCACTATCAGTGGTGCAGCTATCCTCCATGGGGGATATTGTGTTCAGGGACCCTTGTCCAAGTAATTGCAATATGACATTGCTCGAGCCGCTTACATTTACATTGATATGAACGCTTGACTTTAATCACACTGGCATAGTATGGAGGTTTACCCATTAAAAGTCGTACCCCATTGGTTAGAGACCCTGGGAATAAAAGCACAAACCTGATATGCTGACACTATTAACTCACAATTCACTTGTGTCTCCTTTCCAAGAACTTTGCTGGGGTATTCTGATTGGGCTCAGGGTCTTCTGAATGGTGGTGGTGGGGAGGATGGGGGGAGGGAGGGTGGTTGAGGCATCAGTTTTCCAACTGGGTGGAATTATGAGGGTTCCCTGAAGGGGAACAGTTGGATTTCCAACTGCCATGTTAATTTTCCAACTGGCATCCCATTTTTTGGGGGGAGGGGAGGGAGACACCTCAACCCCACCCCCTTATAGTGACGTCTCTGCTCCTTACCAACTATGTTGTTACACACCTGGTAGGAATGTTTACCTCTGAAACTTTTATAACTCACCTGTGTAACATGGAACTCCAGACTTGGTTGAATTAACATTCCAGCTATAAGTCTGTCCATCTGTCACGAATTGAAGTGGTTCTTCTTCTGTGCAATGTGGGACAAACTATCAGTTGGGAGTGAATAGGGTGGGACATGGAGGGCACTGCCACTAAGTAATCCATTGGAGAATAAAACTCTTGACTGACCAATAGAAGATCATGAATAGTTGCACGGAAGGGGTGTACATAACACTGCTGAGGAGCAGTCCCCACCACAGGAGCTCGGATAACCTATAATATTAAAGCACTATTATGAGGGCTGGGGCAACCTATCGCAAAGAATCATGGGAAAGGCCTGAGAGGAGTAAAATGATAGGGAATCAATGACTATAAGGCATACAAGTGATGTAGTCAGAGGGCTGTGCTGTGTCTCCTTGTCACTAACTGTCAATGTTGTGATACTGTTTTCATATGGATGTGCTTGAAGATAATCTGAATGATCCAAGGTGCTTCCAAGTTCCAAACAGAAATCGAGTTATTTTAAGTCACTGCAAAGTTTCCATTCACCGAATTCCATCCCCTCTTCTGTGTGAATGAACCATTTTCAGGAAAGGCTGAATGTTTGATACAGGGTCTTATCACAGGCTTCACATGAGAGGTATAAGCCAATAGATAACCAAATGTGGCACCACCACAGTACTAGAGAGTCCCAAACCCAATGAGCATATCTAACCTAAGATCATGATAGCAATTTTTTATTTCAAGGGAAAATGTACCTCTGTAACAGGCATACATCAATATTTGAATGAAAGGTAACTTTTGACACACTGATTTTCCTTCCCCCTGGAAAATCTGCCTCACATACTTTTCAATGAAATTATTGTAGCACTTTTTGTTTGTTCAAATCCAATTAAATTTTACAACTGATGGTGCATTGCTCTTTCCCCATTATCTATCAAATCATTTCAAGAATAAGCATTTCAAAATTAGGCGTAACTTTTCTGGGCTGTCAGATTGCATAGAAAGTCTTTTCAATATTACTTTTCTACTTTCCTTGTTTCTGACAAAGATAAATGAATGAATTATTGGATTGGTTTAGTTTTACACAACACATTACTTTGTCAATGCAGGATATTCATGTGTACCTTGCAGGTCAGTTACAATAAGCCTGTCTGCTATTTCAGTTAAAAAGTGGCTCCATCAGATCTACAGTAACCTAAAACACAAAATACATACAAAACTAGTATGTCTATCCTTGTTTGAGGCAGATGAATTTATAGATAAATAATTAGGGTATAAATGGTACACGAATACAAACATTCACATAACACTTAAGAAAAGTCAAAGAAAATACTTTATTATCAAATGATAATTAATTTATCTCTTTTGGTTTGAATGTAAATCTTGTTTCAACTTCATCACAAATAAGCAATGCATTAAATACTTCATATGTATAAGTGCTTCTTTTAAGATATATAAACTTATGCTAAATTGCTTTAAAATCCATGGAAAATAGCAAAAAAAAATCATCCAAATCGGTTAAAAATTGATCATTTTAGAGCATTTTGAATTTTCAGGCCAAAATATGCAAATTTGTGTCCCTCTTTATGTTCCTCTTCTGATGTGTGAGTGGGCGAAAGCTTAACCATAATCTAGCAGGAAAAGACTTTGTCCTCTTTTTCAAGAACTTAAATTTAGGAAGGAATTATAAAGAATTACATCAAGCTTTTCACCTACCCATTTGTAGACTTTTAAGCTTTGATTTGGACTACAGGTATGTTTCACATGACATCCGAGCAAACTTTATATGTTTGCTTTAAAACCAGACATCAGTTAATGATGTAAATTAATGATGTAAATTAAATTTAGTTTTATATTTGAGTATTTTAAAGCTTTGTGAAATAACACAACAAACAATTGTTCACACAAATACAAAGTGTTGGTTGCCTCGTGAGTGGAACTGCCCTTCAATTTTTCTTCAAAATTGTAATCTACAATAGTTTCAAAGAGGGCAACTAGCTTTGTTTTTTTTTCTGTGCCATATCCCACAGGGAAAAATAAATTATCTAGGTCAATTGAGGAAGATGACAATATATTACACTATAAAAATATTTTATATCATACTGCATTACATCACATATTACAAATACCCTAATAAAGCTCAAATTTTGATTTACTGTGTCTGAAACTTAATATGCTTTTTTAACTAGACTTCCTTGTCAATATTTTCTTGCACTAAACTGTAAGGTAAATGTTTTAGATGTCGCTAGTCTTTTATGACAGCCTTTCGAAGTATGTGTCTATGAAGTGCTTCAAATAAAAGACTATTTGATATCAACAAATCTATCAATGCCTCACCCTGGTGTCAGAAAATGGACACAAAATTTCTTTAATATATTCTAAAAGAATCCTTTGAAAGTTCCTATTTTCTTGCGCCTCGCCATCATTTTCTTTTTGTACAGCGCATAGAAATGCTTAACATGATTTTGCACTATACAAATTAATTGTTTTATAATAATTACATTATTGTTAAAAATGGTAATTATTGACCATTAACCAGTTACATGGCACTTTACTTTTTTAAAGTTGAGTTTTTTAAAGCACCGATAATGATAGTTTGCATAAGACATTAAACCATCTGCATCTTGTTTACCTTTTCTGTTGATGCAAAGATGTATTGTGGTATCCATATTCATGTCTTACACTGCTCCAATACCAAAATGTATTGCTCCAATTCATCATTATTGCAGGTAAAACAAAGAAAGATATAATATTAAAGAATCATCTCATAAAACAATATTTCACATAGAGCAACAATTGTTTCATTTTATCATGGATGAAGTATGCTGTAAAATTAAAGGATGGATGGAGACATCATTCGATGCAGTATCACTGTCAGTCACAGCATTCTTCTTTAGTTGGTGTTGCTGTAGCTTCCATGCAACCTAAATAACTGATGGGTAAATACGGATCTAGTCCTGATACTGCACTTATTTGAGAACATTTTTTCTTCTAGAAATATAGTACTTATTTGATTTCTCTGTTGCTCTGCCACAATCTTTGAAGGAAAGTAAAGGTAGTGATAAGTTAATATCAAGACAATGTGATGCTGCAGTACTTTCCTCTCAAACAACTGAGGGGGACTTGAAAAAAATGTTAACATCAAATAATACTGTAGGTTATGAATAAAAATATGACATAAGAGGTAAACAAAACATTATGGTTTTGCTATACAAATCATTTAGGTTTTGCTATACAAATTTTTGAGCTCTTTCAGTGTTTGAGCAGAAGCAAAATTCAAATATTTTGCAAGTAGCACAAAGAGTAATTTAAAGTAGATAAGACAGCATTTTAATAATGTTAACATTGACCCTTACATTCTGGGCTGCAAAAATCAGTGATTTATATTACAAATCTTAAATCTTTTCCCCCTAATGTACACTGTTCTGAAATGAATATGATTTGTTATTTCTAGATATACATTATAGGGGCCTTGAAATACATGAATGGAGGCAATTTGTGTAAATCAGTTGTTAGCTTTCTTAAGAATGAATGTACAAAGGTGAGAAAATTGGCTGTAATTTAATAGCAGAACTATAAAAGAGTAACACTTCATATGGAACTGAACTACACCCAATTTATACTCTTTTCAATCTACAAAAACAATATGACAGAATAAATGAACTATAATGACAAGATTTTTGAAGACAGTACATAATGTTACTGTAAAGTCCTGTCAACAGTACGCTGCTTTATATATATGCTGTATCTAAGGGGTCAAACTGAGAATTAACAGAGTTAACAGAATTGGTTGTCTATCTCTGTATTGCTGAAGAATAAAATGAGTTTTTCAGATCTACATGTACCATTAGATTGGTTTATGGGGCCTGTGAAAGCATGAAATAATCACTCATCTGCAATGTAGAACAACAAGCATAAAATGTTTCAAATGATATCAGTTTTGAAGTGAGAACAAGACAGAACAAGAACAGCAAAATAGTGTATAGTACTGTAGCTTGTTCCTCACTAGAAAGAAACCCAGTTATTTCTGCATTAATGCTCTATACTGGTCTATTTAGATAATGATGAAGAGTATGCTTCAAATCAACTCTGAAAACCAGCTGTACCTACAGACACCTACATGTATGTGCTTAACTTTTCAACATGCCAGATTTTTGATAAAATTGTTTTTGGAACAAACAAAAAACATTTTGTTGTAATTTAAACTATTTAACATTTCATAAACTTTCTATATCAAGCAAGGCATTGTGTATTAAAGGTAAATATACAATGTATGATCGGACACTGCAATCTTATGTTTAAAACCAATATCAGTTTTATGTTATGTTTTTTGTGTTATTTCTGTGATCCAAAAGTAAATTGGCACATTTTTGACCAAAAAATAAGTTGCGAAAAAGTAGCAAATTATCAACATTCATTAGCAGTACCAAGATGCAATGTTAAGGGTCATACTATTTTGTAACTGTGCAGCCTGCATTGCATCTGCATGAGTTTCAGAAGTTGACACAGAAATTTTGTTTTTGATGTCAAAGATGACATCATAATTTTCAAATATTTCATAGTAGTCTGAAATTATCTGAGTATGACCATAACTACTTTAACAAACTTAGTAGGACTACAGTATATTAAACTGTTACTTTAGTTAGGACATACCAGAGAAGACGGTAAATATTAACAAATTTCCAACACTTCGGGAAACGCAAACTAAAGGGGGATGCTTTCTAAATTGTGTTAGAATCTGCAGTTGCTCTTAAGAATGTTGCTTAAGAAGAATGAGTAATATTAGAACTTAGCAAATTATTATCAATTTTGTACAGTATGCTTACATTTTAAAACACTAAGAATATCAATCATAAGGTAAGATTTTAGTAAGAATATCAATACTAAGGACAATCTAACACGGGGATGATGCGGGCTGTGAATGTATGCTTTATATATTATATTTATGGAACTGCCATTTCCAGCATTCACGTGGATCAGTTTTTGTCTGCTGAAGTTCTGTAGTGTTATGTAATAACTGATGTGGTCAACTGCTGGTAGGCCCTATGTCACAAATTATTTTACTGCTGGTAGGCCCTTTGTCGCAAATTATTTTGTGGGGTGACTCATGATAGTACTGGTCTAGTCTTAACTTCTAAGCAGAGACTATTCAGTTATTGATCTGACTGATTAAGGCAATCAATGGAATAGGCTCCTAGGCCCTACATGGTATTTGAGACATGGCCATGATATAGGCCTTAAGTCTCTCCCATGCACCTTCATAATCATATGCCTACTCTGTACTCATCAATCATGAAAATGGACTTATTTACGTAAGAATTTTGTCTGACTTCGCTAAAGGTGGGTAACAAATTTGGGTCATACTACAGTAATAGGCCCTAGGCTAGCAGTAGTAGGCCTTAGTATTAGACCTAACATTAGTATGCCTGCTGCCAGTGCCACTAGGGCTAGGGCCTAAATATTTGGTGCATCAACAGATCGTTCTTTGGTAGGCCTAAATCTAGTACCAGCAAATCCAAAATTGTGGATAACGGTAGGAAGAATATCATTTGTTCATATCCGTAAGCTCTGTCAATAATTATACAACCAGATTAATTTTATTTTGCATAATTCCGTCCTATGTCTTAATGCATTGCCATAATAACAACCTAGTGTTACGGAAAAGCCACACCTTATCACATTAGGAAGAAAATTAGGTCCAAGAAGTGAGAATTTGGACTGGCATTTTTCCTGAGCATTTTCATCCACTAAAAGTACTTAAAAGTGGCTTAAATTTGACGACACTAATATAATTCACTTTATAAGAGCGTATTGACCCTAATAAAGAGTTGTCTGCTATGAGGAAAAGTGACTTACACAGATCAGAAAAACGAGTGACAAATCTTACCTGTTCAAAGATCATCACAAAATGGGCCAGGAAAAATCTTTTTTTGGGAACTTTACCGAGACTGAAAATGCTCGGATCCCAATTTAACCCAAAATTTAATGTCTTGTAGGTCATCTGATCTTCTCTGTAGTGACGAACATTGAAACTGCATAAGTTAGAGCAATTTGAATTATCCGGATTTATTGGGGAGTGCTCGTTTTACAAACCACAAAATGCTCAATTCGAACTTCTGGGTCAAGGCCTGGACCCAGGCCCCGTCCTGGACCCAGGCTCCTGGACCCAGGCTCCGTCCTGGACCCAGGCTCCGTCCTGGACCCAGGCTCCGTCCTGGACCCAGGCTCCGTCCTGGACCCAGGCTCCGTCCTGGACCCAGGCCTCATCCTGGACCCAGTCCCCATCCTGGACCCAGGCCCCATCCTGGACCCAGGCTCCATCCTGGATTGTGTGAAAATGGTACCTTTTGCTTCCTTGCCTCATGCTGACATTTATTGATAATAATATGCATTTATATAGTGCATTGTATCAGTGGTCTCAATGTGTTTACAATTTGAAATACTGCGATATAATACTAGTCCTACAAAAAAAAAAGCAAGTTAAAGTTCAAAGATACCAAAAATACATATAGGGTCTTAAATTAAAAGTCCAATCAGAATAACAAGAGAAAGTGTGAGTTTTTAAAGCATTTTAAAATTTATAAATTGAATGTGAGTAGGGAGACTGTTCCAAAGTTTCTGGGGCTGCAAATTTAAATGATCTTTCACCGTAAGTTTGGGTGCTAATTGATGGGGGCTTTAAGAGAATTGCAGTATTGGATTGGATTGAACGAGTAGATGTTTTGATTGGGAGTAAGTCAGTAAAAGAGTCAGGAGCAATACCATGGATGGCTTTTGTAGGTGAGAATGATAAGTTTGTATTTGATCCTTTCAGATATAGGAAGCCAATTTAATTGGTGCAAAAGGGGTTTAATGTGAGCTCTGCTATTGTGAGCATGACTAAATCTGGCAGTGATGTTTTTGTTGCATTGAAGCATGAAGATTACCCATCTTAGAATAGGTCACACCCACTTCACTCATTCCAACCTCCTTATTGGCTCCACCAACCCCTCTGCAACAATTGCCATTGCACCCTCACAGTCCATCACGTTCTCCTTGCTGGCCCCCTGTACAACCTTCCCAGAGCTTCCCTCGCTCCCCACAACTCAATTGCTGAGTTCTTACAGAAAAACCCTCTGGATAAAATTATCTCCATCCTTCATCATGCTTCCCTCTACAACCATATTTAGCCCTCCTCCCCCCCCCCCGCTCCCTCTCTCTACTTTGTTTTTTCACTCATGCACCTCATCTCTCGATACCAGCTTTCTGTCTTTTAGTTCTTGTATTTCTCTCATTCTCCCCGTTTTCTTTCCTTCCTACCTCTAGAATGATCTATCCTCTCAGGCACAATTTGACCCTCGTTGTCATGGTGCTGTTAAGCCCTCATCAAACAAACAAACATGAAGATTTAATTTAGAGCATAGAACGGGGAAGTACTGTGAAGTTCCAAGAGCAAAAGGATTGCTGTTATAATTGTCACATACACTAAAGACAAATGCATTTTCTCTTCTCTCTTTTGCAGTCTCAGCATTCTTTCACTATTACACACATTGTTGTACCCAAGCAAGAAGGAACTCCTGACTCGTGCTCTGCCCTCAGTGAAGAAGACATGTTTGATGTGATGGACAACAATGATCTTATAACACTAGGCTGGATCCATGTGAGTTCTGTATAGCTTTACTATCCAACTTGACAACAATGATCTGATAACACTAGGCTGGTTCCATGTGAGTTCTGTATAGCTTTACTAACCAACTTGACATCAATGATCTTATAACACTAGGCTGGATCCATGTGAGTTCTGTATAGCTTTACTAACCAACTTGACAACAATGATCTTATAACACTAGGCTGGATCCATGTAAGTTCTGTATAGCTTTGCTAACGAACTTGACAACAATGATCTTATAACACTAGGCTAGATCCATGTGAGTTCTGTATAGCTTTACTAACCAACTTGACAACAATGATCTTATAACACTAGGCTGGATCCATGTGAGTTCTGTATAGCTCTGCTAACGAACTTGACAACAATGATCTTATAACACTAGGCTGGATCCATGTGAGGTCTGTATAGCTTTACTAATGAACTTGACAACAATGATCTTTTAACACTAGGCTGGGTCCATGTTTGTTCTGGAAAGCTTTAGTATAAACCAACTTGAGATCATACTGTCCAGGTATCAAAGGTTTTTGCCACTGTTCCACGAAACAGTACTTTCTCAAATAATAATACTGTTCCGGATTATATTTTGCTGTTCCAAATTTTTTGTGGATAACAGGACAAATTTTTTTTTTTTTTAAATGGGCTCATTTTGCAACTACTTTATTGGTGCAGAAAATATGTATGTCAGTTATTAGTATTTACATGATGTAAATCATGTAGCATTAAGCATTGTGTACAATCGTACACGTGAAGCATCCTTGCATATGTGTATTCATAAATAATTGTGCTGAGAACTGCAGGCAAGGTGGGAAAACTTTTTCTTACTAGAAGATATTATTTTTATGATAATCTTCTTTGACAACATGCAATTTTTAAGCAGAATTCAAGTTAGTGATCATTGATGCCACATGCTTGTAAAAAGAACACTGTTTCACTGGAACAGTGATGTTTGAAAATTCACTGTTCCTGCATAAAAAAAACACTGTTCTCAGAACAGTGGAACAATGGCAAATTCAACCCCTGCTGTCCAACGCTGTACATATAACAGTACATTACATCCACAGGAGTTGCATAGATAGATCTATGCTAATACATTTGAAACTATAGTAACCAACAATGATATTATAACACTAGGCTTACACACGTGAATAACTGAATTTTTCTAAAAGTTTGCAAACAGTTTGATTATTATCAGTGCAATTGATTTGAAAAAATAATGTATTGGTTGTGAATATTAATTACAGCTTTTGATAATAAATCACAAGACCTTTCTCAAGAATAATTATGAAATTTATTTTGAAATTATTCCAGTTATGTAAGCATTAGTTAATGATATTTTGTACCTGTTTCTCTTTTCATGACAGACGCATCCAAGCCAAACAGCATTTTTGTCCAGTGTTGACCTGCATACTCATTGTCCATACCAAATCATGCTAGCAGAAGCTATAGCTATTGTATGCTCCCCTAAGTACAATGAGTAAGTTTGATGACTTAATATTTATTTATAAAGTAGCGTGATTTGTCCGATTTCATCCAGTTAAGAACTTAATTTCAATTATTTTTGCAATGATGTTGAATTCATTGAAATTCATGGTTTCATTGTTGAACCGTTGCTTAATAGAGTAACGAGTTCGGTTGCATTTGGGCACTCATCAACTGACCCTAATTTTGTTCACTGTGTGATAAAAATGCCTTAAATAGTAAATACCAACAGATAAAGTGTTCAATGTCCAATACTGGTTGATATAAACTTCAATGAATACTCATTTTAAAACTGCAGAATCAAAGTAAGAACTATGAAGCATCTATTTAGTGAAAATGTAGTTTAATTAACAATTAGAAATTGTAACACATGACGATCCCATTTCCCGACTGGGACACGCTTTTGGTCGGAAAGCTTTTTCTGCGACCCTGATACCCAATACTATGCACTCATACCAACGTCAGGCTACAACAATCCGCCTTCGTTTCTTCAAACGCTATCGATAGTTTCATATTACACTTGTCTGCTTGTTATGGATATGTAGCCTAGCTATTAAACACTAACATGTGTGAACTCGTACTCGACACCACCACACAAGCAGCGAATCACTTTTTGCATAGTACAATGTAATAATACGCCCATTTCTTAGGCATAAACTGTACATGCAACATAAAAAGGTACAAATCGACTGTTGGCATAATTTTTATTTTTTTTTTATATTCACATGAAAAATCCTCTGTAATTCTTGTTATTCCATACATTGTCAATTACGTAAAAGTTCATTAGTAAAGAGAAATAAAATACCAGTTTATTGCTTTGAAATTGTATTTATTTTGTTTACGCGATATAATTCGCAGTGCGTCGGTCAATAATTTATCTTACATTTCCTAGAATTCGCAGTGCGTTGGTCAATAGTTTATCTTACATTTCCTGGAATTCGCAGTGCATTGGTCAATTGCGAATTTCAAACTATTGACCGATGCACTGCGAATTATATCGCTTAAACAAAATAAAATGCAATTTCAAAGCAATAAAGTGGTATTTTATTTCTCTTTACTTATAAACTTTTATGTAATTGATGATGTATGAATAACACAAGAATTACGGAGGAATTTTTCATGCAAATATAGAAAAAAAATACGAAAAGTATGCCAACAGTGGCTTTGTACCTTTTTATGTTGCATGTACAGTTTATGCCTAAGAAATGGGCATATTTTACATTTTCTTACATTTCCTGGAATTCGCAGTGCGTCGGTCAATTGTTTATCTTGCAATTCCTGTGTGAAGTCAAATCTTCAAACTTGTGTGCAAAACGTTAAAGATGAATCATTTGTCTTTTGGGACATTAAAGAATGGAGTGGTAACCCTTCACCAAAGAAACTAAATATATCAGAAAAAGCAAAATGGCCCACAAATAATTATTGTTTTGGGGAGACAATTCAAGGTTTGGATAAGATTTTGGGCCGTTGGGTCGAAGCCAAAGTGTTGAATTTGCACTGTGATGATACGGGTAAGATGGTACATGTGCACTTCGTTGGATGGAATCGTTTTTAACAACGCTGATACCGCTGGCAGTAAGACGTCCACATTTCAAAAAATTATACCCTGGTAAGCTTTTTGTTGACATCATTTATGATAAAGGATAACTTACGGCTAATGCCAGTAGCAAGTAAACACAACAGCACTGCCAGTACGAGTGTTGTTTTCATATGGTTAACGTTACATAGCCTATTAAAGTAAGTTAAACTAAATTGATCACATTACTGATAACGTTAGGCTTAACCTCCATGACTTAGGTCAGGGATACTAGCAAACCTAACTTCTTTCACGCAATACTCCTTTAGTAGTTTTCCATGTCTCTTTTCTTACCAAGGTTAAAAGATAACGTTGCAGTATGATATTAGGTGTATGGTTTAAAGTTTAAAATTGATTTCATAAATAGTAAATTATTTTCCCAAATATTTTAATTTGCACATAAGCTAACGTTAGTGAGTTTTTAAAGACAACTTGCAAGTAGCATATCAAAGTATCATCGTTATCATTATGCAAATTATTTGCCCACTGTTTAATCAATAATTTCTAACTTTTCGTATCATCAAGTTGAATATTTTCTTTTGAATCTAACGTTAGGCCTGACAGAATTTTTCTCTTTAGGTGTTATTGTCAAATATGTTTATTCATTGTTTTTTAAATGTAATTTTAATTATTTATGCCCAAGTCATTTTTGTAAAATACTAGGCCCACTTGGAGCTAAAATATTTGACTTTTTTAATTTTAGTAGAAGGTATATTGGGGTACTGCATCATAAGTATGAATTGTTTTTATATTTAAAACGTGAATAAATTTTTCTCTTTATCTTAAGAACAGAGGGATAAAAACAATTGTCTTTTCAAGGAATATTTGTCTCAATCCCTTTCTATTGAAAGGTCTAAGTTACAAAGAATACAAATGCCAATTTTTCCTGGGGTATTCTAAGAAATAATGCTGAAGAAAGCATTCAAAAATCTTATTCCGTTAAGGAGATATTCAAGTTTTAAATTTTGTATCATTTCTGTAGAAATGAGACTAATATACTACTACTTATCACTACTTGTGATGTCATAGCCCCAGATTCCTCAAAGCCTTTATGTAATCTATCAAATTTTTGCCTGCGATTTTGTGCCTTAAATAATTTAATAACTGAAAAAAATTAAATAAACTTTCTTTAAAAGGTGACTTACAACTGTCAGCTTAATTATTTATTTGAAGCACACTGAAATAATTTCAGATTTGCACACTTTGACCCAATCAGTGAATTGTCTCACTTTTTGTCAATGTTAATTAATTATTTAGGTCATTAATTAGACTTTCCCTTAGTTTATTATGTCCTTAAATGCTAATTCTATACATGGCTAAACCATTTGCTAAAAACACAGCTTATTTAGTTTCAAAACTGCGTTTAACTTAAATTTAGCAAATTTTACATTAAAATGCATTTGTCCCACTTTTCTATAAGTTGGAAGAGAATATTGTACAGAACAAGAAAATACTTGATAACAGTGGTAAAGAAAGATGTCCAAACATTTCTTATGCTTCCAAAATACTTGATTTTTCAAAATTTGGCCAAATCTGGTTGTCATGCAAACGATCATCAACAACTCAGTGGTAAACTCAGATTTAAGCTAAAAATGAGTAGACATTAAGAAAATCTTTAATTTACATTTGAAAAGACCAAATATGACAAAGATGAAATTGCTTTTCAAACAAAACCAGTCAGTTGGTTTTGCACTGCCATGGGTTAAAGTATAACATCATTGATGTCTAGTTTTTTTGACGTAGTGATGAATGTTCAATCAACATAGTTTATTTGCAAATTACTCTAATTAACAAGTATCTGTTTTTTGTGTTTGTGTCATTTGTTTATTATTTACTGTTTAAATAATTTATTACTTATAGAAAACGAGGAAAATAAACATATAGATGATAGTAATATGCATTTCAAGACATTCGTCACTATGTCAAAATGAAAAAAACGCTTATCCAGCCGACCCTACATTTGTTACTATGTCAGAATAGGGACGATATGTAGTACACAGATAAGTTGTGGTCCATATACTAGTATGTGACCTTTTGTGTTAGTAGTGATGTCATGTAGGTGGGGCATTATGTAAAATTCTTTAAACAGTGATAAAAGTGCAACCATATGCATGCTTTGCATCATAATCATAATGTTGTCAAGTTCACTGTATTGATATGCATGGTGGGCATGGCTTATGAATATATGTTATTTAGCATATTTCATGATGGCTTATGGTCCGTATATGTGCCCTATTATTTTTCGAGATGATGTCACACATTTTAATGAGTAAGGGAGGGCTTAATGCAAAAATCTTCAAATGCTCATATTTCAATAACCGAATAACAGTCGTTGTTTTATATTTGGTAAGAACATCTTGTCTATCAAAAAAAAAATGTAATTCATTGATATACATAATAGGCGTGACTGAATGTGGTTTTGCTGAAAAGAGCTTTTAAACATGATAATATTTCAAGAATATGGATACACGAAACTTGTGTTACAATGCTAGTTAACGATCTGCCTTTTGTGTTTGTGGTTTTAATGTCATGCATATCAACGAGTAGGTGGATTTTAATGTAAAAATCTGTTTTCTATCACATTTTCCATAGCCAATGATTTGTTTGAGGCCAGCAGACCTGCTACCGACGGTGCCCATCATGAAGCAACAGGACATAGCTCCTCATAAAGTATCCTAACCTGGTCCATCCAGTGCCCATCAGGAGACATCCAGTTTTCGTGCTGTGTTCAGTGCTGACTCTGAGGCATCGCCAGGTTCCGGCTGTCTTGATTCCCTGGAGTATTTTCAAATTGTAAGTACAAATTCTGATGGTATCATTCTGCTGTCTGTCTTGGCTGTCACGTTTGTGGAATGACCCTAATATTCCCCACGAGTTCCAGGAGAGTCACACGTAAAACCCAAAATTCTCATGTATCTTAAAGGCATCAACCACTTAAACTCATATGGACAATTCAGAAACAATTGATGGAAAGTCAAAATAATTTATTTGTATTTGTTGTTATTAATATTCTTTTATATGTGAAATTTCTTAATCAAAATAATTTGTTGAATATTTTGCATTTTTTTTTTTAAACCATCCAGTTTTTTGTACTTTTGGCACAAATTTTAAACGATCAATAGAATCCTAACTGCTTATGGATGGAAAGTTTTATCATTACGTTATTGAATTACTATTAACCTGTGCATCATGTAGTTGTTTTAAGGGATGTCCGACATGTCAATAATATTGATATATCATGACAATGACCTTACTGTTGCGATATCAACAATTGTATTCATTGATTCACGATAATGTCAGAAGTAACATCAGTTGAAGGCCTATGCTATGGCACACCTGACTCTGTTATGCTATGCTAGGCTTGCAAGTTAGCAGAAAATGCCAACCAAATTTATTAAAAAAATTACCCTCACAATCCATCACGTTCTCCTTGCTTGCCCCCTGTACAACCTTCCCAGAGCTTCCCTTGCTCCCCACAACTCAATTGCTGAGTTCTTCCAGAAAAATCCTCCGGATAAAATTATCTCCTTCCTTCATCATGCTTCCCTCTACAACCATATTTAATTCTCCTCTTCCATCCCCTCTCTACTTGGTTTTTGTTTCAACCATGCACCTCCTCTCTTGATCACAGCTTTCTGACTTTTGTTCTTGAATTTTTCTCATTCTCCCCATGTTTCCTTTCCTTCCTACCTCTAGAATGATCTGACCTCTTAGGCGCAATATGACCCTCGTTGTCATGGTGCCATTAAGCCCTCATCAAGCAAACAAACAAACAAACAGCTAAAAAAGAAAAGAAAAAAATATCACAAAAATTACCAACTGTTTCAAATAATAGGTTTGATAATGTCCAGGTATTGAAAATACACTTAAAATGCTTATCCCAGCTTATTTCTTCCTTGTATGAAAGAAAAAATGCATTTCGATATGAAGGATTTACTTTGGTTAATTGTTTCTTGTAGGTGAACTTGAATTTCTTGATGGCATGAACCAGGATGGGTCCTCTCCATAGGAGTAAAGAAAATTACCAGTGGAGAAGCAGGGAGTTATTTTGTCAGGGGTTTCTGCCTTGGCAACTCTGACATCGAGGTGAAGGTGCCTGTGGACAAGGTCATGCCAGGTAAAGCTAGGGCTCAGTCCAAGCTGGAAAGGAGGGAGTTGTTGGAGTATAAGAAGAAGGCACTTGAAAGTACAATCAGCTTGTGTAAAACTAATCTGGATTACAGATTGGTTCAAGTTTCAGCTTGCACAGATGCTGCAAAGGGAGGTGAGATGATCACTCTCTAGCAAGGTATGTCGAAGATCAGTGTCACTTGGAATAAATATGTGCCTTGGACACCGATCTCAAGATATTTGGCCTAGATTTCCTGAGGAAAAGGAATGATGAATATTCATACCGTGCTTCTGATATTGCCTCCCTTGACAGTATGCTTGGCAGACAATGGGACATTCTGAGTGTTGAAGAGAGTACTAAATTTGTACCTGCTGTAGAGGTTTAGCTCACTGGCAGAGACATAAGTGCTGTGATTTATACTGCTGTTTGCTGGAATTCACTTTCAACAAACTACAGGCAGACATTAAAAGAAATTATTTCATGTCACTGATTGAATATGAAAGTTGGTAAATGTATACAGTGAAGGTTTATTGACAGGTATCATAAAAAATCCAAACTTAGTTGGAATAGTTTGAACATGAAAGAGAATTAAGATACCTTTTTACAGCTGTCAGAATAGTTTGAACATGAAAGAGAATTAAGATACCTTTTACAGCTGTTTGGAATAGTTTGAACATGAAAGAGAATTAAGATACCTTTTACAGCTGTTCGGAATAGTTTGAACATGAAAGAGAATTAAGATACCTTTTACAGCTGTTCAGAATAGTTTGAACATGAAAGAGAATTAAGATACCTTTTACAGCTGTTTGGATTAGTTTGAACATGAAAGAGAATTAAGATACCTTTTACAGCTGTTCGGAATAGTTTGAACATGAAAGAGAATTAAGATAGCTTTTACAGCTGTTCCGAATAGTTTGAACATGAAAGAGAATTAAGATACCTTTTACAGCTGTTCGGAATAATTTGAACATGAAAGAAAATTAAGATACCTTTTACAGCTGTTCAGAATAGTTTGAACATGAAAGAGAATTAAAAAACCTTTTACAGCTGTTTGGAATAGTTTGAACATGAAAAAGAATTAAGATACCTTTTACAGCTGTTTGGAATAGTTTGAACATGAAAGAGAATTAAGATACCTTTGCAGCTGTTCGGAATAGTTTGAACATGAAAGAGAATTAAGATACCTTTTACAGCTGTTCCGAATAGTTTGAACATGAAAGAGAATTGAGATACCTTTTCCAGCTGTTCGGAATAGTTTGAAGATGGAAGAGAATTAAGATACCTTTTACAGCTGTTCGGAAAAGTTTGAACATGGAAGAGAATTAAGATACCTTTTACAGCTGATCGGAATAGTTTGAACATGAAAGAGAATTAAGATACCTTTTACAGCTGGTCGGAATAGTTTGAACATGAAAGAGAATTAAGATACCTTTTACAGCTGTTCGGAATAGTTTGAACATGAAAGAGAATTAAGATACCTTTTATAGCTGTTTGGAATAGTTTGAACATGAAAGAGAATTAAGATACCTTTTACAGCTGATCGGAATAGTTTAAACATGAAAGAGAATTAAGATACCTTTTACAGCTGTTCGGAATAGTTTGAACATGAAAGAGAATTAAGATACCTTTTACAGGTGATCGAAATAGTTTGAACATGAAAGAGAATTAAGATACCTTTTACAGCTGTTTGGAATAGTTTGAACATGAAAGAGAATTAAGATACCTTTTACAGCTGTTCGGAATAGTTTGAACATGAAAGAGAATTAAGATAGCTTTTACAGCTGTTCGGAATAGTTTGAACATGAAAGAGAATTAAGATACGTTTTACAGCTTTACCATGGTTTGGCTTATGCCTTTCCATTCAACACATATTTTCTGTATTTACAGGAAAAAAAATCTGTAAACGTTTGACCAAATAAACCAAGACTTGTTTTTGCTTAGTATTTATCCTTTCACATAAATAAACATCCAAACCTGTCAGTTATCCTTTATACTTTTTTGTTCTTGTACTGTAGACCATCATTCTACATAATGCACAACAGTTGTGTATTTGCCATTTTGCTTTTCCTTATAATATTTAGTTTTACATTTAAGATGATATGGAGAAAATTACATACTTTCAAGATGGTTTAAGATGTAACTGTGACGTAAAATCCGTCACCTCGAATTCTTTACTTCTATGATGCCAACACAAGAAGTGATATCTAGGGAATCAGTACAATGACAAAAATATTAAATCTTATATAATATTAGCAAAGGGAATATCAATACACATATATGCATATAAATGATTACATAGATCGACAGATGCCATTCATTCGCCATTTCATGCTTAAAATATGTTTTCATGTGAAGTACGTCACGGTGACCTTTAATAAGCTCACATACATTCTTTTTAAACCAGAATGTCTGACTATAAATTTCAAACAAAATATGATTTAATTAATTCTGAAATTTCAGCTGTTAGTCATTCCAGTGAAGTCCATATACATTGAAATAAAAGAAGAATGTCTTTTCAGTTCACTCATGGTTACAAAGTTTTTCAATTTGTATCCCATTATATTTTCCCTAAATAATCTTCATATAAAAGAACGATACTACCCAACAAACTCCATGTGATCGCTCCTGTCAGGCAGACTTTGTTAAAATGATAATATTCCTTGTGAGGTTGTAGTAGTTCCTCAGGAGATAGTTGTAATATCCCTCAGATTGTAGTAGCACTCGCAAAATGGTGGTAGTACTTGCACAACTGGCTGCATTCGCCATCCTCTAGTACAGAGGTGTATCCATGTCCGACATAAAGTGGACTGAAAATAAAACCATACGTATCAAACTTACATGTTCCCAGATAATTTGTGACGTAAAACAAAATTAATCTAATATATTAAAATAAAACACTACTTATTTAACACTAACCCACTCCCTTACATCTTCAAACTTTATCTTCATTTGAGAAAACCATGAGTCAGGGTTAGGGTTAGGCTTTACTTCAGGCAATTTCTTCTAATCAATTGTCATATCAAATCAAGTCTACTTAAAATATCAATTGGTCCTGCCAAATAAATTCAAGCAAACAAGACTTGCAAAATACGAACTCTTTAATTGCAATTCTTGTAAAACCCTTTTTAAAAAACAAAACAAATTTGCATATAAATTGTATGGCTACTTTGCCTGATTAATCTACTTTCAATATTCATCGTAATTCTAGTCCCTTTTTATGCTTATCCAAAAAGAAAATCTTTCACTTATTTATAGTTTTGATAATCAGCGATTTTGGATCAGACATGTGACATTTTTTGTGTCATCTATTTAATAACTAATGCAATTTCTTAAAACTCAACTTCCATGATTGTTTTTTCCAAATAACATAAGGCTCCGACTTCTCAGACCAAACCCTGATTTGTTGGTTCACCGTCATACTTTTTTGCTTGAATGAAATGACGCAACTCGCCAACTTCAGTTGTCCAGGAAATATGCCTCAAATTTTGCAGCTTAAACATTTCACCAAATAATGAATGCATCACCTAATGCAAAGAAACATTGTTCCTTAATAAAGCTTAGGAAAACTTATTCATAGCCTCCTAGCATCTCTATTGTACATAGTACAAGATGTATCTGGTATAGCTGCTACCCAGGCAAGAAACTAAATCTAAGGGGTGTCCTGTCTCACAAAAATATTTGTTTCCACACTCATAATAGTCTACTCAATTTTATATATATATAACTACCTAGCGCCACCAATTTTATAAAAAAATCCTTAAACCTACCTAAACGTTAGGAACAACTTGTTTACCAGTACAACCCACAAAGTACAGAATGAGCACTGGCATTCTAACTTCTGCAGTCCTCAACTTAAAACTTTCAGATAATAGACAACTACAGATACAGCATTCTTTACATATTGAAGGGAAGATAAGAACATTGGGTTAAATTAGGAATAGAGGTCTGGGGGACGTAACAGTCATAGACATGGTGTGCTATTGACAGTCTAATCAAAGTTTATTACCATGGTGCATTCAGATTTTCATCAAAAATACAAGCTATTAAAGATTGTTTTTCTTGCAAAATTGAATACTTTGTATGAAACAAGGACCAATTTGAATTTAGCCCCTGCTGTGTAAACAAAGAAGTATGGCATTTTCTTGTCAATACACTACCGTACTATGGTCCAAAAGGCAAAGATAATACAGAGGTTTTACAAGGGCTGCAGCACGCACAAAAGTGCACTTGTGCATGTCCTCAGACTTGTTTCATTGGTATATCAGTGGGTGAGTGTCATGCAAAATGTGTGATGTCATATCAGAAGCATCCAGACATATTGACCTCCTGACACTATCATATATTCATGCAAAGGACACCTTGGTTGATGCATTGAAGCTAACATAATCATACAAATTAGGCCCTTAGTAAATCAGTGCACACATTGCAACTACAAACTTACAGTAATAGATAGTATTTCCCTTTAACATGTTGACTTCTTGATGATAGAATTGGGATTGGTTAACTCCAGAAACTTGCAAGAACCACCATTAAAATTCCATGAAGTAATGAGTGTATTCGGTCAGCAGTACGAGTTGACGGCATCAGTGCTTGTAGAGCCAGATCATTTTTGTAATGTTGTAAAAATAATGAGAGATTTGTTGTTATTGACAGCTTGCCCAAGTTAGATGACAATCTTCAAACAATTGAACTTCAACATTTCCCACATTTTTAGGTGTGATACACAACAACCCAAATTACACACAGAAAGACATGCAAACATCTGTCTCACACAATGGAATACACATTTTACTTTATCACAGGAAAGCACAGTCACATACACTTGTGACTGTAGTGGATTTCCATTTGAGTTTGTTAATGTAAAGGGTCCACAAAAAAGGTCTGACATGGATCCATCCCTAACATTTGAATAGCCCAATGTTGTAGAAGATCCAGAAGAAGTTGGTCTACCCTCAACACCATTCTATGCCTGTAGAGAATGTGAACAACACACCTGTTTTAAATGGAAAAAAAAGGCATCTGCCAGTAAATGATCGAGTAATTTTTGGCAGGAAGTAGGTAAAAAAGCAGGCACTTTGTTTATCAGGTTTGAAAACCCAAAGAAAAAACTAAAGACACTCATAGTCAAGATCTAACAAGCTCATCAACAACTTAAAGGACAACAAATGCTGATGTCAAAATTGTTGCTGGAATTACTTTTAATGACACAACTATTGATAGAGTTGTTCATAGAGGGGCATTGTATGTTTCATGTACACAGTTGTTTTCTGCTCTGGGTGTTTTGAAACGCATAAGAAAAGAAGGATTTTCAAGTATTGGCCAATTTCTAGCAAATGCAAAGATGGGAAGTGATGAAAACTTTATCACAAAAGGTAGACAACGTCAATTTATTAGTATGAATGCAGTAACCATGTTGTTTAAAAATAATGTTTGTCCTTTCTTTCCAAACCATTTAAAGGAACCATTTCTAAACATATGTGAAAATTGTCAACACAGTGAGGAAAAACCTGTGAAGAAAAAGCCATGGAAATTAAACAACTCAATTGTGTATACCAAAGTTGTTCAGGATGAGCTTTTTCTCTCATGTTGTGAAATTTTTGAGCAATGGGAATGACAACCCACATAAACAAAGAGGGTTACTTAGTTGTTGACAAACGTCTAGCTAAGGTAGGTTTTTCACAGGAATCAGCCTTTACCTGTAGTGCTCAAAAAAGATTGAATGTGAAACTTTGTGCAATAACCCACTTAATTCGTGATCAAAAGAGCAGATTTTATGCAGAATGTAAGAAAGTCGCAAATGGTTGGTTATGAGTGTTAGGTTGCGTTAAGATAAGACACACATATATGTATAAACAGCATTCTTTAGAAGACTGTAGAAGTACCTCTTTTGCCTTATGGTATGATCAGCAGCTTTTGAATCTAGTAGTATTTGTTGGCACATCATCCCTTTTTGATTTGGAAACTAGTACCTGCTAATGCATCTGGCAAAAATAAGCTACACTACTGATGTTGAGTTTCATTTTGTATAATATTAACTAACATGCTTTCATCCACCTTAAAAGATGAATTCGCTTATAAGAGTATTTTTTCTACCAAGAGGTAAAATCGTTTAAACCTTCCAAACATACAGGTAAGTTTTTACAAAAATTAAACATATCTTAAGAATTTCCTGTGTAAAGATATGTTTGTTTACCATCAAGAAATATCTGCTTCTGTTATTTATGTTTCCAGCCACAGGAAAGAAGTGTTAAGTAGTTGTTAGTATCAATTAATATTAACAGTTACAGTGTAAATCTGAAAATGTTTATTTATGTATTAGAAAATGAATAATATATTTTATCAACTGTAGTAAAACTGTTCTCTTCATTTGTCTATCCAAATTTTGTTTCGTCTAAAAAGTATGGTTTATAAGAAATCTTTAAAAGTTTTTACAACACAACAGAAATCTTGTCCAACTTCAAATCTGTTACTTGTGCAAAGGGGTGGAAACACAACACTTTTCCCATGGATGCCCTCTAACTTCTACTCTGTAGGGGACTCAATCACACAGTTGGAAACTTCAACCTGAAATGCACTGTGTGAGAAATCCAGTCACCAGTGAAGGAAAAAATCAGGCTCTTTCTTTTTACCTATATTTGTTGGCAGCTTTCATTTCGAAAAGGGAAATCATTTACTTCTGGTTTCTTTCTGTGCAAGGAAATGATATTTCTGCATTTGATGAATGAAGGCGTTTGATTACCTTCCACATTGTCAACGAGGATAGTTCCTGCAAAGTGGGCATGGATCCAGGATCCACTTGGCGTCCAGCCGAGTGTGTGTGACGTTACGTGTACACCCTCAATTACCAAAATATTGCTCACACATGGAAATGGGAATATATGGTCTTGATCTGGTGCAGATTACATTCATCTCTTTATTTGGAGGGCAGTCACTTAAGTCAGTCTGGGAAGTAACCATTTGCATTGTAAATAGGAGGTCACCATTGTGAATAGGAGGTCACCATTGTAAATAAGAGGTCACCATTGTAAATAGGAGGTCACCATTGTAAATAGGAGGTCACCAAAAACAAGAGGTCAAGGCTTCTCGACCATTCTACCTTAAAAATGTACTTTTTAATCTGCAATTTCTCCCACCCAAATCCACTGTAGTATGAAATTTTAGCCAAAATTATCAAATCTTTACCCTGGGGAAACTGCCTGTCTCCCATCCCTCTCTACCCCTTATAAAAATAATCTCATTGCTAACCGTACCACAAGGAATAAAATACGAATTTTAATAGTTTTTAAATTAATAACCACAACTGTTTATGTAATGGATTTTTCTGACCAACTTAAATGTAATGCAGTGAAGTTGATTTGCTTGAGTGACAAAAGCCACTACACAATTTGGCCTTTATGTGATAAATAGGCTGCTTAGGGAGCAAAGCCATGATCCATTACATAACCAGTTTTGGACCATCAGTTAGTTGGTGGCAAGTCCCACCCTGGTCCTTCAAAGTTTGACAACTTCATGAAGAAATGATTATGAATACAAAAGTTACCAAAGCTTAGACAAGCTCATCAGGTGGTTTAGGGAGACCATGAAGCCAACTCGAACATTTAATTAGTATAAAAAAATAAAAATGAACAACTCGATTTAAATTAACTAAAGGTTAGAAAACTGCATGCGTGAAGGAGGAAATTGACTGAAGTGATAGATGATATCGTACATGTAACATCTACTTTCTTTATGTTGGAGTATGGAAAAAGAAATCTTACTAAATGGAGACCTTGTACCCCACACCGTTATCTTAGTATGTGTTGTATTTATTAATCTTGTTATCTTGATTTGAAAGTTTTCCATCATTTTAAAGTCATTCTGGGCCATCTAAAACGGAATCTTCATATCTTGGGGGCCCACCAGGGCTATGGGTCTGGACCCGACCAATAACACTTAAGTACAGTAGACTCCATGCTGTCAGGCAGCTGGGCAGTGTCGTCATGTTACTTTTCAGAACGATTTGCTGTGCCCCCATGTTTTTGAAGAATTATTGATGTTTCTGCCTCTTACCACCCAACCTCCAACACCGCCCAACCCCCTGCACCGCCCCTCAAAAGAAATATGACCTCACGCTACACATCTTGCGTTTCACATTTAAGATGGGTTTTTTTCCACCGTAAACTCCTTTTGCCCACTCTCTTCATGAAAAGTATTCTTTTCTTCTGGATACCCAGCCATGTTGGCACTTCAGATGACGGGCTTAGAAGGATTCCCATAAAAAGCCCAAAACCACCACCACCACAAAAAAAAATAGCTTTCTGATTGATGTATCATCCACAATGTCCCCCTCTCCCCCACCCAAAAAAAAAATGTTCCTACATATTAATTTCTATGGATTTATCCATTTCTTAATCAAATTAAAGTGTAAATTAGCCAACAAAATTAAGAAAATCGCCAGCTAAATAGTAAGAAAAGTTGATTGTTGATTACTCTATGAAAGCTAAAATTCATTGTTCTCTATAAAAGGTGGGCTGGGCTGGGGTGGGTGTGGAGAATAATTACTGGGATTATCATTATCCTTTTCTTATTGAAATTTAAGAATATTGTCAGCTTATTAAAAAAAAAAAAAAAAAGTATTGTTGACTGTTGTATAAAGGAATGAGAATAATTTGTTTCTGTAAAAAAGTGATGGGGGCGGGGGACTAAAGTATACTTACTGGGTTTCCAAGTTTCAATGAAAGCTGTATGTATTAATCGTATTCTGAAAGAAAACTTGAGCACTTTTAGCCAACACACATTAGAAAATGATAGCAATTTTTCCTCTGAAAAAGTGTGTGTGTGGGAGGGGGGTGGCGGGGGGTGGGGGAGGACTGAAGTGTGTTTGTGTGGCTGGGAAATAAAGGTCCTCCCCTACTCCCCTTGCTTTCCTATGCCTATGCAAGATTCATTAATATCAATATTTCTATATAAAGTTCACTGAACACAATACCACTTTTGTGTACAACACTCCTGTATGGCAACTTTTAAAGTTGCTAACTTGACACAAATAGCCACACCTACTACACTACAGGCTTAGACACTGCAAAAACAATAGTATACACTATGAATTATCTATTGAATACAGTAATGCATTGTTTGCGGCTTCCTCTTTCTGGAATTAGTTCCTGCTTGAGTGTTAAATCAATCATGCAATCTAAGCGCTGTCTTAAGATACAAATAGGTGCGTGCTGCAAAGGGAACTTGATTTGTCTAGTAACTGTGGTGTAGCGGTTATCATACCTGTCTACAGACCACGAGGCCCTGGGTTCAAGCCAGGGTTGGGTAGACACGCCAGTGCACCACAACTGGTTATCAAAGGACATTGACTTGGTTGTTGATGTTATGTCTGTCCGTACGTTGTACCTGTGTTTTCGTCTGGGTCGTATTGAGTGTTTCGTGATAGCATTGTTACTATCATAACCGAATACGCAGGCGACGACCCTGTCATTGTAATTGTGTGTTCACTCGTCGTTGTCGTCGGGAACTCAATTAAGCATGCAATTTGTGGTTTTCTGGATAGAAGGGAGGGGGGGGGGGGGGAACCAGATTGTAATAGGCTTTAAAGATCATGAATTTTGGCAAATTTTGAAATTTGGGATGGTTGAAGTGCGAGATACCCACTATATATTCTCCTACATTGCCTCCTACACGACTGTTTTTTGTCTTTCAGTCTTTAAAGCCCACGCTAAATAGCTTATATTCTTGTAATTGTTCGTCTACTGCAGAGAGCTTGGCCAAAAGTAGAATTGACTGGACATGAAACAAGAGTTGTAGACTTGAGTCAATGACTTGGACTCGAGTTACTTTTTTTTTACTTGTGACTTATGTTGACTTGCCAACAATTGACTTGTGACTTGACTTGCAAAAATATGACTTGATCATAACTCTGATGTCAAGACATGCAGATCTTGTAAAATTATAACTTCTTTAATTCAGAGACAAAAAGTCCAAAGCATGAAAATTCCTAGAATTATTGAATAATTTGATTGATTTCACTCCCCACAGGACAGGCATTTTCTCTCTGACACCAAACCATGGTCTTCCTCTGATCACCAAGTGCAAAGCAACAGGTTTTCACGAGCACCAGAAACATCCACCAATCTATGAGAGCAGTGACCATGTCCACATAAGCAGAGATGTGAGGGTAAAGGTCATTGACCTGAGATAACATACACAGCTGAAATTGTACCTAGAATTGATGTGTATGAGAGTATGCTTTAGCAGTTGAAGTCCTATAATCTTTTTCCTGTTAGGTAGAGTGCATGATACATTTGAAAAGATAATTGAAGAAGTTGGGAAGTTTATAATGAGTAGTATGGAGGTTCAACAGAGGTGCAGTGGTTAAAGAGTCTTGCTCGTATGCCAAAGGTACCGGGTTCGATTCCTGTCGCAAGCGCTGCATTTTGTTCTTGAGCTAGACGCTTTACTTGCTCCAGTCCACTCACCTGTAAAATGAGTACCGCCATTGCTGGGGAGTTAACCTGCGATGGACTGGCGTCCCGTCCAGGGGGAGTCATGTGCTCTCATCCGCTTGCACCATGGAAACCGGGGATAAGCACCGGCCCTATGAGCTTAATGGCTCAGATGGATTCAACCTCTTGTGGAGGTGCAACATACTCCTATTTATGATTGATGACAGAAGGACCACCAGAAATGTGACAAAATTACTTTGGTATCTCGATCTGTTCAGGAGTGGAGGAGGTTTAAAGAGCTTCTATTTTCAAAATGGTTTTCTAATTTTCAAAATGGACTGGAATAAAGCCTTCACATTTACCACTATACTCCTTTCGGGTACTTAATAAACTCTGTACTAGAATAGCAAACAACATTTTTGTTAGCTATTCTGGTACAGAGTTGATTTAGTACCAAAAAAGAGTATAATGGTAAATGTGAAGGCTTTATTTTAGTCCATTTTGAAAATAGAAGCTGTTTTTATGAAAGTTCACAAAAAGGTTTGTTTGAAAATGGCTTGTGTGTATATAATACGTCTACTTTAGATGTGTGATGTCAAACTAAACAATTCTTAAAGGATTAGTTCAGTGGTAAAGCAAGTTGGTCTTATATGAAAAAGGACTTCAAGAGAAACAAAATGGTGAAGAAACTACTTCAATATCTTATTTTATTAAGGAGATACTCAAGTTTAAAGCTCTGTCTCATCTGTGTAGAAATGACTGGTGTGGTAAGTCTACTATGGAAGGTTGCCGCCCTAATCCTTACATTCTTAACAATCGTAAATGTATTTTAAAGAAGATTTATTTAACTCCTTTACTATTTTAATTATTTTTTTGAACTTTCTTTACGTGTACGTGGTAAATTATAATTACCCTTACTAGATTCTGTTTTACTGCTTCCCTGACATATCCAATGGTGTTTAAGCCACAAAATAAGGATATGACAACTAGTCTGATTTCAGTCGTTTCTAGACAAATTATATACCAAACTTTGAACTTAAATATTTCCTTAATGGAATACTTTTTTTGAATACTTTCTTTACCATTTTGTTTCTTTTGAAACCCTCTTTCATATATGATGGACATGTTTGACCCCTGAACTAATGCTTTTATGCATTGTATTGTAATTTAACTTATTTTTTATTTTTTCTTCAGGAAGTAAAGCAGTTACTTTTACTAGACTCTGTTTTAGTACTCACCTCACATCCTTTGGTTGTAGGCCACAAAATCTCAGAAAATCATAAAATACACAGAAACTGTCGAGGAATGTTAGGATGTGATTTCGCAACTACCCAAAGGAAGAGAAAAAATGATGTCATTACAAACTAAATTTGAAGAAGTTCCAGTGTCCTTGCACTCCACCCTCGCAAATTCCTTTGTAGAAACCCTGTAGAATCTGCATCCCTTGGGGTCCACCATAATTTGCAAAATTGTAGTTCCTATAATTAATGGGAAAAGTAAAGGTTCTTGAATGTTTTGTATGCTAGAACTTATGATAATAAAATCAACATTTGTACATTTGCATATCTAATATTATTTGAAATTATTTAGTATACTTTGTATGATATTCATATCTAGTGCAGCAGATATGAATATATATATGTGTAAAAAATATAAAATGAACGTAAGAATTTTTTTGTCTGATTGTCTGTGTTTGTTTAATACCTTTATTTCTAAAATATGTATCATCACTGAGGCTCAAATAAATTAATTAATCAAGGGCTCCTTTTTCCAAAAAACAATATTTTTATATCCCATTGCCAAAAGCATAATATTTTATGGCCAACCTATGTACCATATTCCATCCCACCCTTCTTATAGACCACACCCACTATCCCATTCCATCATATGTCTAACATACCAACACAACCTGTGTCGAGTCAACCAGAATAGATCCATAACCATACTCTCCAGATGCCTCAACCAAAATTGCACTATCTATAGTCAGCGTCAATGGGGTTCGAACATTAAGATATTTATCAATAAGTTACTAAGTGTTTCTTTTACGTATTCAGGCAGTGGTATGGTGGTAGGGGTGCCACCCCCCGCCCCTCCCCCTTCCTAAGCGAAGCAGTCTGAGGGGGCGCCAAAATCGTTGCGAGAAGAAAACAAATTAGGTCCTGGGAAAATTTACGTGTTGATCGATAACTTCTTCATATACTATTAAGCAAGTAATATTCCATTTGTGTAGTCCAAAAGCGCATGCCATGAATTTTCCACAGAAAAGACCAACTTTTCCCAGCATTGGCACTCGAGCTCAGACAGGAACCGATGCACGGCGATAGCTTGCAATTATCTGCTCCTGCCATAAAGGAGCATGCTCACAGGGGCGCAAAAATTGTTATGAAAATATACTTTTATAGACTTTTTATTCTCAACGTTGTGAACATTTTTTCTCAAAGCTTTAGTATACATCAGAAACATAAAAACCATTCCTAGACCCCAACTAAAGACACATATTGTAGTCAATGGGATTCTGCATTTGAACATTCGTTCCAAAATAATATTCCTTTTAACGAACTTTAGTTCGGAAGTAACACGGTTTTGAGCAATTTTCTGCTACCAATACCACGCTACCAGCTTCCTGGGGTTTTTCTTCCTCGGCGCCAGGACGTCGACCCTGGATTTAACACAATATTAAGTAATTTCCTGCTCTGAAAATTGCGAGAAATACAGATTCTTGGGGTTTTACCCCAGGGCCCCTACGTGCAGCTTCGCCCAACAGATGTGACACATTTTAATGCCTCTTTCTGCTATTAAAACTATGACAAACGTAGGGCTTCCTACGAAACCCTGGGTCTCCGCCAGGGTTTCGCGACCTTCAAGTTCGTCGCCCCTATTGTATGGCTAGGGTTGACACAATTTTACACCCACAATAATGAACGTGTTACAAATTTATTTTCTTCGCCAAATCTTCTGCAATTTCACTGTTTCAGGAAAATTTTCAATTTCTGGGAAATCTCCAAATTTCAGGAATTTTTATTCGTTTTTGTGAAATTCGCTTCCATATTAATGAGGGAGATTCATTCATTTTCGGGATATTTTCTTCAATATTTGGGAAGTTTTTCTCATCTTTGGGAAATTTCCTTCATTTTGCGGAAATTTTGTTTAATTTTTGGAAGGTTTCCTTCTTTTTCGGGAAATTTTCTTCAATATTTGAGAAAGTTACTTCAATTTGCGGGAAATTTTCTTCATTTTGGGGAAAAAAAATTCATAGCTTTTTTTTATTTTGGGGGAAATTATCTTGTTTTCGGGGTATTTTCTCCAATAATTTGGATTTTTTTTTTTTTCGGGAAAATTTCATTTTGTTGACATTTTCGGGATATTTTCTTGAATATTTGAGCAGTTTTCTTCAATTTTCGGGAATTGTTTTTTTTTAATTGGTAAAATTTGCTTTAATTTTGGAGAAATTCCTGCATTTTCCGAAATTATTCTTAAATTGTTCTTCAATACTTGGTCAATTTTCGGTACGCCCCTCTTGACACCTTCCAGGGCTACATTCGAAACATTGATTTTAAGCAATTTCCTAAACGGTTTATGCCAATTTACTTCTGTGGCCAACGTTTTACTCTTATAAGCTTTGGGGGAGGCGGCGCCAAAACTCCTTTCCTCCAGTGAAACATGACGCACTACGCCACTGTATTCAGGATATAGTCAGACCTCCCCCTCCTCCTCACCCCCCCCCCTATAAAAGAAATGTGTCACAATGGCGGTCTTGAAACAGTTTTCGGAGGCAAAATTTTACTGAAGAGCAAAAACTAGTGTCACACAAGTGTTCTTACCAAGGAACTACTACTACATAGTAGTTCCTTGTTCTTACATTGTATATTATTAGGGCCGCCGAGAGGAATCAACTCGGGCCCGGAAGAATTGCCCTTCTTTCACCGCTCACCCCCTTCCCTCCATCTCCCTTTCGATGTCGGCGACACTATATAGGATATACCAGTTTCCATAACTTTACGACGAGCAATCTCAAGTTATATGGAGAGCTTAAATGGATTAAAGTATACTAAAAACCATGCAAAAAATCCATTTTACAACATTTTAAAACTTAGATACCTAATTAGCTTACATTGCGAAATATTTGTGACCTAAGAATTAAATGCAACAACTAGAAAATTGCTCGTGTTATCTTTATTGTTTTTTGGTCACATATACACTGCCGTATCCAGAGGGGGCCATGCCCCCCCCCCCCCCCAATCCCATATTAACAGCAAAATTCTGGCAAAATTGTGAACAATAAAAAAAATACAGCCTCAAATTTGCAAGTTTTTGGCATAGGAAGTGCCATTTCCGGCAATCTATAGGCAGCATTTATTGGAAAAATTTCTCTGAACGCTACGCGCCAACCCATGTTGGCGCTCCGCTTACATACTGTCACGAGTTAAAAATCATACCAATGAGTAGCCCCCCCCCCCATCCCAAACAAAAAAACCTGCCTACGCCAATGCACATATATATATATATATATACATATATTATAATCTGCGACTAAGGTACGATTTTCGTATCAATATATTGAAAATCGGGAAAAATCTTTTATACCAACAATGGGACCTGTACACATATATACATATATATGATTTACAGGATTAGTTCAGGGGTCAAGCATGTCCATCTTATATGAAAGAAAACTTCAACAAACAAACAAAAATGGTGAAGAAAGTATTCAAATATTTTATTCCGTTAAGGAGATATTGAAGTTTAAAGCTCTGTCTTATCTGTGTAGAAATGACTGGTGTAGTAAGTCTACTATGGAAAGTCCTCATCCTTACATTCTTAGGAATTGGTAAAGTATTTTAAGGAAAATTTATTTAAATGTTTTACTATTTAAATTATTTTTCCTCAAAATTTCTGTAGGTGGTATATTATAAATACCCTTAATAGATTCAGTTTTACTGCTTTTCTGACATATCCCATGGTTTTTAAGCCTCAAAATCGCAGGACAAAATATGATAGAATACATAACGACTTTGAGGAATCTGATGCTATGACATCACAACTAGTCTGATTTCAATCGTTTCTACACAAAGAATACCAAACTTTAAACTTCGATATCTCCTTAACGGAATAAGATTTTTATTTCTTCACTATTTTGTTTCTTTTAAAGTCCTTGTTCATATAAGATAGATTTGCTTGTCCACTGAACTTATCCTACAAAGCTCTGTCTTATCTATGAAGAAATGACTGGTGTAGTAAGTCTACTATCATGAAAAGTTGTCGTCCTCATCCTCATACCAATCATTAAGAAAAAAAAGAAGTTTATTCAAATTTTCTACTATTCAAATTATTTTTCTTAGAATTTTCTTCAGGTAATATATATTTAATACCCTTACTGTTTAGTTGTGCTACTTTTCTGATATATCCCATGGTTCTTAAGCCACAAAATCGCAGAACAAAATATGATAGAATACATCAAGACTGAGGAATCTGAGGCTATGATAGTCTGATTTCAGTCGTTTTTACACTTGTACAAAAATGATATACCAAACTTTACACTTCCATATCTCCTAAACAGAAAAAAGATTTTTCAATGCTTTCTACACTATTTTGTTTTATATGAAGTCCTCAAATCATATAAGGTGGACTTGCTTGAACCTTGAACCAATCCGTTAAGGGCATGGGGTGATTTTTTCTGCGGTGCAGTCTCCAGGTATCATTTTGTGAAGAACTGATATGATTTAAAAACGTGTCAATTGCATTACTCACAAATCTTAAGCTGTCTGGCATGATTGGGAAGTGGATTAATACAATATAAACAACAACCAATGTCCAACATGTTTTCTGATGTCAAAGAATTATCGATCCAGTTTGCTGAGATAAATAGTAAATATTCAGCCTCTCCTTGTTGATGTACCCACAATGACACAAAAGGGTACCCTCTTTTGTCGTCTGGCCTGGCTGATTACAATGAAAGAGATAACCTGAATGGTCCCCTAGCAACAGAGGCAGACAATAGATGCTCGGGACATGTCGGAGGGGAATTCACAAATCCAAACACTGCAGGTCGGGAATGCGAGGAGAAGAACTTTTACTGTGTACAGCAACCGGGTAGAAGTATTATTTTTGCAGTTTCCAATCATTTGAGGTAAGGTTGAAGTTTTTAAAGGTACGTTTAATAAGATTACTGCCTCTAGATCATGAATGAAAACAACTTTCCAATGATAAACCTAATTTGTTAACTTTTCTATGCTTTACTAATTTACTGGTCATACGAGTTGATATTGTAGAGACAGTAATTTGTGAAACATAGGCAATATCATTCAGCCTAAGCCAGATAATTACTCGAAAACTTAACTCGTCTTCAACCATAATTTGTTAATCCCAGCTGAGCCACTAAAAATTTCCAAATACAAAACATGGCAGTTGCCAACTTTGTGTTGTTGATCTATGTATAGGGAATATATGTTTTTTTTTTTTTTTTTTCCAGACCTTTCATTACAAACGTACGGTACCGTACTGGTGAGCCATCTTTCCCAAAATGTTGGTAATAGTGGTTCAATTTTCATATGAATCAAAGGGATTTTGTTTAACTTTTAATTAAGAAGCTCTTTTATTAATTTGTTTCTCATCGAAATAAAACAAAAGGTGGAAGATCCTGTTCACGCAGACCCTCCCCCAGCACCTACCAATATACGTCTATCAGGAAATCAGTTATTATACACTTTTACCATTTGCCACTTATAAAGGATTACTTCAGTAGTGAAGCATGTCCATCTTATATGAACAAGGACTTCAAAAGAAACAAAATTGTGAAGAAAGCATTCGAAAATATTATTCCGTTAAGGAGATATTCCAGTTTAAAGTTTGTTATCATTTCTGTAGAAACGACTGAAATCAGACTAGTTGTGGCGTCACAGTTTCAGATTCCTCAAAGTCTTTATGTATTTTAAAGAAAGTTTACTTCAGTTTTCACTATTTAAATAATTTTTCTTCAAACTTTCTTCAGGTGGTATATTATAAATACCCTTCCTAGATTCAGTCTTACTAATTTTTTGACATAATCCATCATTCCCATGGTTTATAAGCCACAAAATCGCAGGACAAAACATGATGGAGTACATAAAGACTGAGGAATCTGAGGCTACGACATCACAACTAGTCTGATTTCAGTCGTTTCCATAAAATGATACCAAACTTCAAA